>VXBL01008745.1:157898-183479 GCA_013400195.1 Aramus guarauna
TCTGGACTTTGGGATCAGGCAACGTCTTAATGCAGACTCAGTGCAGAGGATCTGCAAATGAGTGTCGGACAAGCCTGGCTTTGGGAGTGAGCTTCATCCCATGGATCAGCACCCAGACACTGCATGGAGTGCTGTTTGATGAAAATGGTGGCAGTGAGGACGGTTGTCTCTGCAGAGCCTGTAAACCAAGGACACAATCTGGCCCTGCATAGTTAAACCCTGGAAATCATCATGCACTCAGCTCACACACGGGGTTTGTGTCACGGGGAGAGGGAAACATTGGCAAAGACATTGAGGTAACGTCTCTTCTGGGAAAGTTACACTGGGATCTTTTTAAGCTCTTTTTGGACAGCAGCCACTAGAGATGGGCAGGACAAGGGAGCTCTGGTGAATAGCTTATCTGAAGGACACCAGTCCCGAGCATGCAGATCTGCACACCAGGGCAGCCCAGGGTTGAGGAATGGGAACAGACACCACTCACTGAGCCATATGAACAGCAGCCTTTGTAAATCTGGGCCTGAAATCTTTATTCACTCCCAATACCCTTTGTAATGTGGGTTTTTACATGGCAATCAATGATACAGTGTCCAAGGGTAGTGTTTACACTTGCCAGTAAAAGGTGGCAGGATCAGACCTTAATGGTGGGAGAGAAAGGAGCCAAGAAATGTGTGCTGGAGTTGAAAGCTACAAAAATAGCAACTAGTCTGGTCTTCCCCCAAATCCAATAGTAAATGAAATCCAATGGGATTTTTCATTCATTTCATCTTGCAAATGTTTCTTTTCTTCTCTCTCTTGTCACAACTCTACAAGACAGATCTATACATATATATCTCTCGTACTTTGCATAGAGCAGGAAACTGAGGCATGGGCAGGAAAGAGAGGGACATGACTTGCTCTGGATAGTTTGGATTCAGACTGGCATCTTAACTGGCGCAGGAAGATGCCAGACGACCTGACTGAAGTCTCAAGAGCTGGTCAGTGTCAGCTGACAACAGGACTGCCTGTGGGATGAGATGGATGCATTGTAGTAATTAGGTGTAAGGAGAACTGCAAGAGCTGTATACACATGTCTTTACCTAACTATATGCAACACCAGCTATAACAACTGATCTTCCAAACCACCCAACACCCCTCAGCAAATCCTGTTTGAAAACTATAGTCCATTCCTGTCTGTGTGAATGATTAATGCTGTGGCCTTGCACATACAGACAGGGGCTCATCAATTTCTTTAAATGGTGATGGCTCTCGAATGCTTCACCTAATTTCAATGAATTTGCAAACCCCATTTCCTTTTACTCGAGCCTGTCCCCCAAGGGCTTACGTTGTGTTGTTTCTCTGAAAATGTGTATTGCTTTAGATCTGTGCTTTGTAATCGGTTAACCACCTACTTAGCAGTGCTTGTCATTTGGGAATTTGGGGTTTTTTTTAATAGTCTTAAATCTTATCAAAACATGACTTCTAAATAAAATTCCTCCTGCTAACTACAAGTCATGGAGTCATTACAGGGCAGCTGTTGGACGATAGCAAAGCTGAGCTCAATGCTGCTATTTGGAACAGACAGCTTTGTACTTAATAATAAAAAAAAGTCACTGAGTGTTTAGACTCTGTTTTCCTATATCCTTTAGTATGCAGCTGGATCAGAGTTTGATTCTCCTCTAGAGTGAAGCAGCTGATTCAAAACCAAACTGACCTGCTTTAGTTAATAGTAAAAACAATAAAAAAAAGAAATAGCATTCATGGGCATCTCCTTAGCAAAAGAAAGCACTCAGTTTCATGCAGGAGCTATTACATTCCTTTAAGCCAACACCTTATGAAGCAGGTTATAAATGAAAAAAACCCACAAAACATTAAAGCAGAACTTGTTATATATTTTAACTTTTAATCATCCTATCAAGCTGATTAAGTAAACAAAGAAAGTGGAGATTTATTTGACTGAGGAAAGAAGGTGACAGGGAAACTGAATGCATTCGAGGATTGGATGTGGTGCCAAACCAGAAGTCAGGCAGAGAAGGAGGTACAGCTCTGAGAGAGTCTTTCCTTTGAACTACCTGGTTCCCAGCTCACCTGTAGCTCATTATTGTGAACAGACACCAAATCTGAAAATGAAAGGAAGTTTAACTCAGTGTAAATGATCCATTTGCCTCCTATCTTAGCATAATACCACCCTAACAGAGACTGGCCCTGGATACAAACCCAGCAAAAAGGTTCAGATTTGAGTTCTCATTGCAATTGTTTTGCTATTTTTGGTCCAAGTCTAACCGTCTTAAACAGTAGCACAACTTGGAACGTGATCCTGGTACAACCTTTACTCTTCATATTATTAAATATCCATCTGTTGTCAGATATCACTCTAATTTTTTACCCCTTGCACTTGAGAGTTACAGTTTGAGTAACAAAGGCTGTACAAAACACAGATGAATCATACAGGCAGGTTGGGGTGAACAGCGCTTGTGTTAGTCACAAAAGCCTTAAGAACGAGATGAATTATGTGCATGCCAGTTGTTGGGAGAAGATTCATTAGACCACTGGGCCTTGAGCTTGGTTAAAATCACACCCTTCTAAATCACCCTGGAGAGGTTTTTCTGGTGCAGGGGATAACTCACTTGAGAGAGACTGAGAGAGCTGGGGTCTCACAGGCTCTGACACGGTCAGCAATATGACCTTGGGAAAGTCATTTTCACCCCTATGCCTTTGTTTCCCCTCTTATCTTTTCTGTATGGCCTGGCAAAATCTACAGATCAATAACTACCTCATCTTATTAGGTGTAAATAGGTCACTTGAGACCCTCAAACCACTCACAGAGGGCAGCCGGTATTGCTACCAGAAAGCAAACGGCAATGCTGAGCCTCCACATGCACAAATTACCAGAGTAGTAGCACCAAGGCATGCTTCCATTGCAAAAATATTTCAGAATTACAACGCAGTGAGGGAATTAATTACACTGGTCTTACTTATGAACACCAGGATTTACTTAATCAAGCCAAAACAAACTGGAGAGAAGGAGGATGAGGAACTTAGAAGAGCTGAGCCCTTATCTGCTGTGTGAAAATCAAAGTTGACTCCAGTAGCTGCAGAAATTTTACACAGCTTTCCAGGACCAACAAATACACAGGCCAGAGGCTGCATGTAACCAGCAAGCAAGATGTGAGGAGCTTATTAAGTGTTAAGTATAAACAAATACAAAAATGAAATTAAAAAGGAAAAAGATCTGAGATCAATACTCTCTCAAATACCTGTCTTATCAAGCCTGGCATGTTGATTGCAGCCCAACCAAAATGACCTGCTGTGAATGATTCCCAATCCTTTTCTCCTTCATTTTTATTTTTTCATTCCTGCACTTGGATAATCTTTTATTGATATGATACACGCTTGTAAGAACAATGCTGCAGAGATGGTGGGCTTGCATCATTTCACAGGCAATGTCATGTTCAGGACTTCTGTATCCTGTCCACCAAAAGCACGGAGGAACATAGGCAGGGCTTTCAAAGGAGTATAACCCCAAATCAAATAGATTTAAGTAGGAGTTGGAAAGCTCAGGAAGGAAATTAAATTCACTGTGCAAAGGCTGTTTGGAAGCAGGTAAGAAAGGAGTTTTTGTGCTCAGTGGTGTTAATTTACATCAGCAGACGATCTGGCTCTTTGTTTATTACTTCTATTTTAACAAAGGTAAAACTAAGGCTCAGAGAAACTAAATTCAGTAGGAAAAGAACCCCATAGCCATCTTGTTGTAACTGAAGGGAATTAGTGAGCATAATTAACCAGTGAGGGTAATTAACTATGGAGACTAGGGATGCGGCAACCTCTCCATTCCTTTGAGACTTTTCAAGGCAATTGGATCTCTCTGGCTGAGCCAGAGGCTGTGGGACAGAAGCAAGAGTTGCTAACTGAAATTCTGTACCGTGTGTGAGGCCAGGCAGAATTGTCAAAGGTTACTCCTGGTCTTCAAACCTTCACTGAAGAAGTGCAAATGGTGGAACTGCTGTCATGTTGTTTGTGCCAGCCCTTTGCTTTATGCACCTAACACGAGTCCAGAACTTATCCATACAACTGCAGCTCCACGTCTTCTCTAAATAAGGAGCTGCAACTTCTGCACAGATCTGGAGTTTCTAAGTTTTCCATCCAAAATTTCTCCCTTAAAATAGAAAACAAAATAAATAACTCCTCTCTGCTTGCCTCACATTTGACTCTCCACCTCAGAGACAGTCACAAAGGAATGTCAAACAAATGTATGACATTATTTGGACACAGTAACCCATCTGATTAAAATTCAATGATTGCATGAACACTTTGCATGTATCCAACAACTCATGGGCCATTACACCCTCTAATTGTATGAGTTTGGCATGCTGGATGTTATAAGGCAACATCATCAAAAACTCAGGGAGCTGAACAAGGCAGAACCTGAGGTCTGAAATACTTCAGATCTAGAGCATGCTTTGATTTGATTCAAAATCATGCATACCTGTCATGTTCAGGGAAAGCCCTGTTCATCCCTTGGTCATGTGGATGAGGGGATATTCAGGCAGAGATGGCTTTTGTGCCCTTCAGCAGCATTCTACAGTCACTAGTGCTGTTTGATTCCAGTTAATGTCTTCCACATCTGCTGCTTGTAAGGGGTCAGAACAAATCTTCCACTGACTCTCTTCCCTTTTCCATCTTTGGACCCCATGCCACAAATCCTCATCATCTTGTCAGTCCCTCATGCAGTGTCTTTTCCCCTCAACTATCATCCTTTCCTTTTCTTTAACTTCACTATCACCTTGCTCTCCTTCAGCTTGAAACCTTCCTTTAGCACCTCATCCCTGTCCATGTTTTTCCACAGACCTCAAAATCTCCCTCAATCTTTTCATATGAGGCATTTTTTTCTCTTATCTGCAGCTGTTCAAGGCTTACTCCAGAGCACATACATGTTGTTATTTTTTTTACAAGAGGTTCTGAACCAGCACATGCATTTGATTGCACCCGCTCTATAAGCACCTCAGTTCATTTAGCAGCACATTACTTGCCAAATGGGATGTGTGGGCTCCTACACATAATTTGCTGTCCTTAAGGGATGCATCTTGTGCTTGCAGATCTAACACCTCATTCATAGTTTGTGCAAAGCATGCTTAGAAGGGACAAAGGATAAACCAGTTGTCCTTGCTGAGGGGGCTGCTGCTCCAAGGGGAACAGATTTCCCTTGCCAGTCCTTTCCCATCTTTTTTAATCCTTCTAACCTCTTCCACTTAAGATGACAAAAGGAAGTGAGAAAGTCCACAAAAATATCAGAGAGGCTTGGAAAGATCCCAGGGAAAGGAGCTCTAAGAAAAAGCTGATAAGGATGATGCATTTAGTCTAGGAAACCACCCAAAGTGTGGGCTGAATTTGCCCAAGACACAAAGGGATGAGCCCCAGAAAAGCCACCAAGTAGTTTCTGCAGCATCAGTGTATGCTTTTTTTTTTGCAAAAAAGGCAAATGCAGAGAGCTTGGGATCACATGTGAATCGATTGCAGGGAGTTATAAATGTCTCTGTCACCAAACAGAGTTAAGATGGGATTACCAGTTTACATTACCATTGTTGCCCAGTGGATTGGATAAGCTGCCCAGGAGCAGGTCAACTTCAAACAAACGTGACAGGGCCAAGAAACATCACCCAGCTCTCAAGTGCATGCAGAAAGGGTAGGACATGAGCCTTTGAATCACTGCAGACCAAGATCGTATCATTCTGCAGCCGTCATCTTTCCAAATATAGAAGGGGAGTCACTAACAACCTCAACTTCTTATCTTTGCTGCTGACCTTTTCTGAGTTATACAGTTGGTTTCCTGCACTGAAGAGGACTCAGATTCACAGTTTACTATGCACCGGCTGTCTCCACTTTTATGGTTTGCACTTTTACTTTATTATCTTTAATTTTCTTCTTCCAACTCTTGAGTGGGTATTAGAAAGTCAATACAAAACCTATTCCGGCCTTTTATTCTAAAATAACAGCACTAAGCTTGTTTATTTACACTGAGACAAGATGATATTTGTGACAGCCTTGTCAATAGTTCAATGGCATGACGCTAACTTTTTTCTTTAAACTCAAATGCACTTTATTTGTGTGTGTTTGTCTGTCTCTCTAGATTAACTCTTGTTTTCCAGAATCAATATCAATAGTCTCCAAAGACTTGAAAAACTGCTCAAACAACAGCTGGTGAGCAAGGCACTTGGCCTTTGAATGCCTCACTCTAGGGTAGAGGTGTGATGATTCCCACGTATGAAAGGTTGGCTACTCATGCACTGAATTTACAATTCTCAGCTTGCTTAGTTGAATGTGACCATTTGCCAGAAATAGGTTTTACCAGATAACAGGCAGTAATTGGGAAATCATAAAATACTCCTGTGAAGGAGGCCAAGTATGCCCTTCCCTCTGCAAATTCAGACTCTTGGTTTCTACCACAAATATCTGGTCACCCTGTTGCTGTTGACTGATGCCTCTGTTCCTGGGAGCAGCTGAGAAAGCAAGAGCAAGCAGACAGTACCACTCAGCAGTGCCTTTGGGAAGAGGTAAATCATTTATCACCTCCTTGATAGAGCTTGGTGCCTTGCAGCAACATGAGAAGAAAAACTTTGTCAGTTCTGATAGTGTTATTTTTCAGTCCTGGATATCTTAGGCCAAGTCCCATGCCTTTCTGTGCCTCAGTTTCCCACTTGTAAAGCAGGATGGATGTAAAATAATGCATTGTTTACTTATAGATATTAGTTGATAAAACCATATATATTTTCAAATTTTAAGTTTCTGAATGAAAGGCTTGATTTTCAGAGGATCTGTACGCCCACTTTTCCCAAGAAATCAAAGGGAAGTGTCTTCTAGCAATGGTAAAACCCCAAAGCAGTAATAGTGTATGTAATAGCTTCCCTACAGAACTTAGTGTTGGGGTCAGACTGCTCAGAACCAGAGCACCCCTTCAGCCAGGGGACTTACCCACTGCACTGCAGCAGTAGAAGTTTCTCTGATGTGAAACCACCATCAGCGGAGGTGTTTGCTGCTCTCTTTTGGCGTTGGTTTGTGTTCAGCTCATCTAGGAATCACTGAAGAGAGAGGCAATTCCCCAGGAAAGACTGTTTTTCTCCTGAAAGGCTTAATGTGGCTGAGATGCAAAGCACTTCTCTATCTCCAAACACCAGTAAATCATGCTCCCCAGACCGGTTAGGTTAAGGGGGCTATCCCCTTCTACACTCCTGGCAGTGGAAGCTGGGAGGGACCTGCAAGCTCATTCAGCCTGGGGCTGTTTCTAACAACAGCCTGGGGCTGTTTCTAACAACTCTCTGGGAAGGAAAAGTGGGCAGGCCAGCCTGGCCAGAAGGGAATTCATTCAGATCAAAAGATTTGACTCAGATCAAAAGCCAGAAGTGAGGTTGCTCACCTGAACTATGCAAAACCCTCAAGCCTGAGGAACAGGTGTCTGAACCAAGGATACCCTGTCAAGTCTCCTCTTCTTGCCTGATGTAAAGTCCCCAGCATATTTTGCCTCAAAGCCCCGGGGCAGCTGTGATGAATTGTGGGACACTTTCTTATGCTCTCCTTATCCTTTCCTAGATGCAGGTTGCCTACGCCTTTCAAATCCAAACCAGGTAGGCTCTTTGCTTTTGATTCAAATCTGACTACTCTTTGAGTCACCAGCTATGTCTCTGCATTTTGCTGCCACTTTGTATGGAAGGACCGTGGTCCAAGCGTACATCCACCTGACTAGATGTCAGGCAGACACAAGTGCTGAGTTCCCCAAATACACAAAACCAAGGACTCTGCCTGCAAGGTTTTACCAGATGTGGTCCCTAAGACCTGGTCCTTCAGATCTCTCTCACCAACTTTGAGATAAAAGACAAAAGTGAGCTTTTGTCACCTTGTGGTGGAGGTCTTTGCCACTGGACATACATTAGCTTCAATTCTGCAACCACATTCTTCCTGTAAGGCCCGGGGTGGACACATGCATTGATGTTAAGGGAGGTATAAACTAATCAAGACATTTCTTGTTGTAAGATCTGCAGTGTAAGACTCATCAGAAAGTCCCAGTGAGGTAAGCAAAGTTATAGCCCTCCCAGGGAGTCTGCTGCATCTGAAGTAGGTTGAGCTTGCACTGCACCAGTTTGGCTTGCCTGTCCCCAGTAAACTGCCGTCTATGTTTGCAGAACCCGGAGCCTTGTGATCCTTTAAAGCATGACTGTCAGAAGAGTTTGGCCACCTTTCAAAGGAAAATAGGGTATTACCTAAATCCTGTCCATTTACATTCTGCATGGAGTCAGAGGAACAAATAAACCCAATAACTCAAGACAACACCCGCTCTAAGTCTTTAAAAGCACATGATGTCCAGTTTGAACATAAGCTATACCTTCCTAATTGCACTAGTTCCTCCACACTTTTTCATGTTCTGTCTAGCACACACAGGGGTTTTTGTCTCGTCTGCTAGTCCAAGGCATCATTTTGCCTGAAGCTTGTCTCAGACCATAGTCCTGCTCTCAGAATTTACTAGATTTTCTGTCCTGCAGCAAACGTTTCGCATCATTGCTGTGACCTACTCCAGAAGTAGGTGCCTTTTGGTACTGGCTACAAACAGCAGTCTGCCAACTTCTGTAAGGACGCTGTGGAGAGAGGGCATGCGACAAGGGCAGAGGTGGGTCATGAATTATTTTTGAACTCTGATTAGCAGTAAAGTGGTGCCTGGGAATAAATGCTAAACTGTGGAATTTAGATGTGGCTGGCTGTTTATTTCCCATCTTCTGTTGACCTTAAAAGTCAATAAAGCTCCCATACTGCTCTTCTCTGAGATTACCCTTTCCTCCCTATAATAGTGTGATTAAAATACCCAGTCCAGGTCCAGCCTATTTGGATGGTGCCATGTGCCTCTTCCCCATGGATTTCTTCACTCTGGCTGTCGGCCAATCAAGGCTCCAGCAATCTGATCAGCTGCATGATTTAATGAACCCTCCTTTCATGGGGAAGGGCACACTCCTTTATAAAAACTGGTGAGATATCACATTTCACAGGATGACCTCTACTTTCATAAGATGATGGGAGAAAATTGGTTTTGGAAATCGAGGAAGATTGCATCTTGTGAAACAGAATCCAGAGAGTGACACAGAGACCACCTTTCCATTCCAGTCCATTTAATTTTCAGGTTTTGGTTTTGAGGGGGGAACTAAATATAGTTCGGGTCACTAGACCAGAAGCACAAATAATTAACAATGAACGAAACCCTCTCCCACTCCATTTCTTTACTCCAGGAAACTTTCACAGCAAATGTACATGCTCAAAGCTGAATAGAGAAATAGAGCTTGTCCTCCATGCCACTGCAGAAATCTTTGGGAGACAAGTATACTTTTATTAAGAATATCCTGTGATTTTTTTTCTGCTGCAATTGCTCTGCCCAAAAGGAAGATTTGTAGAGGCAGAATGCAATGGCCCAGACATTAAGACCTGGACCCATAGGTGTTGTCTGGGGTCCAAAATCCTATGTAAACCTAGAGAGTTTGGCACCTACCTAATTTTTGGGGTCTTATCCTGAATTCTTCAGGAAAATAGCAAAAAATAGTTAATGTTTATAACAAGTAGAGATTAACTTTGAGAGTTGTTTAGAGAACTTAAGAAAGATTCTCTTTCATGAGGTCATAAACTTGATGCTTTAGGCTAAATAGAGTCTGACAGGCATGTTTGTTCAGGATACATTTATTACTGAGCTATCCAGGGACATCCACAATTACTGTCATGAGTCGTCTGATGATTAAAGAGTAGAATGAGCAAAACGGAAGATTAAAGTCATAGAACAAGGAGCAGTGATGTCTGTCTTCACTGAGACTACCCAACTGTCAGGGAATTTCGAGCCATTCAGGAATTTGTGTGTGTGTGTATGCTGAAACTTGCTGTACATTTTTCAGACAGCAACTGCCCTGCTTCCATCACCTTTTACATGTGGAGCAGACCATGAAAGGGCACAGATCTTATGGCCTGCACCCTTAGCTCTTCAGCAAACGCATCACACAGAATTTGGACACTAACAGGGATGTGTCAGTGTTGCTCAAGTGTGTGCTTCTCTGTGGCGCTTCTGTGATGCCTTGTAATACTTAGTACCTACAAAATGCCTTTCATGCTCTTTCCACTTTCAGCATTCCTGGAAGAAAACTTGAAGTGGCAGGCATACCATTAATTTCTACTAATTCCTACCATTGGTTTCTTTCCCCAGTATTGTCTGACTTCCAGTTTACCCTATACTAGGGTAACCCTTTTACTACAGAACTAGGTGCAAGCCTTTACAGGTGTATAGTGATAACAACCTCATTACAGTGGAAGTGCAGTATCTGATCCCAGAGGTGGATGGAGTGAGGATAACCTAACAGATTCCATCCGAAATGACGGACAAAAAGTTTTCCTTGTATCCCTTTGTACCATGTATCCATTCACTCTCCCTGTCAAGTCAGACCTGTCTGAACTTGCTTCTCCTGGTGAGCTTCCTGGAGATGACCAACAATGATAAAATCTTCCTTACCATCTCTGCTCCACACTTTCATTTCTGATGTGATTTGATCTAAATGTGTATAAGGATCAGCAAACGTGCCAACCCCTATATAATAACTAGGATCCATTCTGAATAGTTAAAAAGAGAGGAAACAGTATACATGAAGAAATAATGTTCAATCAGTAAACCATGGTGTTGGACGGAGGTGTCCCCATAATTTTACTTCTAGAAACGCAGAGATGACAAGAGAAGAAGGACATTTTATAGGACAGCCTGCGGTCAGGGCAGTTCAACACAGCTTCACATATGCCTTCAGAATGCCTTCTCTGTATCAACAGAGAAGTCTATGTAAATACATCCTAGAAAAGGTGTGGTAACACCCATGAAATGGCCAATTCAGGACATAGTATATGAGGCCCAGATTATATAATAATCTACTAATATCTGCCTTCTCATTTCTTCATTTCTCAAGGATTTTTTTCCCTTTGTCCTTAACTAGAAGGACCCTGGAGAGCACCCTGTCTGCAGATGGGATTGATACAAACAGAAGAAGTAAAGAAAGGGAAAAAAAAAAACCCACCAAACCCCTCGTCCCTGGAGTATCTTCACCTATAAACACTATTATTTCTCTGTGTGCATGGCTATATGTACTGCAACTTTATGACGGAGCTGGGTTCCCCTGGGGACCTTCAAAATCTCCTAATGCTTATGACCACCAGTCAATTACCATCCAGAAATATCCTCCATAGAAAAGAAGTGAAATAGGCAAGGAGAAAACAAATATTCATTACTTTAGGAGTTAAAGTAGCATCCATTTGGATTGCACATCTGTAAAAGGCCAATNGCCATTACTGAACAATGGATTATTTTTTAATAATCTCTGCCTAACGTCCTTTTCACTTGTAAAAGGGTTGTTTTGGAATGGGCGGAAGTTTTGATCCTCCCTTTCTTCACATACTTATGCTT
Source organism: Aramus guarauna (assembly GCA_013400195.1). Lineage (NCBI taxonomy): Eukaryota > Metazoa > Chordata > Aves > Gruiformes > Aramidae > Aramus > Aramus guarauna. The sequence continues at coordinate 169,336 of VXBL01008745.1, forward strand.
TTTGTTTCCCTGCTTATACTTTTTTATGGCTGCTCATTTGATATCTTATTAACATTACTTCCTTTATTAAAACAGAACTCAAAACAGCACTAGTCTGCCAAAGCCTCTTTCTGTGACCTTCTGCCAATTACTTCTAGGCAGATGTTTTGGAGGGGCATGTTTGGATCTGACCAACACATATAGCTAATTAACAAAAAATAATGAATCTTTTTTGATCTTTTCTTAGCGCTGATTATTTTTTCCATTGTGATTTGTGGTTGTCTTTAGAAATAATCCTTCCTATCCATTCTCACTCTCTCCTGAAAGTCAAGATAAAATGCCTCCTCTCTGAAACAAAAGATAAGGGAAGAAGATAGATGTTTTCTTTTCCCTTTGACTTTTCATTGATTATTAGAAAGTTTTTTTAAAAAAGAAAAGGCATTTCAAAAATATTTACATTTATAAAAATTCTCTGGCTTTGATCAATAGCATTTTCAGAGATCCCTTTCCTCTGTCAAACTTTTAACTCTTGCACACAGTATGTCCAAACAGAGGTGATGGTGACTATTGCACCTTTNTAGGCAGATGTTTTGGAGGGGCATGTTTGGATCTGACCAACACATATAGCTAATTAACAAAAAATAATGAATCTTTTTTGATCTTTTCTTAGCGCTGATTATTTTTTCCATTGTGATTTGTGGTTGTCTTTAGAAATAATCCTTCCTATCCATTCTCACTCTCTCCTGAAAGTCAAGATAAAATGCCTCCTCTCTGAAACAAAAGATAAGGGAAGAAGATAGATGTTTTCTTTTCCCTTTGACTTTTCATTGATTATTAGAAAGTTTTTTTAAAAAAGAAAAGGCATTTCAAAAATATTTACATTTATAAAAATTCTCTGGCTTTGATCAATAGCATTTTCAGAGATCCCTTTCCTCTGTCAAACTTTTAACTCTTGCACACAGTATGTCCAAACAGAGGTGATGGTGACTATTGCACCTTTAAAATATCTCTGGGACTTGGCTCCTCATCTATAACACAGTAATAATGGACCCTGTTCTCTGAATTATCTGCTGAGACTATAACCATGCCCCGACTTCTCTTTTAATACAGTGTGTACGGTACTTAGCAGAACAGGGACACAGTCACAGTTGCTTTCTCCAGATCATACTGTAATTACCACATTAATTTGTATAACAACCTTCAATCCTCTAGCTGGGACACTCCTTCCCCTGAGCCACACTTATTCCTACACTAGACTGACATATCCTCTCTCCTTAAGACACAACTCAGTTTGGTTGAATCTGAGATGCTTCTTTTGGAAAAGCGAGGAGGGGGAGGATAATGAGGAAACACTGGTTTTCATGAAATTAGCTTTACTTTAAAGCTAAATAAAGAAACAATCCCTACTCTCCAGGCCTGTAGCACATCAGTTTGAAGCTGATGACAGTATCTCTGGGGAACCAGAGCCCAGGTAGTTGCAGGGACAAGTTCCCAGACTGGACTGCAGCCCCCAGATTTCAGTGGAGCCCAGCAAGCCCCAGGGATAGTCTCAGAAAGCTGGAGGGAAGCGGGGGACCCTCCTGTTTGCCAGCCATGAAGAGTCTGCTCCCCTGGGGATGAGTAGAAAGCTGCCCCCATGAAAGCCACTCTGCTGCAGAACAGCAAAGTCGCTGGAGCTGGGCACAAAGTCCCCTCTCTTCCTTCGGTGACAATCACTGCGCATTTAACTCCACCATGGAACGGAGCAAGTGAGCTAATTAACACAATAAGTCATAAAGAGATGGTGCCAGTGGGGAAAATGGAGCTGCGTGAGCTGTCTGAGTTCATACCCTGTGCAGTCCTCTTGTCACGAGACCCTAACTGTATGATTAAGAAAGACAAGTGTTAACCCCTCTGGTCCGGGGGTCTCCCAGCTCTCCTGCTGAAGTGGTCTCATCCCATTTTCTTTCTCAGAATTACAGCAATTAGCAGCAGAAATGACATATTAGCTCATCTATCCCACACACTCGCTTCTCTCCTTGGACGGAGTGAAATGAATCCCTATATTCATGCAGTTCATTGTCCAGCCAATTTTTAAACACCTCTTACAATGAAGATTCCTGCAGAAAGCTGTTTCATTGACTAATGTCTCTCAGACTGATTAGCTCCCATACATGAAAGAATAAAATTTATTTGGGGAAGAGGTGAAACTGAAACATTCCCCTTGCAGAGCATTCACCAGACTGCTCCCTCGGGCATACGTTAACCCTCTGGCCAGCAATCATATATTGACCAGCAGCCTCTATTTTGCCTGTGGGATATGTTTTGTGTCCAGTCAACACTTCCAGATCTGGGATGCAACTTCTGGTGAACCACAGAGACAAAACTGGAGTTCACATTGTTGGAAAACAGTTAGCTTGTAGCTGTTTTGTTTAAAACAAAAAGAAATTGGTCTTGAGGGCAGAAATCTGCAGAGGATGGAAATACGCAGTCCTGATGATGTTCCCTCAGCAAGATCGGTTCAGAGCTGAGTGTGGCTGAAAACCCAGAGTCACACTTTCAGTGTTTTTTTTTTAATGGATTGCAGTAGTTGAGTGTGTGAGAAAGGAAGAAGGGAAAGGAGCAGATGAGAATGGAAGGGGAAATGCTTCAATATGCTGATCCAGATCATCCAAACTCAGTGGCTCTCAGACCCTTATTTCCTCCTTGCAGGAAATAAGGATTAAGATATTTCCTATGAACAGCTGAATCAGAGGATCATCTTTGTTATTATTTTTTCTTGGCATAAATGCCCCTGTTTAAATTTTACAAAACAATAATAATTGAAGACACACAGAAAAGCTAGGTAAATTCCAGGCATCACAACCCACTGGGAATGAATGCCATTTTCAAGTTATATTTGTTTCTGCATTTGTTTTCCTTCTTTTTAGCTAACAGTGCCTCATACTTAAATATCCCCTGAAGGGAAAAAAATATTAAAACCTACAGAACAGCTGACGTAAAGAAAAGAACTGAAAAGAGCAGCTGACTAAAGTGGTTATTATTATTCACCTTGATACACACTCACACACACACATAGACATTAATCCTTAGCAACCTCTTTACTAACAACTTCTCTGACAGTTGAGAGGGTTCCACTTCAGTAATAAAAATTTACTGCATTTTATCAATAACAAGATCAAAATTGCCCAGGAGTATCCCTTCAACTCCAACAGGCATGTGTGCACCCAGACATTTTGTAAAACTTTTTGGGCTTGATACAGAGCTAACTGATATCCGCAGTGGCGTTAACGTGAACTGTTCTGGGTGTCAGATGAGGTCTTCAGGTGTGTTTTTCATTCTTGTTCATGAAAAAAAAAAAAGAAAAAAAAAAAAAGAAAAAAAAAAAAAGAAAAAAAAAAAAAGAAAAAAAAAAAAAGAAAAAAAAAAAAAGAAAAGAAAAAAAAGAATATTAAATGTTGAAGCCTCATTCTGGCAAGTGGGAAAAATCTTCAGCCCACGGATGGAATCTTTTTTTAGTGAATTATAGAAATTGAACAGTTTGGGGGAGGGCACTATGCTTTTTACATTCAAAAATAAGGAAATAAAGATTGACACTAGGATAGATCACTCCAGAAATTTCCGTGTCTTTTTAACTCGTGCCTTACATTTCCAGAAGATAAAAAGCAAATGAGCTATCCAAATCAAGAAATGTTGCCCATCCCAGACTCAAAGTGCTCACTGGTTCCAGATCTTACTGGGCATAACCTTCAAGTGAGAAGTTGCCTTCTACAGGTGAGCATGGAGGATTACAGAGGCTCTGGGACTGCAAGCCAGGACTTCCACCACTCAAGTTAAAGAACAAAGTACTTCTGCAGGGATACTGCCAGGAGAGAAAAATAATAACTATGGGGAGTTGTTCAAGCAATCTCAATAATATTTTTTGGAGACTAAGACCATGCACAGTTTGCGTTAAAGTCTGACCTGTAAAAATCTAGTCTCAGTTACTCTAAGGGTCAATTAGTCTTGGGAAATACATATTCTCATGAAAAAATGGTGTGCTCAATCTGTCATCAGAACAGGTATAGCCAAGCATGGCCTGAGGGAATCTGGTCGCTGGAGTATTGTCCCTGGTTTCATAGCTCAGCAGTGTGTTCAAAGGCTCACTCTAAGATTGGGAACTGGGAAGAGGGACTTGCATGAAATGTGTAAAGAGGCTCTGCAAAATCCTTCCAAGCCCCCAGTGATTTTTTTCCCATTATTTCAGAGAGCTCTGCCAAGTACTGGATGACATATAGATTTCATCTCTTGTATGGACTCAGGTGCCTTTACGGTTCTGTCCCTTTACCACAGAACATCTCACAGGGGTTGGTGGACATTATCCTTGCCGGATACCAAAGAACAAGACAAGCAGTATTACTGTTTTAACATCAGCTAAGTGCAAAGGTGATTCGTCCCTTGTGTTGGATGTGCTGCTAGATGGCAAAGGCTATAGTCCCATCCTGCTTGGCTGGGAAATTGCTCTGAGGTCATTCTCCCACCAGTGAGGCTAAACTGAAAGGGATAATCATAAGGTTTAAGTAACTAGAAATAACTCTGTAAACCTCTGTCCTCCTCCTGGACTTGTTTCTTCACACAATCAGGAAGCACTAGAGATATTTGAGACAGATATTCCACACCTAATTCCTAGCTTGAAGTTTCAAGTGAAGAAAATGAGATTATTTGGACAAAATAATCTAATTCTGAGGTTTTAGGTGAGAGGTGGCCATGGAAAGTGGCCTGCCTTCAGCTAAACACCTCCTGATGCCAAGCTGCCTGCTCTTGTCTGGTCCATCACCCAGCTATAAAGAGGGTGGTCCATGGTGTGCAAGAGCACTCTGCAGAATCCTTGCCACCAGAAATGGCCTTCCTGACATCTGATGAAGTTGAAGTCCCTCCGTCCCCACATCTCCTCTCTTCTCCCGTTGCCTTTTTCCATTCATTGAGAAGGGGCAGAAACCAGCTGTTTTTGTGGTTTCATCCTGTTTGTCTTCCATACATATAAACAACTTCTCTGGCAGGATAATGTATACCAAAGCCTGCTCTAATGTACCCCACAGTAAATCAAAGTGACTTTTAAGAACCTTTGTGGAGTTACTGCTTAGTCACCACCATTTAAAAAGAAGAAAACCTGGTCCTATTCTTTCACCTGCTTGTTATAGCTTCTAGAAATTATGGTGATATTACCTAAGAGAGAGTCAGGCAGGCAGAAGAAAGAAAGGAAGAAAGAAAAANAATCAAGAAATGTTGCCCATCCCAGACTCAAAGTGCTCACTGGTTCCAGATCTTACTGGGCATAACCTTCAAGTGAGAAGTTGCCTTCTACAGGTGAGCATGGAGGATTACAGAGGCTCTGGGACTGCAAGCCAGGACTTCCACCACTCAAGTTAAAGAACAAAGTACTTCTGCAGGGATACTGCCAGGAGAGAAAAATAATAACTATGGGGAGTTGTTCAAGCAATCTCAATAATATTTTTTGGAGACTAAGACCATGCACAGTTTGCGTTAAAGTCTGACCTGTAAAAATCTAGTCTCAGTTACTCTAAGGGTCAATTAGTCTTGGGAAATACATATTCTCATGAAAAAATGGTGTGCTCAATCTGTCATCAGAACAGGTATAGCCAAGCATGGCCTGAGGGAATCTGGTCGCTGGAGTATTGTCCCTGGTTTCATAGCTCAGCAGTGTGTTCAAAGGCTCACTCTAAGATTGGGAACTGGGAAGAGGGACTTGCATGAAATGTGTAAAGAGGCTCTGCAAAATCCTTCCAAGCCCCCAGTGATTTTTTTCCCATTATTTCAGAGAGCTCTGCCAAGTACTGGATGACATATAGATTTCATCTCTTGTATGGACTCAGGTGCCTTTACGGTTCTGTCCCTTTACCACAGAACATCTCACAGGGGTTGGTGGACATTATCCTTGCCGGATACCAAAGAACAAGACAAGCAGTATTACTGTTTTAACATCAGCTAAGTGCAAAGGTGATTCGTCCCTTGTGTTGGATGTGCTGCTAGATGGCAAAGGCTATAGTCCCATCCTGCTTGGCTGGGAAATTGCTCTGAGGTCATTCTCCCACCAGTGAGGCTAAACTGAAAGGGATAATCATAAGGTTTAAGTAACTAGAAATAACTCTGTAAACCTCTGTCCTCCTCCTGGACTTGTTTCTTCACACAATCAGGAAGCACTAGAGATATTTGAGACAGATATTCCACACCTAATTCCTAGCTTGAAGTTTCAAGTGAAGAAAATGAGATTATTTGGACAAAATAATCTAATTCTGAGGTTTTAGGTGAGAGGTGGCCATGGAAAGTGGCCTGCCTTCAGCTAAACACCTCCTGATGCCAAGCTGCCTGCTCTTGTCTGGTCCATCACCCAGCTATAAAGAGGGTGGTCCATGGTGTGCAAGAGCACTCTGCAGAATCCTTGCCACCAGAAATGGCCTTCCTGACATCTGATGAAGTTGAAGTCCCTCCGTCCCCACATCTCCTCTCTTCTCCCGTTGCCTTTTTCCATTCATTGAGAAGGGGCAGAAACCAGCTGTTTTTGTGGTTTCATCCTGTTTGTCTTCCATACATATAAACAACTTCTCTGGCAGGATAATGTATACCAAAGCCTGCTCTAATGTACCCCACAGTAAATCAAAGTGACTTTTAAGAACCTTTGTGGAGTTACTGCTTAGTCACCACCATTTAAAAAGAAGAAAACCTGGTCCTATTCTTTCACCTGCTTGTTATAGCTTCTAGAAATTATGGTGATATTACCTAAGAGAGAGTCAGGCAGGCAGAAGAAAGAAAGGAAGAAAGAAAAAAAAAAAAAGAAAGAAATAAAAAAGGTAAGAAAAAAAATAAGACATTCCTACTTCCAGTAAAAAGAATATAGGTATGACTTCTAAAAAAAATATACTTTGACAAATCGAAAATAAAACCAATAATTTTTCTGTAAAATTGCCACTGACTTTTAATACCTCTAAAAAGACATAGGACCTGAACAATGCATGTGCACATACAGCCCACATACTACCTAGTTATTTGAAATCCACAGATTCAATTAGTGTTATTTTCTTTGAAAAGAGGAATTAAACTCACTTTTCTTTTACCCAGAATGCTACAATGAGAACAAATAAAAAAAATCTTGATCTAAAGAAGTAAGGGAAGGGTGCATTTTCTGATGCTCATGAAAAGCAGTAACTCTGGCATGACGTTGATTTCAAGTAGCCTTTCTTTGAAATACAGGTTGCCATTTGACTAGTACCAGCTAGGGATATATTCCAGTTGTCATTCAATGCTATCCTTGCAATTAAAGTTATAAAAATAAAAAGTTTTAATTCCACTGATTCCTTGGACTTTGTAGCCATGGTATATCAACTCTACATCAAAAATCTTTGCTAGAGAGCTTCACCTATAGGTTGCCTGCAGTACGTTACACAGTATACTGTGAACACCTCCATCCGCATAACTGTGTCCAGAGGTATGCTTGGGTAATGCCCAGAGAATTTACTTCCATCCAGAAAGCACAGGGATTTCAGAACTAAAGCTGAAGCATCGTCCCTCCATCAGCTGGACATACTGCCACACATCTGGGGCTTTGGAGGTCTGCTTCAGGGTGTGACTTCCTGCACTACGTGATGAACAGAGATGTTTTGAGTAACAGCCCAGATTTGTTTATTCCACATGAGAAACAGACAAAATTCAACACTACTAATACAAAAGGCTTTGGAAGAGCTGCTACAGGATGGACCATGTGAAAAGAAAATAAGATTTGTTCATACACCTTTCTTAACCCTGAAGTCTGTCTAGACAACCTAAAGATGTGATTGAATAGCAGATATCAGCTTATGTTTGACCAGTACTTTTTATGCTGATATACCAGAATCATTTTGGAAACCTGTGCTGTTTTCCCTTTTTACTTCAGGTACTCTTCTCTGAAAACCAGCCACCTCTGATGTTGTGTTAGTTGTTAAACAATGCACAGGAACTCTCCCCGGTGGCTTTGGGTGGGGTGAGAAGGGAAATGCAACAAGCAGGCTGACTTTTCTGCTGTGTGAAGCACTGTTGAAATCAGCAGAAAGGAGCTAAGAAATCTGTCTGACATCCTGTTAAAACCAAGAAGCTGTTACTACAGGAGGCCTCTTGACAGGGTATCAGAGTGCACACACTGAAACAAGTTGCTTCATGGGCAGCCGAATGTGTAAACCCTCTTCCGATGTCCTTACCCCCATGAGTTCATTGATGTCTAATAAGATGGGCTTACGAGCACTAATGAGAACTTTCTGCTCTGCCTGGCTGCCTATTTTCATGAAATTTATAGGAGCACAATAGCTTTGGGACCTCTTCCACCCCATCAACGATAGGTTAAATTACTCAGTGGGTTCAAAGCTCAAAGGAGGAGCCCTTGACAGATTGACTGATAGATGGTCCCAGGCACACACTTACAAACAGCTTGATTGTACAAGTTTGATTTCCTTTGGAAAGAAGGAGTAGGGGTTTTATTGGTCCAAGTCAATAGATGGGATAACTTAGAGCAAATTGCCTCCTGTTGCCTTCTAAAGATGTTGCTTTAATGACAATTCAATGGCAAAGCACCTTCTGGATTTTGAAGACGTCACTTTAACGCCTCCCTGGGCCAAGTGTCCTTGCTGAGCTTGAGAAGCTATGATACCATCACTGGTGAAGGTGGTACAATTGCAAGCATGCTGCTGAAAGCAAAGGTCTGGAAGAGAAGGAGAGCTGTTCAGAAGCATACCCTTCATTTTAAAGGGCAAAACCTTGGTTTTGAGAAGCCAAACAATTTCTCCGAAGCATGATTTTGTTTGTGCTGCAGGGGTATTTACTGTTCTAAGATTTCCTGGCATTTGGGTAGTGTAGGCAGAACAGATTTATACAAAAAGAGGGAAAAAACAAACCTTCAAAGGAGCTTTAAAAGGACAATATCCCAACCCACTGTCTATTTGGGGGATTTTCTTTGGACAGAGCTGGTTTGTGACCAGACATTTTTACGTGTTTTACTGCATGTTTGCACGGCTGCATGCAGGAGATAATATAACCGACAAGCTAGTGATGATAGATTTCTACAGCACAGAGGATGCAGGAGGTCAGGAATAGGGCTACGTCCTCTCCATTGTGCCAGCACCAGCTTTTCCATTTTTTTCCTGCAATGTCAGCAATGAGGTGTTCGTCATCCACAGGGAAGATGCACATGGGTGGGTGCTAAGCTCCAGACAGGCTGGGCCCAGAGGGAACTCCCCTCCACACTCCCCTCATACGCATTCCTGTGCCCTGTCATTCACTTTCTAGCACAATTCCAAAAGCCTGGAGAAGAGCCATGCAAAGCTGAGGTGGGGAAAGAAGACAAAACGAATAGAGAAGGCAGCCAAATTTAAGTAAGGCGTTGAATAGGATTTAGAAGACATGACTTCTGCTCCAAGCTGTGTAATGAGGTTCTGCTCCTGAAGCACCATGACTCATTGCTCCTCATTTTCCTTGTCCATACACTGAGCAAGGCAAAGAGGCTGATTTCAGCTGAAAGAGGTTTTGAGAGCCACTGGCATGGCTGCAGAAGGGCTACACCCAGCAGAGCAGCATCCATTTTAAAAGTGTCTTTCTGCCCTTCCTCACTCTGTGGGTAACGGTGAGGAGCTTTACATTGCTGGTACAGCAATGGGGACAGGAAGGAACTCCAGTTTCGTTTTGCACCTCACTCTGTTCTTTTCTATGGTCAGGAACGGATGTGTTCACAACTGCTTAGCATTTGAGGTATGGCTGGAGGAAGCAATGTCTAACTGTGGAAAGCTACAAGAACTGAAGGACAGATAAATAAAAAAGGAGAAGAATAAAAAAACCCAAACCAGTCAGAAGCATACACAGACAGGGAGAAACCCTTCTGCAAAATTTCAATGCCAGTTTCTGCAGCCCTCAACCTATTCTTTTTAACACCAACTTGCCAAAATAAACTATAGTTTGCATTTTCAGTGGTTGCTTTTTTGGCTGTAATTTTTCCAATGCACACATCTCAGTGCTAAATACATTTGCAGGAGGGGAAACAAATGTGTGCCCTTCTTGGTAGCAAATCCACTAACTGTCTCTGCACTTCATCAGGCTGTGAAAGGCAGACTTCACACCGTGAGAAACAGTCCAGGATAAATCAGCCCATTCACTCTCTTCATTCATTTTTTGAATGTCTTTTGCATGTGTTCAGATCGTATCATGGTGCAGATAATGCTGAAAGACTCTTCAATGTTTGCTTTTAATTGTTGGCTGTTACAGTGTTCCACTTTCAGAGAGACAATGGGATTGCTGAAGAAAATCCAAATAAGCAAACACCAAATTGACAGTAAGAGGATGTTTAAGGCTCAGGTACTTGGACTGTTCTTGAGGAAGCCTTCCATGGAGGTCTTGGAGTCTGAGTAGGCTTTGGACCAAATGCTAAGTAGTTTTGTGAGTACACACTGGTTTCAGACCTCATCTCTGTACCTCTGGAGACTTAAAAGTTTTCACAGAGAGAAAACCTTACCCACATTCAGGACCAGACCACCTGCCATGGCTTGAGAAAGTCCTGCTGACAGTGAAAGCAGTTGCTTAGATGGAAAATATGTTGTTAAGAGACTAGCTCATGCATTTTACTGTCCTTTAATGGGTGGGGAAAAAGCCAGACACAATCACAGAAGAGAGTGCACATTACACCTTGTCAAGAAGCCCTACCAAATCTAAGCATATATGACACGCTTCTGCAGTGGTAATTGAGCATTTGGTTTGTGGATACCCAAACTGCAGTTTTTCAAGGATTTCAGCTGATGAATGTGAGGATTTTCCTGGGTTTCCATCCTTACTCTGAAGGCAAAATGTATGTGGTCTATGAGCTCTGCTGGCTCATGTGATCACAGCAGGTTCAAGCAAGAGCCATGTATTTGTTTATGACCCGCTTGGAGCTGGTGAGGAACTACTCCTTGATATAAAACCAGCAGATTCATGTCCTGGACCAATATGCCTTTCTCTTTTTCAACTGTGCAGTAGGGTACAGTCCCAAACTTGTCCCAAGCTTCATGTCTGGTGGATCAGCCCATGTTTTTTCCCTGAGACACTGTGAGGTGGGATCAGAGTCCTGCAATCTATTTGCTGGTTTTCCCGCATGCAATGGCAGGATCTTGAAGACAGCTACCAGGAATAATAGAAACCTCAGGGTCAGACTGGCTTCGGGACTTTGAACATTTTGCGGGCAGAAGAATGAGCTTACCAAAGTAAGTGTCATGTGAAGTATAATTCTACCCTGGTACTGCTAAATGACAACACTTGTGATAGCTTTTTCACATTCTGCTAATTGAAATAGCAGCAGTAGTTACATATATATGCTCATTAATGCAATCCTTGCACCTATAAGCAATGGAAAAGCTCTCACACAGCATACAGCCTTGCAAACTTGATCTTCACTACACCCTGAGCTATAGGGACATCTCCCTTGCTCCAAAGCAAGCAGTGATGTCCCAAAGAAGCAAAGAAATAAAGCCAAGGTAACCCAGGCTGTCAATGACAGAGCAGACACTTGAATAAAAAGTTCAGGCTGGCCCTTTAACTTCTGGGCTGTCCTTTTCTGCTCATAACAGAAGCAAGTGACAGAAGGAGCCCAGCAACATCCACCGGCTTAATAACAATCATTACTATGCTAGGAGACCGGATGGATAATGCAGTCCCAAAGCATGGACATGAACTAATGTCATCAGCATTGGTATAAATAGGGTGTCTGCATTTAATTAATAAATAATAGGCTGCAATGCTAATCTCCTTCTGCTAACTCTTTTCTAAAGGTGCAATCTATTAATCACATGTCACTGCCAGGCTGGTCACTTCTTTTTTTAGATTCAAGACAGAAAAAAAATAGCTAGAAATAAATGGATCCTAAATACAGAAGGGCAATTGAATAGCACAGCTAGCATTATGATCCACTGCTGATTTCAATCCTTAGCTACAAGTTTTTCCCCCTAAGGACGGATATAATACTTTAAAGAGAGAGTGAAGGCTTGCGATGTTGTTAAAGGTCAGCATGTTACTAATGTCTGCAAAATGGAGGGTTTTTTCCCCTGATTATTTGCCCATGGAAATTCTGTAACCGTACAATGTCTGTCGACATGCAATAAGACTCATTTCTCTGTGCACTGGCTAAGGTAGGTGAGATATTCCTATTGAGATGGGGACAGCATAACTTTCTGAAAAGCACTGGAAATATCTCACCTGTTTGGCACAAGGTGAGACTAGAAAGCTAGAAGTTCAGGGAGAAGAAACATTTGTGTTGGTATGGAAATGTGGTATGGGGAAAATGACAGCACTGCACATCTGGGACCATACAGAAGGAGCCATGAGAATTGCTTCCTTTGCATGTGAATATCCTCTTTCCAGGAAGCTTCTGTCTCAGTGCTCTGAATGAACTCCATTGTGTCCATAGACACAATGAAGATTTCCACCTGCTCAGCTTCAGGATTATCACCCTGCTGTGCCTTTTCTAGGGTCTCTTTAGAAAAACCTGGAAAACTTTGCTGCAGGAAAACATTGCCCCTCATGGTTTTTGTGTGTGGGATGCAGGGGGGGAGGGGGCATGTGTATTTAGGTCAAAAAGGAAGTTTCCATCCAAATTATTTTGACTGGAAAATATATCTGACTATCTCTAGTTGTTACACATAACTGGCTGCAAAAGTGTATCCTTACTAATTGAACTGATTTTCAAAATGATTAAAAGCTTTTCAGAAAGTTCATCTCTGCAATTCCAACCTGTTTGATATCAAAGTTATGCTGAAGCCTCAAAAGAGTCATTCTCTGGCTAAATTTCTTTATTTTTCAGTCAAATGCAAGTCAGAAGTCTCAGCACAGAACATCTGGGTGAAATTTTACAGTCAGTTTATGCAAGAGGTTAAATGTGATCTAACGATTCCTTCTAGATCTAAACCCTATTCATTTCCTTTTAATCTAGCCAGAAGCACCGGAAGAATGGCTAGCGCTCCAGAGTTTTGGCCTTTCCTCTCAAAGTCCAAACTTCAAGAAGGGAACATTACAGGCTCTAATAAAAACCACACTGCCTGTAATGCCAGGGAAGTGTGCTGGATCACACACTGAGCTCGAGGAGACACAGAGATAAATTCAGCTCATTGCAAACACGGGAGAATATACTTGCATCAGGATTTTAATTTCTGTTGTGAGACATGATGTTTGACCCCTCTTTTGTTCTAAGTGGCTCTGGTCCCTTTGAAGAGTTCCCTGTAAAGAGGCAGCGGTGTTCAAGGACCGCTACATCCCAGCTTCCTCCTGCACCCTTGTTTCTCCCACAGTACCCACGGACCTGCCTCCCCGGCAGCGAGTGGCACGGCAGCGTCACGGGCCCCCTGTCCCTCAGGCATCTGCTGAACCTCGGTTTCTTTTTGCACTAGCAAAAACAGCTGCTTGGTGATAACTGGGACCAAATACACCAACCAGGACCATTTCGTATGAGTGTGCAGGAGGAAGGTCCTTGTCAAGAAGGAGGCCATGCTACTAGCTTAAGCTATTGCATATGTTATTCAGTAAGTCACTTGCTTTGTCTCAAAGGATGTGTCCCCCAAAGGAGCTTTTCTTGAAGGCTGTGCTTAAAGCTTTCTTTCCCCAGGCAGACCCTAACTCCTCAGCCCCTGTCCTGATGTATTAGTTTCACTCCCAGCTGTGCAACCCAGCACAATGCTTTTTTCTCACATCTGGGAAGGCACTATACGACAGGTGTGCATCCAGACACTGTATCTGGTGTTATCTTTAGAGAGTAAGCTCTTAAGGAAAAGAGGGCCTCTGTCTGTTCTGTATTGTGCAATGAACCTGGTGTCATGGTTCATAACTGGTCTCCTAGGCACTGCTGCAAGAGAGATAGTAAATAATTAGATTTCTGATCTAGGGAGTGGAGAGACTGCTTTAGTTCAGTCCAATCTCTAAAGTCATTAAATTCATACTATCTTCATTCCCCCTTGCCTGAGGTTCTGGCCCATTCTCCCACATCACTTCTTCATTAACTATTCATAGTAATAATAGTCATAGTCATTTTGGAAAAAAAAAAAAAAAAAGAAAAAGAAAATATATATAAATATCCAAGAAAGCAACTCATCCAATGTACCTTACATTGTGGCAACATAATTCCATGTTAATTGGATGGCTGCTTGGAAGTGTTG
>VXBL01008746.1:0-11118 GCA_013400195.1 Aramus guarauna
TGGGCCTAAACCACGTCAACCTCATATTAAAGATATTGTCAAAAAAAGAAAAGTACGAAAGAGACATTAATATGAGCATCTTGGGTATTAACCTACCCTTGCCTCCCTCAGGTTAATTACCTCTTGACGATACAGCTGGTTACTCATTTGTATAGAATACAACAGCAGTTGCAGCATATTTAGCACCACAAAGTTCTATTTTACAGTGAAAAGCAATTTAAGCAATTTTTCTTAAATGGTTCATTTCCTTTAAAAGGTGGTCTTGCTGTAATAACAGTAATTCCAACAACGCGATTTACGATAATGTTCTCATTACAGAACTTGAAAGTCTCTATGGATATATTCTGATACACCAGCAGTACTAACAGCAATAACAAAACAGCAGAGCTTTAGAAGCCAACATTATGTACCGTTAGAAGAGCCTGTAACATAGGATTAAAGCAATGAGTTTTCAAAGCACAGCTTGTTCCCTCATTGCAAGAGAGACAGAGGCCACCTTCCATCTCTCCTAGAAACATTCAGATTTTTTTCATTAAGAGAAAAACATCCTCTTAAGGCCACAGCAACTGAACTTCATTACTAGTATAAAAACTACCAGCTGATTTACACATGTTCACGAGAGTTTGTTGTCTTTCCAACAGAAAAAGCAAGACAAACAGCTAACACAGAAATATAGTGTCACATTCAGATCAAGTGTCACATTAAATTACACTAAGCAGAATCTGATCTTGACTTAACCAGGCAGTAAGCTAAAGTGTTAGTTCTTCCTAGGCTACTTACATGCAAGCACAAACAAAACACATTCTCATCTGAAGTTATGAGGATAACCCTTACCAAAAAAATTATCACAAGTAACATGGGCCTTCAAATTTCACTAACATGAAGTAAGAGTTAACCTATTAATGTCCCCCTTAAGTTTTGTTAATGTGTCAAGTGATTATGGCTTTCCTTCCCCAGTCCAGACTCACCCTACGTTAATTCTTCATCCAGTCTATTCCCACACAGAGTATGATATTTCCTCAGGCACTGCAGGACAGCTGCAGGATTCAGAAGAGAGATACCAAATAGACTACACAGATGCACTGAATGCAGCATGCATTTCCCCATATAGAAGTCTTATCATTTACTTACGCATTGAAGCTTGTCAGAAAAGTGCAGTTTCTACCCCGCTCCCCCGCCCCCTGCAGAGTCCCTGTACAGCTCACTGATGTAATGAGGAATTTATAGCCTTTCGAAGTTCTAGCTGGAATGTAATAACAAGGACAGAGTAAATATACAGTTGTTACCAGATTCGTCACTTCTGCCCAGAGGGTCACTTTACCAGAAACGTAAGGTAACCCTACGTCAACGCCTCTAGGCAACTGCTCATGCACACAGGCTCCCTCTCCTCCCCCTCCTCCGGAGAGGGTTATAACCTCTTCTGGTGCTCTGGTTTGCAGCCTCACAGGCAATCAGAGCCTTGGTTCCTTGACACCAAGCCCACACCGCAGCAAGTGTCCGGTGAACTGGCTGTCGTGACTCGCGCTGTGCAAAAGGAAACCCACACGATCACACAGCCCGATCTAAAGCACTGAACTTCTGCACACTACTTCCTCCTGTCAGCACCCACAGAGACAAGAACAGAAAAGCCAAACCTGTTACACAACACGTAAGAGTACTTCTTTTAACTATGGAAGGAGCTGTATCAGCCACACAATTATTCCAGGCTGCCAGGGAACTATTTATGTTACAACTGATCTCTGCCTGTTGCTGGTAGCCGTATCCATTTTCACTACAGCCCACGGTCATTATATACTAAAAAGTTTTTATTAATTTGTGGAAGTTGTTGCAAAACTTTTTGAAATCTTACATGTGACTTTTTAATTGCTTCTTCAGACCATGCAAAAAACATTTACCAAAGGGCAGATTTCAAAGTAAGAAAGATACAATTTAGGCAAATTTCTGCAACTATCAAAACATAAATTCAGTAGTTTCCAGCACTCACCTATGTAACCTAAAGAGACCAACTACTACTGTAAGGCATGATCTACACAGATGCAAACCATAAAACTTGTAAGAAGTTTACCTTCCCAGCATAAAACTGCATGCTCTATTGCCCCTACAGCACAGACCAAAACTAAAACAAACACAAAAGACAAAAAAAACCCACCACTTTGCGTCTGACTTCAGTCAAGGACAAGAGAAGCTTGCTTCAGGACATCCTGTGTTGCCATCAGATGATGTAACCTCAGCTTCCCCTTCTTGCACTCTACCTGTCCTTGTAACAGCAGAGGACTTCCACAAACACAAAGCAACACACAGCAGGAAAGTTACGTGGGTTTAAAAAAACAGAAAACACACAACAAAAAAACCCAAACCCAAATCAACACAAAACACTAACAATACTGGAAAAGTCAGCTGTTTCAGGGATATCAGGTGAGTCCCCTTGTCTGCTCCACCAGAAGGATGAACACTGACAGGAATTCAAGGCAACTGCGGAAATCCCATTGGCCAAGCGGGGTTGCTTTTTGTACAGAAATTAGCTAAAATGGACTATAAACTACATCCCAGAGTTGCAACACTTAAACCATTAAGAGAAAGCACACAAGCCCTTTCCTACTACCCAATCTCTAGCACCCACATTCTTTTTTCACTACTCCTTCACTTGTGCCAATGCAGTTCCCTTGATGACACCCCTGTTAGCTGAACAACTTAGTTGATTCAGCATGAAACCCCAAAAGCAAGGCACCATGGACACAGAGCTGTACAGTCTGTCCAGTAACTACTTGTCTGCTTTCCCTTAGGGACACAAACATTCTCCTCTTCACTGAGGCACATCGCTACTTAAAGCTGCAAGCTCACTTTTTGACTACTCCAATATAGAAACTCAAAACAAGCACTAATTCAGAAAGCAGTTAGAAGGAATCCTCCATGGTGGAGCTCTGAACTGCAGAAGAAAACAACTACAGAGCATGACTTCTAGGAGGATCCTCCTACCTGGGAGCTGATGCGTGACATTGGCATG
Source organism: Aramus guarauna (assembly GCA_013400195.1). Classification (NCBI taxonomy): domain Eukaryota; kingdom Metazoa; phylum Chordata; class Aves; order Gruiformes; family Aramidae; genus Aramus; species Aramus guarauna. Next base: position 3,005 of record VXBL01008746.1, read on the forward strand.
ACTCCATACTTCTGTTTCCAGTTCACAAAAAAAGTACAAAGTTAGGACAACTTGCATTTACTTTGCACTTCCACTCCAAACATATCACTTAATCAACTCAAACAGAGATAAAAATCCCACCATTCAACTAAGCAAAATGGACTTCCAAGCAGCCCACCATAATGTTTTGTTGTTTTTTTGTTTGTTTGTTTCTTTTTTACTTGGACTTTAACACTCCTTTGGCGTTCACTTACTGGGAAATGTGCTCCCTCTGAAAGTTAACTACACAGCTTGTGCCATCCCTTCTGCTCAGCACGACTTGAATTTACATAGCTCACATTTAGCAGAAGTCACAGCACTTTGGCAAAGCGTCAGACTAACTATCCCATCTTCTAGAAGTGACTGGCCATGAGCTACCCCGTACTTTCCACTGATAGAGGGAGCTATAGCCATATATAGCTCCTTAATCCAAATTACATTAAAAGACACAGACACTGAGCTGCTGCTGAATCTCTCTTTCCCGAGGTTTTAAAGAGACTTTGCTTAAGCTCAGTAGAACGCAGCTTAACAGAGCCAGCTACTTCAGTGGTGTCAAGTAGCAGTACACAGGCAGATATGTTTAACTGGATTTTCCAGAGTTGCACATGTTTTTCATGCTAAGATTCTCCATCTGGACAAGGCACAGATTTAGATATTCTTTAATACTACATTTAAGCCACTGAGTCTTACCTTAAAGTTCTTCCTCTGGTCCAAGTCACACACTTAAATTTAGCTAAACTGCTTTGTCTCCAAAGTTTAGCTCCTATGCTTTTCACACTTCCCTTGACAAGAACATAATAACATAATAATTAACATGATTAACATAAGATAAAGATGTAAGGATATAATAATACAATAATTAGATAAAAATGGCTCAAACACTCCCACTCCCTGCTCTCCTGCAATGCAGTTAATGGGATTACTTTTCAAAATATTTTTCTTGCTGGGAAGGCCCTAACAAACTATAGTTCATAAAGTATTCAGCTATGTTGCAGTTTATTAAAAAAAGTCAAAAAGCACTTACGCTTCACAACACGTACTAGGATTCTTTTCAAAGTCATTATTTGTAACTGCTTTTGTGACAAATTGTCTCGCCAAATTAAAATGGGAAAGTTTTGTAGAGAATGTGGAATATTTCATGTTTTGACATGTTTCTTCAGCATCTATTAGCCAAGTGAGCTACAAGAACTCTAATGATCTGTGTAAGCTTGCCTCATCTAAAAAGCCTCTTTACCAAAGCCACAAATTGTAATTCTACATCTCTCAGTATTTTCAGCAGCAAGCTCATTTTTTGCCACAGGACCTTACAGTAGCCATTTAACAGTGATTTACTATTCACATTACTTTTAAAAAATTGAAAATATTAAATGAAAAAATTAATTTGCTCCAGCCCTGGAAGCTTACTAAGTTTACAGAAAAAAAAAAAAAAAAACAAACCCAACATGATAGAACGAGTAAGTTTAGCTATGTGCCCCAATGGATTGGGTATCAACACTCATAACAGAGAGAACCTTCTTCCTAGTCCATTATTCCTTGGTAAAAAAAATAAAAGCCAGTGTGACCTATTCTACCTTGATAATCACCCTTTCCTCAACTAAAGCTAGCAGGAATATTTCTTCTGTCTTCTGGCCACCTACTAGTAGTTACAGCTACATATTACTACTCACTTACAGAACACTACACTTCTTACAACAACCACTGCCAGACACGGAAATTACTGCCTTCAGAAACAGGTGTCCTCCAAACCTCCTCTCTGTTTGGATGATTGTCCTTGTACATCCTCCAATAAGAGGATCTCTAAAAAGCAACAGCGTGCCTGATGCTGGCTTCTGGAACAAAAAGAAATCAAAGCAGTGCTGCACGCCCAAACACCAGTTTGTAGGTTTATTTACTACTCTATTATTGCACAGCAAATGCATAAGAGAAGTGGAATAAAAGCATGATATATTCACCAAAAAAATATCACTGCGACTAAGGTCTGAGGTATTACGTTATCTTCCCTTACTATGTGATTAGCAGCGTGGCTTCCTTACTCCAGAACGATAGGCGAATCTTCACTTGCTTGATGAGAATATCTTGCTTTTAAAGAGCCTCGTGTTTGAGTACAAATCCACAGGTCTGATATTTACTATTGACTCAGCTGTAATGTTTTTTGAACCTGAGAGTGCTTAGAAAAGCAGAAGAAGAAATTTTTAGAACTGACACACAAATTCTCACATTTCTGACTATCTAAGCAGACACCTGACCACCTATGGCACACGGGTCTTCGACATATGCAGGCTCTAACCAGAACACACATCAACAGCAGCACAGATCCACCACCGAAAGCAGATTCTCAGGTCTCCAGTTGAAAGGTTTTGCTCTCTTTCCAAAATGAGAGCAGCGATCCACCATTTCTGCTCCCTCCAGTATAATAGTTTCTATTAATCCAGAAAGACAGCAGATGCCCACCAGACAGATGTGGTCTGTCAGGCTGTATTGCTGCCAGCCTGTCACCAGCAACTATGATCTTATCTCCACCTTCTGTGCTGGTGCCACAGAGGAAGAGAAAGCCCTGTTACTTATCTGAAACTTTCCTTGCTATTGCAAGTCTTTCAGGTTAGGTAAGCTCTAAGAGACTTACTTAACAAGACAGGAGGCAGAAGATCATACATGTTTATCACGTACTCACATGTTGCGTTATCCTAGTCCATGCTGCTATGTAATGCATGGTCTGACAAGAAGCAATGAAGTTCTTTTTCTCTTTCAACACGCAACCTCTTTGCCAAGAGAGGGGCCCAACAAGAACCTCTATCCATGCCAAGTCATTGGCTTCTAGCAGTTCCGACAAGCCCATCAGGTCAGGAGGTTTTTCCAAGCATACTGGAACCAAAACGTCAACAGAGGAAGAACATACATTTGCAGAACCAAATGTGCTTCCACAAAGTCATAATTCTTGCACAGATTTACTAGAACTACAAGAAGCAATGTATTCTCCTTTAAGTTTATGTATGAAATAGAACTGTCTTTCCACATAGTGGATGGCAAGCTTTTAGCTACAATTACCAAGACAGCTGTATCTGAAAGGACAGTAACTTTCACTGCTCAGAGTAAAGGCTTTATTAAAAGACACTAGATGCTGCTTTCCACAACAGAACAGCAGCAGTTCAATATAAAAAGACAAACCAAAACCTCAAAGATGATTCTTCCTCTTTGTTCTATTTTTTTCCCCATCTATATAGAAAATAAATATCACCACCTCCCCCCCTCCCCCAAAAAGAACCCAAACAAACCACAGAAGAGAGAAGTAAAGGCAAATTACAACAAATTCATTTCATAGGTACTTGAAGGTCTCACAGAACTTTATCTGTTAGCTCTGCCTCCCTAAGAGGCGACTGGTGCCTTCTACAGTAACACCACATTTTCCCATGTCCCCTGTATCTTTTATCCCTCACTCTGAGGAAGAGCTGCACACTGATTAACCAAAATGAATACTAAATAAGTTTAATTGGAACATGTTACATACACTTCCTTTTCCCCTCCAAGAAATCAATAAAGACTTAAGCCACACTTTTTTTTAATCTACTCAGCTTTCAAATTCGGTCACAGTGAACCAAGGGGCTCAAATGGATGAATGAAGCAAGCTCTAGGAAGCTGAATAAGAAATGGAAAAACATGAACAATAAAAATTAGCCCTCTCAGACAATATAGATAATATAACACTGGAGTACATATACTTACCTTGAATAGATGGTCACAAGGAAGAATAATACCTCTCAACAGGTACACCCATATGTAAAACCAAGTTTTATTTGAAACAAAGAACCTCAGAAGCAGAGACAGCAACCTGATTTTATTTAATAAAGAAGAAATTACTAGTCACGCTTAGTTTTCCCATGGTCCTTTTCCCATCTGAGCTGCAGGAATAGCTTGCCCCTCATCTTAGATGTACACGTGCTCTGACAGTAGGAGAGGCCAAAACAGGAACAGGAAAAACAGATGAGCCACATGCCAAAGCATAAGCCTTTTGAATAAGAATGTAAAATTTGAACTCCTTGTGTCAGCTTAAGTTGAACAAGATCTACTTCTCAAAGAGACAAAAGAATACAAATCAGATTAGGACGTTTTAAAAACAATCATCCTTCATGAGAGGACATGCCCTCACTACCCCTTCCTAACCTCACATTCCCAAGATATTCTTCACTTTTTAAGGTGAAGTGGCTTGTTTCCAGTGTCTCAAGTCCCTGAGGGAGTGCAGCCACCACTGTTTCTGATCTCCAAGACACTTCTTCCAGGCTGGAATTACCAAACAAAAGTGGTGAAGAGTCTTCAGCACAGACATGAGAGAGAGAAAGAACAGCCAGTGCTGCACAGTTCTATCACTTATTCTAAAGTACCTTAATAGAGTAATGTAAGTTTAATATAGTAAACTACTGGTAGAAAGAAGCCCACCACTAGCACATTCTTTGATCATAAGTGCAGCAGCTGCTGCAGCAGTGGCTGAAAAGCCTGAGTACTTAAACAGAGTACTAACCAGTACCAAAAGGTTTTTAAGTTAAAGACGATGCTGGTTCCATTTTGACATCAGGTCTGAAGATAAACTGTCCAGGCTGATAAACCAGCCTACACAGTGTTTGTCCCTACTTGGACAGTTCAAGAGAGTACAGCCAGACCTTCATCACCTAAATTTTTCTTAATAGGTTAGTTTAGGGCTGAGGCACAGATTAGCTGAATTGGCCAAGCTGTCCTTAATACGAGCCTTAGAGTTAACCACAGCAAGGACACCAAATCACTTCCAGATCTGTATATAATCCTTAGTCTGGCTGACTGTGGCCAAACAAGGCATTTTTTTAGCATCTAGATACTTCTTGATCATGATCCTTTCTGTCTGGCCACAACCCTCACATGCACAAAGGCTAAGGTTGGGTTTGGTGGAGGTTTTTTTTAATGGATAGGGAATCCCCAAGTAACCAATTAAGCTGGCTTTAAGACTTTGAAAAACCAGGGCAGCACAGAGTGAACTTAATGGGAAGCAGATCTGGCCCACTATTTTAAGTAGTCTTTAGACAGTGGTGTGTGTGGGGAGGGGAGAAGGATTAAAGTTTTGCTTGAAGACTCTGCAGTGGCTAGGAGTGCTATTTTACCTTTAAAGTTAAGTGTATCTTTCCTACTTTTGCAACCTGTTCCAAAAGTGTACTAGTATGAGTACTTTTAGTAGGTGAATTCAGTGCCATACAGTGGTTTAAGTGCCAATGGCACATCACATTCTGAGTTCACAATCGGGCACTTTCACTCTGACCTTATAGCATCCAGGAGACTGCTTCCTAGTAGAGGATGACCACAAACACTCTAACACCCGGGAAGCAACACTGCACAGGAAAATACTGAGTCTAATAACCATTTGTTTTCTCAGATGAGCATACCCATAACACTAGCTCATTAATACAGCCTCTTAGGCTTAGGTCTCCAATTCCTGTTGGTGATTCTTTAAAAAAAAAAAAAAAAAAATCAAAACCCCACCCACCTACCACATTTGCATTAGCTGGGGAAAAGAAACCAACTTATTTACACTTCATACCACTTACCATGCTCACTGGAAAGACACAGCTGCAAGACAATGAGGCAATAAATCAGCCAAAAATATTAAATAAAGATAAACATGGTATCTGGCACTTCCTTGAGCTGCAAGAAATATAAGGAAATCCACAAATTTTATTCACCAGAGACTACAGGAGGGAACAGCTACCTGCTACCTCAAGCTTGGACTTTAGAAGCAGGGTTCTTACTACTCAGTGTCCTATTAAGGAAGAAACAATTTCAAGGTTTAGCTTAACATATCCTTCTTCAAAGCTTCTGGGATGAAGAAGTACTCAGAAGTCCCTGCAAAGTAAAAGTCTATGCTAAAAGCTATGTCGATATAGTACTAAGCATGTACACCTAAATCAGGAAGCAGAGGTCCCATCTGCCATGTTCCATGTAAACAACACTATTAAGATGCCTGCAGCTCTTAAGAACAAAGCTGATAGTTGGTTTTAAGTGTCTTAGGTGGTGTTTTAAGTGTTTGTAATGGTTACCATGCTGGGAAACTGAAGTTGGGGAACATTATTGTCTCATGCATGAAGTGCTGAAATCACATCTAGCTTATCAGCACAGACATTATGGTGAACCTGTAGGCAAAGGCACCCTACAGAGGTCGAGATAACTGCTGCTACAGAAGCAGTGACATTCCCCAAGATCAAGCCACTGTCTGCCCTCTCTTCCTGAACTCTGCAGTCTCACCTGAAAAACGCAAGCACTTGCTCCATTACCAATTCCAATCTGTTTTCAAACTCCAGAGAATCAAGCAGAAGTCTCTGTAAAGAGCATGAGGTCTTTTGAGCTCATCTGGAGAAAGCTTTGCACTTTTTGCAGACTGTTGTTCAAATAAAGCCTATTCAAGGTGCTTTTATGCCTACTTTTCCATTCCTTTGTGTGGCAGCTTTTTTTCCTCTAATAAAGCATCAACACTTCACAGAAAACTTGGTGAAGAATATTCTTCCCTATTGTTCACACAGGGCAATTGGGCTGTAACTAAAGTTGCTAAATACCTGTTTTAACAACTGTGAATTTTGACTACTTCCTGAATGAGAGCAGCAAGAGTTTGTTAATAACTTGTTTTCACTGGTAATACTCCTTATATCGGAAACAAAACTCAGCTTCACAGAGATCACTCTATGATTTTGCAGTGATTCACTCTAGTATACAATGAGATTTAAGCATTTCACATCCTCTTCACATTATGCCTCCACACTATAACCTTAGTAATTAGCAACTTTCATAGCACGCTCTGAAATACAGACTAGTACATATCCCCACCTTCCAACTGAGAAAAAGAACAAGCTGGTTTTTATCATCTCTTCCAAGAATGGCTTCTGCAACTGCCAAATACAAAACACGAGGATTCAACCAAACTACACAGCATACCAAGTGCCACATATATACATTCATCAGTTGCCCTGTTGTGTGAAACGCTGGCTCACCTCAAAAACGGGGCACCGGCTACATGCTTGTTTTCAAAATTCATCCTAGCAAGGTTTTAAAAAACAAACAAACAAACCAACCCCACCAAAACACCCCCCCTACTATTATATAATCATATGATTCATAAGTTTTCTTCAGTAAAGTTCGGCCAGAGGCATGCCTTACCAATCTTTTTGAAGAAGCTGCTGACTGTAGACAACGCTGAAACTGTTCATTTTAGACTGCAGAGTCAGAAATCATGTCAATATTCCCACACGTGCATGCCAGGACGATGATTTACTCAGTTTACAAGCACCTTCCAGTTAGAATTGCCTCGGTTTTGCAGTATCTTTCTCAAAAGCTAGCCTAGGATACCCCTTACTACCACCAACTTTTTGAGCGGTGTTGTCAACGATTCTGCTATTGCATTTTTCTGGACTGAGAGGACACGAACAAAGTCTAAAAGCTCAGGTTAAGGCGCTTGCATTTGGGCTGTTTAAAGGACCTTTAATCAAAACAACAGGGCAATAATAAACTCCAGTCTATAACACGTCTCACATCAACTACAGTTCTGCCCGATTTCACTTCCCAGCCACAAAACCGGCCCAACCCGCCTGCGGAAGCCCCTACGCACACGGGGCCTACGAAGGAGGAACCGCACCCTCCCCGACCACCGGGCACTAAAGCCTTTCCGTGCCGCCGGTCCCTCCCAGGCGGCAACCCCGGAGGCGCAGCTGCGCTGGACTTCCAGCCCGCAGCAGGCAGCGGTGCTGCCCGCACACCTGCCCTGCGCCGCCCGGCGCGGGGGGGATGCCCGGGGGGGGGCGTCGCGGAACCCGCCCGCGGCCGGGAGAAACGCGCACCGGGAGGCGGGGCAGAAAACTTGCGCGGAACAGCGGAGGAACGCAGCTCTGACGGAGAAATAGGTTTAAAAAAAAAAAATTATTTTTTTTTTATTTTTTTTTTTAGAAAGGAGAATTAAAAACAAAGGCGGGCGGCGGGGAAGGGCTGCCCGCGACCCCGCCGCCTGGACAACTTTCCCCAACTCCTGGCGGCTTCTCACCCCACCGGCGGCCGGGCCGGCCCCGGGAGGAGGTGGCTTGCCTGGCCGGTCGCCC
>VXBL01008746.1:17298-28188 GCA_013400195.1 Aramus guarauna
AAAAAAAGTCCCCTTCATTTCTTTCTGCTTATCTCTTCCTCTGCTCATTATTCCAACCAAGAGCATTTTCCAGCAGGTGCTTAAGGGCCCCCACCTATAACACCTTCCATCAGGCCAGATGATTCACCCTATCCTGTCCTACATCAGACGTTCATTTATTTGTCTTGGTATACTATGTCTCATCTCTTTGCAGTTTTCTTCCATTCTCTCCTCTCCTTTACAGCTAAGCAGTTTCCTCCTATTTCAGCAAAATTTTCTCTGTACTTCTTCCAGTTGTATCTCTAAGTTTCTTCTTGTTTATCATTATATTTCATCTTATTTATTTTCATTGGAAGTATTTTGATGTTCCTTCTCCCATCCTCTTGTCAAACTGCATGTTTCAGAGAATTATAGAGTAATAAAAGTCAGAAATTACCTCTGCAACTGTTGTTAAACAAGCCTCCATTTTTTTTAAGATCTAAAAAGCCACACTAAGTAATGGTATTAGAAAATAAAATACATTAATGTGTCATCACTCCCCTGATAATAGCATGATGCTTGAAGTTTGCATGGTATATTGTGAATGACTGATCACCTCTTCTTGCAGAATGTCTTCCTAAATAAACCCTTAAGGATATTGGTACACTGTTGACATTTAATAGGGTTAATTTTTAATTGGCTGGTTTTTTCCCTTTGAAACCTTTGTTCCTATTGACAGTCTAAACTATGCTTTGTCATGTGGTACTTTTATTAGCTTCAAGAAATGGAGCGGTTTACCTGTAAATCTTCTAATAACTAGAGCTAACGGCACCTTTGAAATTATATGATTTATATAGCTGAATCCTTTTCATGTGCTTTTTCTTCACATACTGTACTATTTGTACGAGAAAAAGCAAAGGAAAAAGGTACTTTCACCTTACAGAAATTTTCTTTGCCTTGCTAACAAAAGTTTTCAAAGTTATATTTGCCAGAAAAAATGTTACATCTTTTTTCTATTCATTTTGTTATTCTTTCATTGCTCTGAAACAACATGTTCTGGTTTGAACCATCTGAACAGATGGTTGTTATGTGTCCAAGACATCAGGGAATGAAAATGCCTGAATGTAACCCCTTCCTCACCCCCACCCTCCCCATCCCCCCAGAAAAAATCGCCTAAATCAAACCCAAAATGTCACATATACATGAAAATGTTCATGTTCCCACAAGGAATCAGAAGTTTTTTTCTCTGAGTGAGGATCCTATGTCTCAATGATAGGACAGCAATTTATAATTGCTAAATTGTACCCAAAGGTTTTACCTTCACACTGTAGGAAAATACTTTTTTTTTAAAAAATTGGCAACCTGGTCTACTGGAGGGTGTCCCTGCCCATGGCAGGGGGTTGGAACTAGATGATCTTTGAGGTCCCTTCCACCCCAAACCATTCTATGATTCTATGACTCAAAAGAAAATTACTTATTTACTTGTATTTTAACTCCTCGTAATTGATGCAATATCCACATCCAAGATACCTTTTCTAAAATACAAAGATGTGCAAAACAGATGTGTGTGCTTCCTGCCTCTTGTCATGTAGGCTGGCATGTTCAGAAGCTCCTATTGTAATGGCAAGTCTGTGTCCCTCTGTTCAGCGAGGACATTTTGCTGCAGATTGGGTAGGGGCTGTTTCCGTGCTTCGCAGCTAAATGCATACATTTAGCTGGGGACATAAGCCTTGCTCAGTACATCATGGCATCAGGCCAGTGTATTAGTAAGAGCTCTTGAAGCTTGAATACAGCTCTTCTGGCTTTAAAATTTCACATTAGCCGATGGAGAGAATGACACGTGTTAAGAATAATGCGAGATGTTGTACTCTCCTGCTCATATTTATTGGAGCGAAGAGTTTTCATTAATAACTTAAGTGCAAGTACTGTAGGTTTCAAATACCCTCCATTTCTAGACTTTACTTTGATTTTTAACTGTATTGATGATTTAATTAGTTCGTTCAGGCCATCTGTTATTTAAAAAAAGTCCTAAAAATGCATAGATAACCAATTTCTTTAAAATGCTTTTATTTACTTTATCAGTTAAAATTTAATAAACAGATTTAGAGCATGGACAGTTATAGATAAACCCACGTTTCCTTTATCCACACTTTATGCTGACTGTGTCAGATCTACCTCTCAACCAAAAGCCCAGTAAATATGTCAGTATGATGCTGTGCCCAAACTAATGTCCTTCCAAGCCAGATTGGTTTGCAGAAGTTTTCATATGTTCCTCCACTAGAGTTGAAAGTACGCATTCTGTATCACAATCTTCACATAGTACTTTGTGGCAGCTCACTTGGCCAATGATTTGGCAGACCATCTGAATGAACCAAGAAACAAAGATAACTACTTCAAAAAGGGATCAGAGGATGTGCAGATTTGTGGAGGACGATGCAGAAAAAGCATCTGGTGAATTTACAGTCTTTTTGTACCTAATTTTGCACTTCCTAGAGTAATGAGCTAATATAACCTGTAGAAAGATCTCCTGCAGCTATACTCTTCGTGAAAATATTTGGTTTAGCCTTATGCTGACTGTAGGCCACAGGCAGACCCTGATGGGGAAATCAGTGTATCATCAGAGGTGTGCATTTGCTTTGATTTGATCCAGTCTTAAACCCAGTAAAAAATCTCCTGGATAGATGGAATTCAGATAGGTGCTTCTGTTTGCAATCAAGACAAATTCTCTCAAGTAATTCTGGCTTGATTAATATCCTCAGCACTGCGTGGTACAAGTCCAGGAGATTTCAAAACATCACATAAAGGGTAGATACTTTCCAAGTTATCATTTCCTTTACTGGGCATATATAACCAAAAGAAAATTTCTGTCCATGCACAAACAAAATACCAAACATTTTGAAGAGCACGTAGTCGTGGATTGCTAGACTGTACACAACCTATGAAGAGAACGTTTTCTTAATGCTCTGAGTTTGATTTACAGAAAGATACAAGGAGAAGTTTTCATCTGAGAAACAGATGGACTGGGGCACACAGGTATTCTGACAAAAAACCTGATGACTATGTTCTTGTCCAAATCATACCAGCATACAGGACTCGTTGGGGGACAAGCTGATTTGATACTCCTACTAGTTATGTAGTGAACAGGTCCTTTGTAAGAAAATTAAGGCTCATATTGTTCAAGAGGCAGCTCAGAATTTTCATAATATTTACAATTTCCATACAAACACACAAAAACTATTTTAATTGAACCAGGAATTTTTCTGAGACGACAGATCACATTTGTTTTTCTGTGATGCAGCAGAATATAACTAGTGAATAGACAAGATAATATATTGCCTGTTTCTAGCTTCTATATTGATTAGCTAAAAATGCTTTTAAAATTATTTTCTACTGTGGAACATAATAACCATTAATAAGAAGAAACAACTTTTTATTTCATTTTCTGCTCATGAAAGGATTAAGGTCAAGTTGAGAATATTTTCCACTTTTGTATGAGCTGTTCCAGTCTTGTTTCCCACTTGTAAAAGTCCAGATTTTAATTTTGGATTTTTAAAAATCAGTACGTGTCCAGCGTGCTCACTCAGAGAAACACTTCAGCATCTAAACCAGGTTGGGCCTTTTCAGCTCCAGCACGTGAAGCACTGACTGCATTCTTAGAGCATAGGTTCACAAACAAGATAGCGTGAGATGTGACTGCATGGTGCGTGAGCTGCCGTACAGGGCTACCCAGCCAAATACTCTCACTTGAGAAAACTGCAAGGCAATTTTCCTGTGAAGGCCCATAGGATAAGCAACTTCTCATTCTCCATTACACAAGTTACTGTTACCTAAAATGTTATAAATCATCCTAGATTTCTTTACTATAATTTGCTTACATTAGTATGTCTGACATGTCCTGTTATCTATCCTGCTTGTCTACTTATCTGTCCGTCCTGTGCCCTTGTATCTGCCCCAAATTTATGGCTTTATTTAACCGAGCACTTCAGGTAATTTCTAAGCATTTGTCATATTTCATGAGGTTGATAAAGCTTTATTCTCAATACACTTAGGGGACAAGAAACAGCTAAGGCTTAAGCAGAGCGGTTGCATCGTATCAGTTTCAGGGAGTCACAGAGGAAGCATGTGGCAAGGCAGGCAACAGACGCCAGGTGCTGTCCATGTCCTTAATCTTGTGACTCAGATCAGTTAATGCCTGGAGATCATAAAAGACATCAAAAAAGGGAAGAGGGATGGGCTGACAGCAATCAGCATGGTGCTCCCCATGCTAGCATGCGTGTCCAAACACTTGTCACAGAGCTGTGCTTCATTCAGGCTCCCAGGCACCAAATGCCTTGGCTTCTTCCATGGCAGCAGCAAGTCACGTTCTCACTCTTCTGGCAGTGGGAGGGGTTGTGCAGTGACTAGGAGTGCAGGACAGTCCCCAGTCTGCTTCAGAAGCTTCAAACGGCCTTCGATTCTATGGTGCAAAGATACACTGGGATTTCTTCATCTTCGCAACAATCATGGAACTTACTTCCATCTTGAGCCAGTTTACCTTTGTTAGATGCAGGCACCATGTATTTTATGAGCAGAGCCATGCACATGAAGATTTTGCTGTCCTGGAGATCATGAAGTGGTAAGAACAGCTGTGCTTTCCATGTTCCACAAATGCATTCCTCTTTGTTACCTAAAATGAGAGCATGTTCTTTAATAAAATCTTGTAACAAATACCAAGTTGTTACTTGATCTGAATTCCATTCTTTGCCAATGACATCTATGGGAAACCTTGGGTTTTAAGTCTTTTTGCACAATCACATTCACAAATATATATGTAGTCTAGCAGAAACATAACTGTGTTGCAAAATAAATTTTGTGGCCATTCCAGCACTGGTCAGAAAGACAGTTTGCTGACAGTCTGAAGTCAGCTAACATGGAGAAATGGCAAGTTTTTGAATGCCAAACTGAGGTGCCTCCAACAGCCCCCACACATGGGGGAAATTAATGGGTTTGGCTTTTTCTCAATTACATTTTGACTGGTTATTGAATATGCACTGGTTATCTGAATACGCAACCATTGCTAGAGGATCAGGAAGGGTTTGAGGCAGCTAATAAATGCTCCCTTACTACTGACAACAGTAATCTAATAATCTTTTCAACTACCAATAATGCAAAGGCATCTTTGAAGCACTAGCTCAGAGAACTGCTAGATTGCTTAGACCTCAAAAAAAAAGTGCAGACACTTATACCGAGATGGAAACACCCTGAGACTGCACTAGATGGAGAGTGAAAGAGGAAAAAAAATAAAAGCTTTGGGTTTTGATACTGTTTACAGACTAATGCATGTGGGCGATCTCTTACTGTAAACACAGATGGCTGTGAGCCACAACAGGTCAAGCTGAGAAGCCAAGCATATATTTGTGGGCTTCCCATTTCTCACAGTAACAACCATTACTCAACAGAAAGATATATATTTGTAGTCCTTAAAATAAAATCTTTTGGATTAGGCAGTTTTGAATTAAAATACATTGTAAATGTACTGAAGTTATAGAGAAGTTGAAGCTTGAGAATGGTGTGTCTAATCATGTTTTCTTTACTGAGTGCAAATAAGGGCTGCAGATTTAGGTTTCAAAATTTTCTCATAAAGGTGGAATAGGAAATTCAATATCATGGCATATGCGATCACAAGATCTTATGCCTGCTTGAGCCAGCTTGCAAGGTAGCCAATCATAGAAAATAAGATAGAGCACTGGGATGCAGCCACATGCAAAGACATAGATGGAAAGGAAGGACAAGACAGAAGTTAGAAAATTAGTCTGGAGCTTGAGTAACTAGTTCTTCTGCCTGCCCTGGTACATACTGACTGCATGACCCTGCACTGGCTACCTCATTTTTCCATGCCACAGTCCTGTAATATGCGATAACCAGACTGGCTTGCATCAGCAGAGTGTCATTCAGATTGGTACTGTCATAGGTCTTTGCATAACCCTGTGAGACTATATAATTACCTGGAACATATATACACTACCTACCTATAATAGACCTGTGTACAGATAGCCCAAACTACAAAGGTCAATGGGCTTATCTCCAGATTAGTGTTGGCTTATAACTGCATCCTTCTCTCACTGGGAGCTGTGGGGTGTGAAATGAGAACTACAGTGACAGTCTTCTATCCCCAGTCTCTCCCTGGGTCAGTCAAACCAGCGCAGTAGTGTTACAAGCTAATAGTAACCAAAAGGAGTCTTGTCTCTAGGAGCTGTAGTACTTAAACCTGTGGCCCCGTACCATAAATCCCTGGGACAGCTGAGATGGCACCAATTCATTTACTTTGTAGGTGTCACTCCATGCAATGGCAACACAAAATAAGGAGCCATTACCTGAGGTTTCTGCAGCACAAATCTGTTCCATTCCATAACGGGAAACATAGGAGAGTACAGGGAAGCAGTTGACCAGGTCGTGGTGGTTTAGTTGCTCCTTCCCCTTGTACTGCTGGATTGGTCCATGGCTCAGAGGAGGATGTGGAGAGCATCATCAGTTAAGAAGGCCCATGTGACAGAGCCAGGCTCAGCCAGCTGATCTACAGAGGTCACGTTGCCACTGGGAGTGTGGACAGAGACAGAAGAGAAAACACAAATGCAGCCAGGGAGAACAGTATTTTGAGGACCAAATCAGAGTAATTCTCTGAGGGCACAAACCATCTGCAACCATGTTCCTCTTCATACTGTTCTGCTTCATCAGTGTCCAGTTATATGCAGTAATTCTCAAAGAATTCAGATCAGCCGAAACTGTCCATTTAACAGAATGCAGATTTATTAGCATAACATTACTTAAATTGTAGTAGTTGTAGAAAATCTCATCACATAAGTTTGCAAAATGCCATTTGTAAGAAATTGAAATAATGTCTCTTTGATTGAGAGAAAGAACTGTGGGTTGAAAAGTTATTTCAATTTCACAGTTGATCTAAACCTGTGGTGCCCCTCCTCATGCATTCTTCCTCTCTCCTTTTCCTTGACACTAATGCTGATCTGGTCACACAATAAGATCAGCTCTTTGTTCCAGATGAAAAGAACGCAATAAAAACAGCAACAAAACCCACAAGAAAAAAAAATCATTATTCAAATGGTTCCCAGTAAATGCTTATTTCTTTCAGTACTGGAAACTCAATTTATAAGATTCAGATGAGTGCCCAAATCC
Source organism: Aramus guarauna (assembly GCA_013400195.1). Lineage (NCBI taxonomy): Eukaryota > Metazoa > Chordata > Aves > Gruiformes > Aramidae > Aramus > Aramus guarauna. The sequence continues at coordinate 24,427 of VXBL01008746.1, forward strand.
CCTAAAGAGAAGACTATAGAGGTGAGGATTAAGCAGTCTTTTTCAAAAAAAGGTTTGAGAGATCTATTTACTCACCAACGTAGTATTGTTCTGCAGTTAGCTGTGAATTTGCTACATCTGTGTAATCAGTTAATGAATGCTCTGTCATTGAAAGCTTGTCATCTTTTTCCAGCTGTACCATCTGGTCTCACAAAAGATCTGATTTCTTCCAACAAATCTCATGGAGCATAGCTTCTAGGGTGCAAATGAATTATAACAACTTCCCTTTTTCCATTGACCTAGTCTAAATCTCTTCTACCAGAAGGATGATTTCAACTTTTGTCTGACATCCTTTGTTTTAACAGGCTTTAGGCAACACTTCCTCCTTATTTCCAAATTGAAATATTATATGCCTGTAAAGTAAGTCTAAAACTGTATGAAGCTTAGGCAGTACAGGTTTCAGCTACTGAATACTGGCTTTTTCCTTACTGAGAATTATTGTTAGAAGTTAAAAATTAAAAATTTAGCCTGAACACGCATCCATGTGAAAAACTGCCAGGCTGTCCCTGTTTTGGAATGTCTAAATCTAGACCACATTAGCAACTGGTGAATAATCACTAGTAATTATCATCTCTGGCATTCAACAGATTTGTTTAGAGGAATAGATTCCAGTTTCTGATGGTAGCATACCTCTCTGAATTATCCCTACACAATAAGAAATGTGTGTGATTATTGTTGGTCTTGTCACTAACAGCTGGGCTTTATTTAGTAGATGGGAGAGATTCTTCTGTTGGTGATGGAGTGGAAAGCCTATGTTAAAGGAGGTTACCATATATTTTGTTATGAAGACACCAAGGTTTGCTTTTATTCTATTCTGGAGAAGCAAGTTGCAAATTAATTTGCTTGGCAGCATGAACAGTCTATCTGCCTCACACAGTTGATATTTTTACTAATGAAGTGGTATGTTGCTTTCATGCGATACCATAAGGAGATGAAGTGAGGTAATCTCTCTAGTAACTTGGACGATAGCTATATATGAAGATGATGATTGGAACACTGGATTTACCCTAGAATTCCAGAGAAAGCCATAGATGAGGCTATACACATTGGTAGCTGAACAAAATTGCAGGGTTTTTCAAGACTTGTTTTTATGCTTGTGGTTTTTTGACCACAAAGTGTAAAAACCCACTCAGTGGGGTTTTTTAACCAATTTGTGAAAAAAAAAACCAAAAACCCAAAACCCACAAAAAACCAATCAGCATGCAAATTCCATGCTCTTGGTTCCATGCAATGACACTAGAACTTACAGGAAGTTATGTGGATCCATTGGGAATCATCACTCACAGCTGAGATTGTTTTCTGTTCATGATTGTCTGGATACTACAAAATACTGAAAAGGCCCACTGAGCAGTCTGGTTGTCTACACGCAGATTCAGAAGTCAGGTGCTCTCAGCAGAACATGATATAATGGATATTGGAGTGCTCCCTGTGCCATCAACATCATTTCACTCGTTGCAGCACTCACCTTCAACCTAAAGGTCTTTGAAAAAAAGTCAAAAGATTAGAGTTACTCTTTGCACCAGAGGAAAAGGCAGTATACAGTAGAGTGTTATTTGCCTGTTGCTTTTCAATCCATGCTATTCCTGCCTTTTCAGAAGATGGGTGATTTTTTTTTTTTTTTAATTTATTTCCAAGCCCTCTGATTTTATGCACCATTTACTAGTGAGAGAGAAAGTAGTTGACTTGTGGACAGCACTGCTTAAAGGTAACTTGTCTCTATGTTACAGTTTTGGATGCTGTATAGGATGGAAGACTCCATCATACCTATTAAGGTATAAATTATATCAACAGAATAAATTATTGTAAGATTTCCTCACCAGACAAATTAGCCATTGTCAAAAACACTTTCCAAAAACCCAGAAAAATATCCTGCTATTATCTCCATCCTTTAGATGCTCCAGGAAACATTTCTGAAAGGATTCACAGGCCAATTAATACCTGCAGTCTGACCTGGGGAGTACTAATGATGATGGAACGTGTTTGGTGAGGGTGGGACTTTTCTGCAGCTTTTTCTCTTCACAAATAAAATGACAATGAGCTGAGTGCAGTAAGAACACAAAAATGGCCACAGAATACATCTAGCCTTGTATCCTGGCTTTGACACTGTCAAAAAACGCAGACTTGCAAAGAACACAAGAACATGGCAAGTATGTATAATGCTTTCCACAGTTTCATTATTTTGCAGCTCAAGAATTTCTTGAGCATGCACATAAGAATCCTCACCAGATTACTCTTCGAAGTTGAGACTTCTCTTTAATCAGTATAAACCTTCAGCATCCACAACATTTTGTGCAAGAAATTCCACAGCTTAGCTGAAGAAAGAGGTTCTTTCAAAGCAGAACATGAGCTTTAGCCCTTCAGATTCAACTCTCGCAAACTACTTGTTGAGCTACTCAAGACAAATCAGACTTGCTGGTCTGGATATAAGGGACAAAGACCATGCATAGCGCAGCAACAAAAACAGCCTAAGAGGCCCAAAACACTTTTCTCTTGATGTTCCTTCAGGACCCAAGGCAATAGATCTATATACAGACAAACTGGCTTGCCCTCAGATTGATAGCTGGGAAGCCCGTTACTGATATAACTGGAGAGACTGACAACCTCAGTGGAGTTTACTAAGCAAGAGCCTAAGTATACACAAAAATGCTCTTGCCTGAACCCACCTGAAGCACAATTCTTCCAGTCAGTTTTGTTATCTAAACAATGTTATGTTACTTCATAGTCTCCTCACTCATGATGCCTCAATGAATGACACTCATGGAAAGAAAACACAGCATTTATGCACTTTAGAAACAATTTTGCTGTAAGAGACCACCAGGCATATAGCAGGAATCAAAAGTGCTCTTCTGCACAGCAAACCCAAAAATTCTCATACTCTGCTTTTTTTTGCCAGACATAGGCACTGTTCACTGAGGGTGGGAGGAGAATGCATTTACATGGACAGTCTACGGCAGTCCGCTAAGGAATTTACCCTGATAAAAGTGAACATACAGTACCTATTTTCTCAAGATATGGCAACAGCCAGCTTTCAACAAGGAGGATGTATCATCACTTGGCATAGCAGAAAGCCCTTAAAGTAGCACAAAAAATGTTGCTAGGGGTGACCTATGGAGATGGTACAAAGAGTAAGATCGGGACAAGACCCTTAGGTGCTGTCAAGAGCAATCATCATCAGGCTGGAATACAGCTGGAATAAGGAGGCAGTCCTCAATAGGACATCACTGCTGGCATTCTGGGCAGAACAGAGTGTCACAGCTGTCTACTCAACCAAACAGCTGTGGCCACATTAATCCTGTCCTCTTTCCTCTCTTTGTCTATTTACATGGCAAAATGGGGTCCTTGCTCATGACTAAGGCTCTTGGGAAAAAAAAATAAATTAATAGTAGTTGGTTATCTGTCAGATGAAGAACATTCTGTAAAATACCAACAAGGACTTCTATATGTAGATTTGAGAGTCAGAAAAACAATAACCATGATATAATCTGTAGGCTATATCCATCTCTTTGAGTGGACACCTTGTCCACAAGAGAATAAAAAGTTTATATTGTTACAGCCCTTCTGGAGTGGTGACTATATGACCTTCACTTAAAAAGGCAACTGACAAACATGCTTGTTTTCAAGTCAGTCTCTGTTCAGGACCACTTCTTTCCTTTTCTTTCATTCTTCCTTTTTTTTTTTTTTTTTTTTTTTTTTCCTTTTCCTTTTTTTTTTTTTTTTTTTTTT
>VXBL01008746.1:34610-60386 GCA_013400195.1 Aramus guarauna
AGGTGGCGGAGCTGTACACCCGCGGCTTCTGCGTGGGCGCTTTTGGGCGCTGCTGGTGGCAGCAGCTGGGGCAGCCCGACCTCTCGCTGGCGGCGGAGGAGGCGGCCGAGGCGGACGCGGCCGTAGCGGCAGAGCTAGGCTGCGCGGCGGAGACGGTGGCCGAGCTGCGGGCCGTGTGCAGGTGCCCGCGGGGTCGGCGGCGGGCGGGTGGGGCGGCCCGCGGAGCCCCGCTCAGACCCGGGGCTCCTTGCCGGGGCTCNACGAGCGGCGCCAGGCACTTTCCAGAATCGCAGGAGGAGCTCCGCAGCCGCTCTCCCGTGACCGCTTGCCGGGGCTGCGCGGCGGCGGGCGGGCCGGGGTCCGCCCCGCGCTGCTGAGCTCAAGGAAGGGCTGAAACCACCGGCTGTCTCCGGTCGGGGATTTGCGGCCTGGTCGTGCAGGGCAGGCCGCCCCGGGCCGGGGGTAGCAGCTGCTGTCGCTCAGACGCTGCAGCGGTTCCTCAAGAGAGGCGGGAAGTGCCCGAGCAAAACCACTTCAGAACAGTCTTTTCCGGTTCTGTGCCGTGTGGGGTTTTTAATCTCCAGGTTAGGCGCACAGCGGAGAAGGAAAGCATCGTTTTTCTAGAGGGTAGTGCTCCACTGGTGGAAACTTTATGTTACCGCCTTGAATTCACGAACGGTTCAGCACTTAGCAAGTTACTCAAGTAAATACTGAGCAACATGTCACTCGATAGGTACAACTTAAAGGTACCCGAACGTGTGCCTGGTTTTAGGAGGCCCCAGTTGCAAAATGAAAGCCATACCTTACACAGTGCTGTTTGCCCGAGCAGCCTAGGTGGCACTAGGGCTGGAAAGAAAAATACTCTCTTGTTTTGCACTTGTAACTTCACTCATATTTGTGGACAAATTAATTTTAAACTACCGTTGAAAGAAGAGAACCATCTAGGGGTTGAAGCAGGATCTAACATGCTAAAGCTGGAAGTCTTTCAGGTCATGTGAATAGTGACAATCGTCTCTCTTGTAGAAGAGGTCTGATTTCAAGCAGTAATTCCTGCAGAAAGCATCACAGTTGCTGATTTGTCTGTAGCTCATCAGTAAGGAAGACATGCTAGAGTTCTGTTTGTGCAAGTTCTGTCTTTCCCTTATTGTTTCCTCAAAGACACAGAAGTATTTACAAGCTATTTCAAATGCAAGATGGAGCTTTTTCACTTTCATGCACTGAATAGAACGAACATAGTCTTAGAAGTGATGCAGAAGGCATAGTTTCACAAATGTAGCTAGGATTGCACTATATATTGAGCTCTTCGTGACGGCTTTTCTTCCAGTGCCCTGCATGCAAGTTGCCTATAAAAAGTGCAGGTGGTGTGTCATGGGCATGTCCTTCTAATGTTTTCACAGTTATACCCCAAATTGTGGGGAAAACATGACAGCAAAAATATCATTAGCAACATTATTTGAGATAAATTTATTAACTGGACAAGTTCATTTGATAACTATGGTTTGTTTAAATTATGATCGTACCTTAGAGGAATGAGGAAGAGGAAGCAACATTTGTTGCTTTAGTGAAAGGTAAGGAACAGAGAATAGGAATAGGAGCTCAGGAGCATGGAATTCAATGCCTGAGCCAAAATATGCCTGTGTGAGTGTTGTGTGTAGTGGTGAAAGCCACTCTGAACTCAGGACTTTTGGGGGCACTTTTAATCAGGAAGAAATCAGCACTTACTGAATTATATCTTACCTTTCCAATGGAGAAGAAATTTGCCAGGCATTCTTGCTGTCTTTCATGCTAGCTTAACTAAAACAACGCTCTACTTTGCTGTCGTAGTTCTGGTGACTAGAATAATTTTTTATTATTACTAGGCTTAGTAAAATTAGAGGCTGATGTTAGTATTAAAACCAGTTCATGTGTTCTGTTGTGGCAGCAACTGTGGGAATTATTCTGTAAGCTTTCCCAGGGCAGATGTAGTCTCTGATTGCCCCTAGGACATGACTTATTCTTTTCAGTGACCCTGTTGCTTGAGTGTGTTTATTGCTATTTTCACTTGAATTCCAAGCAGATCTTCTATGCTTTGTTTATTTTCCCCCTTCATTCATTCTACTTTTTCTTCTGTTCTGCTTTCTTCCATCTATGACTGCTACATTTCATCTGCCGTCTGCATTTGCTGGTATTACAGAGCAATGCTGTCTGTTCGCTGCTGAGTGTACTGCGGAAAGTGGTGTTGTGTAGTGAAAAGATTTGGGAAAGAAAAAAAGGACAGGCGGTCTATGGGGGGGAAAAGACAGGTCATCTGGCAGCTGCTTATGGCTTTGCAGGAGAATGAAGATAAATCTGCACATCCTGGTGTGACCTTTCCCCTGTGCAGGCTAGAAATCCCAATCCCTAATCTCCATGTGCTTTTGCTTTTAAATTAAATAGTCCCAGCCTCTTGAGTCTGTCCTTAACATTGGCCAACCTCAAATCGCTACCTCTGATCACTTTCACTCGCCTGCTCTGAGCTGTTTGTATTCCTCCCTTGAGAAGAGAGGAAAACACTGGAGTACAGCAAGATCTGTTCTATGGGGTATGGGGTCACATTTATTATTTGCATAAATACAGTTTTCTAGGTGCTGAAATGAACACATCCTGGATATAAACACAGATTTTTCTTATTGTGAACTACTTGTAAGGGAACTTCTGGCAAGTTAAGCAGGTTTTCTTTGGGTAGAAGAGAGATGGGAAGATGTGGATACTCTTCTTATATCTATTTTAAAAATAGTAATAGGTTAAGAGAATCTTTCATAGACTCAGGATGAACTTTTTCAGTATCCATTTTAAAATCTGCTTTAGAGTATAGAGACATAGTGTACATTTAAGTATCCCTGATGATTTAGAATCTTCTGATGAGGAGAAATAGTATAATGTTTACATGATATTTAAGTCTTTGTGTATCTCAGTGTGTTGTGGCTGATTTTTTTTCCCTTTTGTTTTCTTCCTGTAATATGTTACTGCAGGCAGAATGCAAGAAAAACATTCCATCTTCAATCACTTGAATTTGACTCTGTAAGAATGCTTTGCATACTGCTCAAGTTGTATGCAGACAGTGGTTATAGAGATCGCTTGGGTTTTCATTAGATTAAAAACATGTAAAATGGTGTCTTTAGCTAGGAGATTCCATCAGTAGTTCTCTTAAATAACCAGTGTGTAGAGAGGGTAGAGTTTTAAGTTTTGTTCAAATGCCTTAGCGGTCTGTGAACAAAGAAGTTTACTTTAGGATTCATTATTGGTGTTTGAGCCATTGAAGTGCTTGAATATTGGAGATGCTCAGTTATGTTACTTTGTTTTGCCTTCTGAGTGATTTGTTGCGTACATGTAGGGCAGGCTAAGTCTCAAATCAATGTGGATTTTAGGTAGGTCAAGGGAGGTGAGGCTTACAGGTACCTTATTCCTCTTCAGCCCTACTTCACCTTCTTGTTATATTAGAAGGGGTAGTTGTAAATATCTCTAGGGACGTGTTATAAAGCTGCATTAAGCTAGTATTAGCGTCTTAACGTATTAGTATTTAGCGTCTTGTAGTATTAGTGTCTTAAAGGTGATGAAAGTACTGCTCTTAAAATATATGCACTATAAAGCGTAATATAAACATTGTATCTGCTTACTATGACAATATCAGGCAAAATACTAAAGCATCTTCTAATTTCTAAAACTGAGAAAGCTCGTTGTGCTGTCAGAATATTCTGAGAAAAGTAAAGTCATGGTGATTAAAAGCTTTACTAATAGTCCGATTCCCTTTCCAAATTGTCACAGTCTTGCCTTTGGCCTTTTTATTTCTGGCTGCTGCAAATATCTTTCTAGGGGACATAAATTTCATATAATACTTTCCATGCTTTTTTCAAGTGAGACCTTCAACTATTGTTCCTCATCACTCTCCTACAGTTCACCTCAGTGTCCATTGAACAGTGTGGCCAGTGTTTTCCACTCTACCATAGCTCAGTGCACTGAGTGTATTTATCTTGCATGCAGGGAATATTCTGTGTGGGAGCACAGAAACTTCACAAAGGTAGGCAACAGACGTTTTCAGATGCTGCAAATAAGGTGTGTGGTGTTTAAAGAACAAAAATACTCAGTCGTTTCTTCAAAATGTCAGGTTTCAAGTGACTTGCGGATTTTTGGTGAATGGAGTCACTGATCCATGTGCACGAAGACTTAAAGTCTGGTTGTGCTGGTGGGATGTTGATTCCACAGACCGGTCAGTTGTGAGTAGCTTTACCTGTCAACGGCTATACATTACTTCATTAGGTTGGCTATTCATAATACTGATCTATGCTGAATGGAGAACAGCCCCATCTAAAAGAATAATGCTGCTCTGTGTTCTCCAAAGTGCTCCAAAGTTCCCCTCCTTCATGTTAGTTAAATTGCTGTTTCTCAGCAGTGGTTCAGTCTGCACTTGATACAGGACTCACTCAGTTGTCTCTGCCTCCACAGCAAGTGGGAATCTAAAGATAAGGTTGATTCTTTTGAGAGTTTGTAACTACTTGCTGTATAGTTTCTTCTAAAATGGTGCTTCTGAAGGTATCTCCTTTTCTCAGTAACTTAAAAAGAATGATTTTCTGTTTGGGATAAAATCTGTAAGGAAGGTTAAAATTCTGTGTACTGCTGCATGGTAAGAAACTAACTAAACAATAGTAAATTCAAATTGTCCTCAATAGAGAGTGACTTTACTGGGTCATCAGAACTAGGCCATCTACCCACAAACAAAATGTTGTCTCTGACTTTTGCTTATTGTCGGCTGATACCAGTTGATTCCAGTCTTCTGTTTCTCAATTACTGTATATACCTATGCAATTCCACTCTAAAGGCTTATTCATTACCGCAGTGATAGTATTGCCTAGCTTAGTACTGTTGACATGGGGAACATTATAAGATTATGGGGAATATTATAAGATTATAATGAAAAAGAATATAATCAAATTGTAAATTATATCAAGAATAAATGGTACATTCAATTTTTTTCCTGGATTTCACCAGTGGTTTGTCTCATAAAGAGATGGGTTTGCACAAAAGTTTCCTGGGATTCAAACTGCACGTGGACTGAGGCAGTGGTATAAGCTCTGCTTTTATATAGTCTGCAAACAGTAGAGAGACAAAAGAGATCGAGTCTAATTCAAAGCAGGTGACACTTATCTCTTTTAAATAATATTTTCTCAGATTATTTTTAAGTTGGATACAATTCTTTTGTGATTAATACCAAATTATTACTGTCTTTGACTCAGCATTATTCTATATGTTTCTAAAAAGGTAATTGATACTAGTATAGTGTCTAATCTGAAGATTTCAGGTGGATTGTTTGGTGTGTTTGTGAACTGGTGTGGGGAACCTTATGTTATAAAACAGTGTCAGGGGAGCAGATACCATATAGCACAGGATTAATTTTTTTGTGACATGTTTATGAGAAATTCCACCCTCATTTATGTTATGAAAACCTAGTATTTGTATTATCAGTTTAAATCATTGCTGCAGCCAAAAGCAGTTTCATATTTCCTTCCCACATCCTGCAGTGGTTTGCACTACAGCAAAAAAATATGGTTAGCTATACTTTGGATTCTGTGCAAACACAAGAAGACTGAGAGTGAGAAGCTTCTGAGGATAGAAAGAAGGGTACAAGGAAGAGTGGACCTGTCACTTCTGGCAGAAGTGTTGTCTTATTCCCATTGGAAGAAATGTAGCATAAATTAATGTCTTAATATAGCAATGACAGCTCGTGTAAATATGGTGGCTTGCCCATGTTTGTACCTTGGGGGGATGTGTGTGTTACAGGTTTTTACCATACAGGTTGAGGTTGATGATTCCTTTTCGTTGAATTTATTTTGCCATATATTGTCAAAAAATCAGAGTAGGCGGATGAGATTTGAAAAAGACAAGTGGCATTTTTAGTTTATAAAAAGTATTGGATACACATTTTTAATGAGGCTTGTTAAACCTCTCTAGGTAGCTATGCTCCATTAGGCAGAATGCAAAACAAAGATAAAATTTACCCAATATCTGTGAAAACCAGATATCAAGTCCAGGACTCTTTAACTTCTGTTTCTTTATCTTAACAACCATACTGCCTTTTTGCCCTGATTTAGGCTATACAAGCTATATCTTGCTTATACACATTTTGCTGTCTTTGTTCCTTTTAAGAATAGCTTAACTGATTTTTGTTATGAAGTAAGAAAGTAAAAATGTATAACAGTTATTTTCTTTATTGTCTTAGCATTGATATGTTAATGCCTTCTGATAAAGAAGAGGACCCAGACGTTATTCCTGAAGATAGCAGTCTGCTAACTCTTCGGTATGTTGTTACAGTACACTCACAGTACCCTGATACGGAGTGGGGTGTAAAACACGCACAAAAGCATGGCTGGCTGCTTGTTCACTTTCCGGGTAATGGTGTACTTTCTGGACCAGTGTCCAGAAATACTCTAAAGGCAGAAACACCAGCTTATTCATGCCTTCAGCTTGAATGCTACTTGGGAACTTTTTATTAAGATATACAGAATATGCCATCTTTCTTACTGAAAGAAGTTAGGATTTCTGGACTTACGTACTTCTGAACAAGCATCTAAGTTTGGAGTGTGCTGGAGGGTTCTCCAAAGGCTTGTGAAATAAATCTGTAGCTGTTACCTCTAGTAAACCACAGTCAGATTGTAACAGCTAAAGTGTTAGTTGTAGCCAGATACCTCTTAGTTGAACCCACTCTTCACAGAATTCTTTGATACTACTGATGCATTTGAGAGGTTGAGCAATAATGTGTTAAGTTTCTATCAGTGAGTGAATTTTGAACTCATACTTGGCCAGTTCAGGCCTTTGCTATATTTGAAGTTCAGTTTGTGTAGTACTACTGTGAAGAAATGTGTTAAGGTTGTGATCATTAAGTCTGATTGCTACTGAAACCCTTCAGGAAGGTCTGGAGGGTAAATAGACTTGCCCCAGAAGTTAAAAAGGATTTGGTGTTCATGCGGTGGTTAAATACATCAATTTTAGTAGATATTCTATGTATGATGCTCTCTTCTACCAATGGTACCGAAGTTTTTTAAGTAAAGTACCTATGTCAAGGGATTAAGAATATTTGTGGGGTTTTTTGTTTTTGTTTTTTTTTGTTTGTTTGTTTGTTTTGTTTTGGGTTTGTTTTTTTTTTTTTTCTTGAGCATGAATTGAATTTCTCTGAAGTGGGAGGGACAGTTGAAACAGCTTCCTCAAAGGTAGCAAAGGGTTCTTTCTAGGAGAGTCTCTGCAGACAACATTTTTCTGTTTTTTCTCATAAGTGTAAAAAGGCCCACAAACAATCTGTAGTTTGTGCAGAAGGGGAAAGAAAAATCCAAGCTGGAATCCACAAGCTGGCCTGTGTACTACCGGGTTTTATGGGATTCAGGAGGCAAGAGTATTTTAAGTTAATCTGTCATACTAAACCAGAAATCCTGCTCTTTGAAAGCTGGACTGTAGTAGCTTGTGTTGTTAGAAATATACCTAGAGATTCTGCATGGAAGTAGTTGAATTAAATTTTGTCCTGTGTTTCTGCCCCTCAGAATTAGAAAAAAGGCATTAGAGAGGAGAGAAGAAACAATTATTGTGGATCGGGCCTGCAGACAAGAAACTCTTGCCTATGAGATGGTAAGTTCCCTGTCATCTTGTAAGGATCTGAAGACAGTTTAGCACAGCCAAAATCCAACTTCTGGTTCCTTTTTTTTTTTTTTTTTTCCCCTCATCACTATGTATATATGTACACTGTAAATGTTTGCAGATACAAGTTTGCAGTTAATGCTTAAGATTAAAGACATTTCATAGAAAGACAGGACAGGAACTCTGCTCTTACAGTCTGTTGGTACTGAATGTAGTAAGGAGGAATTCCATCTCATAACCAGTGTATGACTGCTTTTATTATCAAGAGTACTGACCATCATGTGAACTTACCATAGAGCTAGACAAAATGCATAATGATTTTGCTCCTGGAGTCCTGTGTTGCAATCTAAGCTTTAATGTATAAATGATTGTAAGCTAGTTTCTGCAAGGCTGAAAGAGGAAGACAGTAGGAATAGGGAGGCAGTAGGTTCCTAATTCTGAGCTTTGTAACCCAAGTTTCTCAGCCATTCTGAGCTGTCATGAGCTAAAAGTGTAGTCATCAGCCCCTCAAAAGCCATCTTGCAATTCCTTTAACTATGCTTAGTATCTCTCTTTTTAAGATTTCTTCACAACCATTAAAGTCCTAAACCAGAAAACTTAAGTTCTTAAATTTTACAGTGCTGGAATCCATGGCTTGGACAAGCAAACCATGAATTACTGTAAAAATTAGGGATGGATGTGTAGTAGAAAGGAGCCTCACTTCTGACTAGTAAACGTTTCTTCCCCTTGAGGTTTCTCAGCCTTCTAGAGGCCCAGGCACATGCTGTATCACCTGAGATGCAACAACTGTGTTGGGCTCTTGGTCTGGGACATATCTGAGAAAATATTTGTGACAGAAATCTTCGTAAAGGGTTTCTATTTCTGAAGAACCAAGCAGGTGACCAGTTACTGCATCCTTTAAGGAAGCTGTGGTTACTGGTTTATGTGTCAGAGCTGGTTGGCACAATAGTGTCTAGAACAGGATAAGAGCAATGAGAAATGTGAGTTTGGAATGTGTTGCATGAAGAAGGGTAATGCAAGGGATAGAGCGCAAGTATCTCTAAACGGAAGTCTCACAGCAGTATACGCTCCTGTTCTTAAATCTGAAGAACCCTTTGTGCTGGTGGGAAGTGTTTGTGCAGTCAGTACTCATTCTTGACTTGTTGAAAAAGGAGGAAACTGAATGCCACAGAAAAGTGCCCTCCCTCATTCTCACATCTGGGCTATGTCTTAAACACAAAGAAGGATGGAAATGTGGAAATGCTTTCACTTCTTTTCTAAAACATACTAGTGTGGCAAGGGCAGTGCTGAATTTTGGAGAAATTGAGACCTCCAGCTATGTCAAGCTTCCCTAATAAGAGGAAGCATTGCACTAATTTTTATTTTCATATACTTAATCCTATGGATAGTTTCTAGGTTGTTTTTTCTCAAGTTGAGGGTTGCAATCTCCCTTTAAATATGAAAGGATTCAAAGCGCATTTCAAAGCATTAAGTGATGGAAGTTGGTAGCAGCTGGATTCCATGAGGGCAAAGTGGCAGCAGGCTTTAAAACCTTTATGCAGGGCCTCTCAGTAGCCAAGGAGCAGCCAGTTATCTCATAGTTGCTGAAAGCACTTCAGCTTCTCCAGAGCTGAGGAATGAAGGAAAATGCTTGAAATCAGTAATTATAGCAGTTTCTCACCTTTTTGTCTTGGAGGAAGTAAGCTGTCATTCATTCAAAAGACTACCTAGTCAAAAATGAGTTACAGTTAGAATAGCATTTCTCAGACTTTTATCCAGGTGCTGTAACATATAAGTGGTTGCCAATATTATATGTTTGTTTTTTTTCCAGGAGTCACATGCAATTGGGAAGAGACCAGATGATCCAGGAGATCTAGTTGAGGAGGGAGAACTGCTTTTAACTCTGAACATCTTCTATCCGGTCATATTTCAGAAGGTTGGTGTTAAATACTCTAGGTTGTATTCTGACATCTCTTCCCTATTCAGGTAATATCTTGCTTTCCCAAGCAGTTAGAGTCAATGAATCCACTGAGGGAGCATGGTAAACCCTTCCACTGTGGTAACTTCTAAAGGCTTTTCCAGAATCTGGTTTTCATTCTGTTAGTAGTTTACAGAAGGAAAATTTTTACAGTAATTACTTGGCAGTTAATTGATTTCACAGAAAACTCAAAATTGGAAACTAAATATGTGAAAAATACAGTACTCCTTCTGGATTTGGAATAAGTGTGCTCAGACTTTTTATCTTTCCTGCACTTTTTGGTGGGGAATGTGACTTTTGAGTTTCTGAATAAAACTAATAAAGGGCAGCATTAGAGGCTGAGGCAGGAAATATGATGTTTAAAATCTTGTACAGAGAGGTGATGTGCCATATGCTGCCATTAATGACCTCAAGCTGTCAACTGAAGAGCAAGCAGTACTGATGCTAACAAGTGATTTTTATTTTTTTTTTTTCTTTTTTTGGTACTTGAAGCTTGTATGCTGTTTTCTTTGTAGCATAAAGATCACAAACCCTATCAGACAGTCCTTGTACTGGGCAGCCAGAAGCTCACCGAGCTGAGAGACTCGATTTCCTGTGTCAGTGACCTCCAGATAGGCGGTGAGTTCAGCAGTCAGCCAGATCAAGCACCAGAGCACATCAGCAAGGTAAAACCTTCTATGTGGAACCCTCTACCTGTGTAGGAGCTTTGAAAACATACAGGAGAGAGGGAGACAGAGATTTTTGTTTTGTTTTTCTCCAGCACTAAATTCAGCTGCATTGGTTCTCCACTGGAAGTACGTCTACCTGGTGGCATTACCAAGCTGACCTGTTTTGTGTAATGCCAAGAAAAACATCATTAATGCTACTGCTGGGAAGTAGTAACACTGGCAGTGAGTTCTTGCATAGATGTATCCCTGTGGAGTGACTTTGAGCTGAATGTAGACCATCCCCCTCTGAACTTGCATGCTTTAGTGTTTGCAACTGGGTGCTGATCAAAAGTAGGAATGAAGATTATTCCCCTCTCCTACAATTGCGAGGCATTCTCTGGGGAAGTGCAAAAGGGGTCAATAACAACCCTCTCTCTTGTACTGAGGAGCCCAGAGCTGAACCCAGCACTGCAGGTGTGGCCTTACCAGTGCTGAATAGAAGGGAAGGATCACCTCCCTCAACCTGCTGGCAATACGTTGTCTAATGCAGCACAGGATCCCATTTGCCGCCTTTGTTGCAGGGGTACACTGCTGACTCGTGGTCAACTTGGTGTCCGCCAGGACCCCCAGGTCCTTTTCTGCCAAGCTGCTTTCTGGCTGAGGGGACCCCAGCATGTATTGGTGCATGGGGCTGTTCCTCCCCATATGCAGGGTTTTGCACTTTTCCTTGTTGAACTTCATGAAGTTCCTGTTGGCCCATTTCTCCAGCCTGTCAAGGTGGTTCTGGGTGGCATCACGATCATCTGGTATATTAGCTGCTCTTTCCAGGTTTGTGTCAGCAGCAAACTTGCTGTGAGTATATTCTACCTCATCATCTAAATCATTAATGAAGATGTTAAACAGAACTGAACTCTGTATTGACCCCTGGAATACTCCGCTAGTGACTGGCGTCCAGCTCGGCTTTGTTCCACTGATTATCACTCTTGGGGCCCAAGTCCATCAATATTATATATTAGTAATATAGTATATTATCAATATAATATAAATCAAATAATATATGATATACAATTTGAGAGAAACCAGAGGATGTTGTGTATTTGTATATATAATGGTGAAAAGATGGCACATTCTCGTTTAAGGAGACTAAAAGACATCCCAGATAATAGCCTTTTCATTTCTGTAAAGTAAATGGAAGAGTCTTTCTACCACTGTCTAGTAAAGCACTAACTGATTAGTTCTGAGACCAGAGAGTTCTGAGACTCCTCCTGGGCATGCAAGAGAGTCATGTGAGGCTGTCATTGCCTCAACAGGGTTGAGATTAGGCTTCCTCACATCGATAATTTCCCCAAAGTAAGTGTGTGCAGCCATGCCTAGTCTCCCAGCAGGAGCTGTTAGAGAGTGTTGTGCATTCATTCCCTTTGTTTGTTTTCCACAAGCATGATTGTGAATTTAAAACTTGCATTGAAGTATAGACTCAGTATGTGGTAAATCTTCACAATAAAATTTGCATGTTGCTTCAGCAGACAGGTAATCACCCATCAGTGGGGTAGAATTTTCTTCCTTTCATTCTAAGAAGGAAGTGGCATCATGACCTGCCAGAAGTATGTTAGCTTTTCCAAATAGAGAAAATAACTTCTGACTGATTTAAGGGTCTTAGAGACTGATTTAAATCAGAATGGTGCTCTGAGATGGTTCAGGAAAGAGGCTAAGTTAGCTGTTGCTGCCAGCTTTTGCTTCTCTTGAAATGCAGTTTGCATACACAGGCTGGGTGAAAGGATCAAGTTGTTGCTCCCATTGGTTAAGTAAACAAGAGTAGCTTGTCAGCTAATACAGAGAGAAAGAGACTTTTTGGATTTTATTGGCATAAATAGGCCTAACTTCTCTTTCATTCCTACTGCTTTGGGGTTTTGTGATTTAATTTTTGCTTTTTCTTCACTGGGCAATGATTAATGGGATGAAATTTAACAAGTCCAGATGCTGGATTCTGCACCTAGGATGGAGTAATGCTGGGCACCAATCTAAACTGGGAGAGGAGCAGCTGGAGGGCAGCCCGGCAGAAAGGGATCTAGGGGTGCTGGTTGACAGGAGGCTCAACATGAGCCAGCAGTGTGCCCTGGCAGCCAAGAGAGCAAACACCATTCTGGGGTGCATCAAACACAGTGTATCCAGCCAGTCAAAAGAGGGGATTATCCCGCTGTATTTAGCATTGGTGCCACCTCAGTTGGAGTACTGTGTGCAGTGCTGGGCCCCACCGCTTAAGACAAATGTTAAGATCCATGAATGCACCAGAAGAGGGCCACAAAGCTGATGAAAGGGCTGGAAGGCATTGTCCTGTGAGGAGTGGCTAAGGGCTTTGGGTTTGTCTAGTTCGGAGAAAGGGAGGCTGAGGGGTGACCTCATTGCTCTCTGCAGCTTCCTGAGGAGGGGAAGTGGAGAGGGAGATGCTGAGCTCTTCTCCCTGGTACCCAGTGACAGGATGCCTAGGAATGGTTATGGTTCAAAGCTGTGCCTGAGGAGGTTCAGACTGGACATCAGGAAGCATTTCTTTACTGAGAGCGTGGTCAAACCCTGGAACGGGCTTCCTAGAGAGGTGATTGATGCCCCAAGCCTATCAGTATTTAAGAGACATTTCGTCAATGCCCATAATAACATGCTTTAACTTTTGGTCAGCCCTGAACTGGTCAGGCAGTTGGACTAGATGATCATTGTAGATCAGCTCCAACTGAAATATTTTGTTCTATTCTGTGCCTTTTTTGGTTGGGTTTGGGTTTTTTTGTAAACAGATGCTTTAATCAAGCCAACATCACGGGGATGTTAGGTGAACTGGGCAGTATTGAGGTATTTTATTCCACAGATATGGAAACATTTAACAAGGATCTTGGATCTTTTAAGTATAATTCAAAGTCTGGGAGAAAGGAATGTCTAGGCCATACCTCTGGCCAGAATTAATTAGGAAAGACCTGACTAAAATTCCCAAGTTTATTAACAGTGGTTCCCTTGGCCTTCTGCTCACTATGACAAACAGTTGTTTTCTAAAGTTTGGAGCAGCTTTAAAGGACTGTCTAATTAAGAACTGCTGTGACCCACAAAAGTTGGTAAGGAATTGCCAGAGCATGGCAGTATTTGCACTTTGTGGGAGGGACGGTGACAATAACAGAGCTAAAAAAAGTTGTGTTTAAAAGCGCTGTGCCTTCGTGCAGGTCATCTCTCGTCATGAGTCCCACCTCTGGCTCCAGTGTCAGCATTTCCTGTCTTGTGACACCTTAGAATTAATAGCTCAAAGAGACTTCCAGGCACAAATAAGCATACATTTTGTGTTAATAAAGACACATAAGACTGGTTTGGGGATCCAGAGGGCCTAGTTGTCCACGGTTTTCCCATTTGATTCTTACTTAGTCTGCTTATGCCTGTGTACCCAGCCTGCAAAATAATTCATGTTCACTTCTTGTCTTCCACTCTTTCTTTTCCTTTTCTTTCACTGCAAGCTCTTGCAGGTTATAGGCTGCCTCTGGACAGACATGTAAAAAGTGCATCAGGATTCTGTGACTTAAAGAGCAGTGAGCAACTCCCAAGTTACAGAATTCGAGTGAGGCGGTCACCATGTTAATCATGGAAAGGAACCAAGCTCCTTGAAGTTACCTCCCCCAGCCATTATCTGTCTGAAGTGCCTGCACACACGTCTATTGATGAATAAATATAACCTTTACTTGCCTGAGAGCTGGCACACAGTGTAATTAGAGATGTAAAGGTTGGGACCACTTCACTGTGATAAAACTGTATGTTGACGTATATTGGAGACACACTTTATCAAAATGCTCTTAAGGCCCGTGAGTGAAGGATTCCTTGCAGTTTTCTATATACTTGAAGAAAATACAGGATTTAAATAGTCTTTGTGCAATACTTGAATGCCAGTGTGTAATTGCAGATAAAGTTTTTTTGCTGAAGGGTTATGAAACCCTGCTTTTCTTCCAAGTGCAGTTGAAAATACAGAAAAAGATTGTAGTCTGTAACTTACAGGTCAACTATGTGTGTATACGTGTGTCTTGGCATCACTTGTATGTGTTGTAGCTGTGCACAGTTGCATATACAGCACATGCAGAATGGCTTCCTGAACAGCAATCAGGACACTGTGAAGTGATTTGAGAGGGTTTAGTTTGTGTCCTTCAACCTGTCCTCATTTCCACTAATGAATGCTGTGCAAGGTAGCTGACCCATTTTCCCTAGCCCAGGATAGACTTGCGTCTTAGATGTATTGCTCTTGCAACAAAGGCGATTTCTTTTCTTTTTGCGATTATTTTCCTTCAGTAAAATGTGATAAAGTACCGGAACAATATGGTTCCCTGCCTGCTGTGGGTTTTCATTCTGAGGCATCTCTCTGCTTAAAGTTCCACTGCAGAAGGCTGTCTCCTGCTTTTTGTCACTATTTCTGTACATGTGTTGTGATCAGTTTGATAATACACACTGCTATCTGGCATCAATCTTTAAGGAGTTATAGCACAAACAAAAACAACACCCTCTTATATGTCAGAAGGAACTTGGAAGAGCACAATTTAAAGTTAAAAAAAGTTACATGGATTAAAAAACCCACAATCTTTCCTGGTCATCTTCTCCCTGCTCAAGTTATTTGTTTATGTAAAGGCTATTTTCACAGCAGTGACAGAAGATGGAAATTATGGGAAGCAGATGCATGACTTAATTAAGCAATTATTCCTTTCTTAGATGTCAAATGACATTTGTATCTAAATGAAAAGTTTGTATGGTTTTTCCCCTCTTAATTTTGGCTGTATAAATATGTTGTGTAAATCTGTTCCATTTCTTTCTGCTATTATGTAGCTGTTTTTAAGTTGCAAAACCACACACAACATTTTGTATAGAATCATAGAATATCTCAAGTTGGAAGGGGCCCCTAAAGATCATTGAGTCCAACTCCCTACTCCTTGCAGGACTACCTAAAACTAAACCATATGACTAAATGCGTCATCCAGATGCTCCTTGAACTCTGACAGGCTTGATGCCATGACCAGTTCCCAGGGGAGCCTGTTCCAGTGACCGACCACCCTCTTAGTGAAGAACCTTTTCCTAATGTCCAATCTGAACTTCCCCTGACACAGCTTCATTCCATTTCCACATGTCCTGTCACTGGTCACCAGAGAGATGAGATCAGCATCTCCTCTTCCGCTGCCCACCTTGAGGGAGTTGTAGATGGCCATGAGGTCACCCCTCAGCCTTCTCTTCTCCAAGTTTAACAAACCAAGTGACCTCAGCTGCTCCTTGTAAGTCCTCAAGTCCTCTTTAGGCCTCAAGGCCTTTCACCACCTTGGTAGTCCTCCTCTGCGCACACTCTAACAGTTTGATGTCCTTCTTATGCCAAGGCACCCAGAACTGCACACAGTACTTCAGGTGGGGCTGCACTAGTGTAGCGTAAAGTGGGACAATCACCTCCCTCAGCTAGCTAGTGATGCTGTGCTTGATGCAGTGCAGGACATGGTTGGTCCTTTTGACTGCAAGGGTGCACTGTTGACTCATACCATTGTCATACCAAGTCATTGGCATTGACTTGCCATCAATCCAAACCCCTAGATCTCTGTCCATGCGGCTGGTCTACACCCTGTCGTCCGTCAGTTTGTAAAAATACAGTATGTCTCTAATTTTTAGCTTTAGGAGAGAACAGCTCTGCGACTGATGTTGTGTAAGCAGTCTGGATGGCTAAACAGAATGATACTTGATTGCGCTATTTCAACAAGATGCTTTCCTGTTCTTATTTATTTTGTTCCTTCTCAAGGAGATGCTTGCAGCTGGAGTCTGCTTTTTTTATGGATGGAAATTATTTTACCTAAATAGTTCTGTAGTCCTACTGCAGAATTTATTACACGTGTAAAGGAGGCTCATGAGTTAGCTCATTTTCTGGAGAGGATTTGGAATCTGGTGACTCTTGCAGTGTTGGTATGAGTGCCATAAATTGTTTATTATTGATAGAGAAGACTGGTACAAATGGCCTGTCTGCATGTGACAAACTTTGTAATTAAGCGGGGACTTTTGAAGGATGCTAGATTTTCTACTGACCTGCCAGAAGTGAGGTGATTGAACCTTCTAGAATTGCATGTCTGTCTTGTTTATACAGATGTGACCAGGGACTGCTCCCATGTGATTGTCGTGCGTGCACATGTGCAGGGGACAGGACTGCAATAATTCTGTGTCATTTCAGCAAAAAGTATTTTGTACTGTGGTTTGTCCTGATCAGGTGTCCTGGGTCTGGCTGGGATGGAGTTAACTTTCCTCACAACAGCCTATGTAGTGCTGTGCTTTGCATTTTTGGCTAGGCAGGGTTGATAACACAGCAGTGTTTTGGTTGTTGCTGAGCAGCGCTGGCACAGCCTCAAAGCTGTCTCTGCAGGTCCCCCCCAAGGCCAGGGGGCTGGGGCTGGGCAAGAGGCTGGGAGGGGACACAGCTGGGACAGCTGACCCAAACTGGCCAAAGGGATATGCCATGCCATATGACGTTGTGCTCAGCAATAAGAACTGGAGCAAAGGAGAAGAGGGGCCATTGGTGGTTAAGGCATTTGTCTTCCGAAGCAACCGCTATGCGTGCTGACACCCTGCTTCCCCAGAAGGCGTTGGACATCGTCTGCTGATGGGAAGTAGAGAATGAATCTCTTTTTGCTTTGCTTCTGTGTGCGGCCTTTGCTTTTTTCACTAAACAGCCTTTATCTCAACCCATGAACTTGCCCTTTCCCCTGTCCTGTTGAGGAGACAGAGTGAGAGAGCAACTGGCTGGGGGGGTCTGGCAGCTAGCCAAGGTCAACCCACTGCATCTTGCTATTTTTTTTTTTTGTCTTTTTTTAGGCCAGTGCTGTGCAGTTACTTTGTGCAATGAATCTTGTGTTCTTGTTCTGTGTTTTTGTAGAAATATGTAACTGCTATGTTAGGGATAGAAATAAGAGCGCTAAAGTAACCTGTAATGGCTTAAGAATCATATCAGCAGAGCAACTGCATAGCCAGCAATCACGTAAGCCTTGTTGTCACATCAGCATCTAAAACTACTGCAAAGCTTTTCTTAGAAACCTGTTTAATGAGGTCTCTTAATATAATTTAGATACCTAAAGTGCTTGTTTTTTGACATGTTCTTGTTTAAGGTGTTTAATCTCTCACAACACTCATGCAGACTTGTATCTCTTTCTTTCTCTCTCTCAGGATCTCTACAAATCTGCTTTCTTTTATTTTGAAGGCATCTTTTATAATGATAAAAGATACCCAGAGTGCAGAGATCTGAGCAGGTACAGTATTTGTACATGTTGACTCACGTAAAACTTAAGGGACAAGAAATTTATTTGATTTTGTTTGTGATTTATGGTGAAGACTGGAGTCTCTACTGTATGAAGCTAGAACGGGCATTTCATACTATCTTTTCATGTTGAATTGATTTTTACATAGAAGTTTAACTTTACTTGCTCTACTTCTTGCCCTCACTTCCCTTCTGAAAAGGGAATGAATAAATTTTTTTCCCCCACAAATCCTGTTTCAAACTGTTGGGATGGGATTGCTGTGGAAGATGCCAGGTGCCAGTCTGTACTGGCTTTTCAAGTGCCCTCCCTACTTGTGATGACCACAAAAAGACTTGCTTGCGAGGCAGAAGGTGGATCAGAAAGACACAAGCTCAGGTTTGTGGAAGTCAGTTGTTCTGCTCAGTCTTGACAATATGTTGAATGCCTTCATGGTAAAGTCAACCAGGGGACTGTGTGGCTGTTAGGAAAGAAATCTGAGATGACGTTGCCAAGAGTCTCAGGTATCTCTTGTTTGGAACTATAGCTCACATTGGTTGAGCATGTCATATCCATTTAAATTATACATAGTAGTTTATTTTAAGGAAGTATAGGCTTGAAGTATGACACACTAGTGAGATTTAGGAGATCAAGATGTTAAAATGGACAGCATGGAAGAGCTCTGAGTTTGGACTCTGTTCTTGTTATGCCAGACTTGGGGTGTAACTTCGGAGAAATCAATTTTTTTGGTCCTTCTATTTCTGTCTGTGAGCAACAATGATCTTCATGGAAAGGCTTGTGATAACCTACGCGGTTTGTAGAAATGAAATGCCTTCTATGCAGGAGTGTGCTGAAAAGCTAAGAAATAACTGCAGTGGTGGCCAGTGCCCTTCCAATGCTAAATTTTGGAAACATAATGTGCAGTTACCAGCTTTGTGTTTCTCCTTGGTGCAACCTCCCCCCCCAAAAAAAAACCCCAACTTTTTAATACTTAAAAACAAAGTTATTGACCAAAGGACCAAAAATGAGCTGCTGGTAACTTGAATTGTCAGAATACTTGACAAGTGTTGTGCTGCAAACAACCTCACCTGGGTGGGTGCCATCAGGAGCATACACTCTGACTAGAAGTCCTCGGGAAGCTGCCTGGTGGGGATTAAAGGCAGATGTTCCACAAGAACAGTGCACAGTTCTGTGGGGTTGTGGTATTGTTGTGGAATTACCGTAAGTTATTACAAAATGTTGTGAGCTGTTTTGATTTCCATCTTTTTAACTGTGTCCCAGTGAAGACTTTTGCATATCCCCCAAGGCCTTCGTTTTGTGCGCATTCACAGTTTATAGCATGGCTATGCTGATGACCTTTCTGTTTTCAGAACAATTATTGAGTGGTCAGAATCTCATGACAGAGGCTATGGAAATCTTCAGTCTGTTAAAATGGAGGACTACACATTTAACGATTTGTCCCTCAAAATTGGCTTTCCATACCTTTTCTGTCACCAAGGGAACTGTGAACACATCGTTATCGTTACAGATATAAGGTAAGTTGCTGCTCTTTGGGAGTCCTTAAGCAGTTGAAAGCAATCCTTCATTCGACAAACTTCAGACATTAAATTTGTTAGACTAACTTTGAGATTATTCTGCTGCCTTCTGCAGGGCTTATTTAAGATTTTATTCCATATACACAAGCCTACCTCTGCAAGGAAGAAAGTAATCTCCCTTAGATTTTTTTTTTTTTTTTTTTTTTTAATAATTTCTCTGCATAAAAAGGCTGCTTTCTAACTAGCATGGCATGACAGTGGTATGGGAGGAATGGCACCCACAGTGAAAAGCCCTTTCTGTGCAGAGCCAGTGTGTGGCAGATTTACATACTGATTCATACATATATTCTGCACCAGTGAGCAGAATGCTGTTAATGGCTCTGGCTGGAGTCAACTGGACTTGTTAGTTTAGACTTGGTGCTAAGGGGCAGGAACTGAAAAGAGAACAGAGGAGTGGAAATAGTGGGCTGAGGTAGACAGGCAAGGGAGAGGAGAAGGAGGTGATAGTGACTGTGAGGTGGCAACCACATCAACAGTAGAACTATTGTGTACACTCTGTTCAGTGCACAGCAGGTGGAGAGAGCACTCCTCTGATTGTCTCTAGTGGGTGACAGATCAGTTCCCAGAAGCCTGATGTATCTAAGCATTGTTAATAAATGGTGCCTCCCAAGAGGAACATGACCCAAAGAAAGTCATATAAGTTTCAAGGAGATGATCTCAGGATTATGAGCCTTTAAACATTCACCTGGTGATGTTTTTGCCTGTTAGTCTATGTGGGAGATAAAAGCTTTGACTAGACCATCTAAGGTAGGTGGTCTGAAGACTTTTGAGTTACTACACAAACTGCATTTACTCCTGACCATAAAATCCACAGATGGTGCAACTAGCAGTCTGTCTCCAGGTCTTCATCTATGTTAAGAATTGCTAAGCAGAAATCTAGTCATAGTTTACACAGGAATTTAAATCATGCCTTATCTTCAATGTCCATGCTTACGTTCAGATAAATTCCAAAGTGGCTGAGTCTTTATTTTAAGTATTTACTTATTTCCCTCAAGGATCATTCATCATGATGACTGCCTGGACCGGAACCTCTATCCCTTGCTTATCAAGAAACACTGGTTATGTACCAGAAAATGCTTTGTGTGCAAAATGTATACAGCCAGGTACACTACATTCTTGATCCTTTTAAGTTGTCTTCTTAAATAAGTCTTTCTGGTGCTACTACGAACTTAAAAAAAATAAGTAAATGAGAGCTTTCTATATGTTTGATAAGATGTGTGAATAATCTTCACACAAGTATTCTGAAGTCTTCAGGCAGTTGTCCTCTCTCTACCCAGGAAAAGCCCTCTTGCAGGTAGCGTTCATTTGGAGATGATGATCAAGATGATCAAAAGAACTGAAATGATGAAGAGGTTATTTATTTGGCTCAGGTCCTTTTGCCTACATAGAGTTTCGATTTTGATCAATTACTTCTGAAAATCTTACTTGTGGGAGAAAATGCTGCATTTTTCCCCTATGACAAGACATGTGATTCAAATTAATTTGATAGAAGTTGTACAGAGCTGTCATTAAATCTAGCATCTAAGTAGAGGGAACTATGGATCTGTCCGTCTTCAGTGTAGTAAAATCTAGAGATTTTTAAAAGGCATGTAGCTTTCACCACAGCTAAACTCCTAACATCTACCTGAAAACTCTGTGCTGTGCAACTGTACTTGAAGGAATTTTTTGTGATGCACAGATTTTCTGCAGTTAAGAGTGCAGAATGTGAATTCGGTTCTCTTTATACATTTTAGTGTTGTTAACTTAGACATGAGAAAGCCTTTCAATAGACACTAGAAATTTCTCTAAAGGAGTTCGACAGACTAGGCTAGGCTCCTTGATTTTGTAGGTCTGAACAATTTGCTTACAAAAATACCCCCTGCCCTTTTTTCCCCTAGGGCAGCTTACACTCTCAGCCTCAGTTTGACACAGCAGCTGTGTCCTTGCTATCTTGCTTGTTTGGCCTTAGACTTCCCTGGAGTCAGGCAAAGAGCCAATTCCCCTTGTGATGGGAACCCATCCTAGTGTTCCCAGCAGAGCCTCTGGGATGCCTTCACAAGTGGCTGTAATCTGTGAGGCATTTGGCCATAAGGGGAGGTGGAGCCAAAGGGTCAATATGGGGGAAAGATGGGATGGGGAGAGCATTACCAGAGGTGATGTAAATGCATTAAATTAAAACCAGGATTGAGCACTAAGCTTAAGTGGGGAGATGCTAAACCATGGATAGCAGAGCTGCTTTGGCTGACTGTCCTGTATGTTCTAATCTGTGCAGATAGCATCTTTAATCACTTGAGGCCTTGAGCTGTCATGGTGTCTGAGTGCTATCATAAATTAATTGCTCAGTGACACAGCAGGCCCTCCTTGTACTGGCAGCTGTGTTCATGTTAACTTCAGTGATTGCTGGAGCGTGCAGCAATCCTCTCTTTGTCTTGTCTGCATCATCCAGACCCTTCTTTTAGACTTATAAATGGATTTGTTTATTATTCAGAGTGGGTCAGTCCTGTGTCTGCTCTATATCACAGTTTCTTACCTTAAGGGAAAATAGATTTATCTTTTATGACTTAAATGACCATAAGGTGGACAGAAGATTCCTGGGGTTTGAGGTAGGTAGGGGTTTTTTTGTTATACACTGTACCAGATACACAGGTTTGAGGAGTTCCTTGGGAAATGCAGTGGTAATAATGTAATATAGCAGCTGGGATTGACACTGAATGGATGTGGAGTTTGGAGAAGAGTTGTATGCCTGGGGTGGGAGATAGGAAATACACGTAGTACCTGGTCGATATAACATTATTACTGAAGTTTGTGGCTGCATCCCCAACTCTGAGTAAAATGTTGATATGTTTGTCACAAATGTGTTGGACTCACATGGAAAACACTTGTATTTTGTAACCTGCAGGTGGGTAACCAACAAAGACAGACTGGCGCCAGAGGATCCTTGTTTCTTCTGTGATGTTTGCTTTCGGATGCTCCATTATGATGAGGAAGGCAATAAACTTGGGGAGTTTCTTGCATATCCCTATGTTGATCCTGGAATTTTCAACTGAAACTGACATGAGCCAGAATTAATTCAATGAACTACATTGATCAATCTGTGCTCTGGCTGTTAAAACCACCAGACAGCTTGAGTTTTGAGCCTACTGCTGAGTTTGGGTTAGGCTTTTAATCTTCTGCCCTGAGGTAGAAGGAGCCCTTTGCACTTGAAGTCTTTCTGGTGTGCTTTTCTGAGTAAGTAAGTATGATTTTAAAAGATAAGTTAGCATGTAAAAACATGCTCAGACATCTAGTTTATTTTAATTGGTTACTTTTTTAATACACTTTGACAACAGCATAGTAGTTTGGAGGCCATGGTCTCTAAAAGCATGGATCTTTAAAGAGAGAATACCTTGCAAAAGCAGCCATAATGTTCTGTGCATCCAAGGCTCTGGTAACCTAAAAGGATGAGGACCTGCTCTTCAGGCATCTTACCTTGAAAACTCTGGCAGCTGTCATCTCTGAAAATGAGCAGATAGCACCAAATTTGTGGGGAGGAGAATGCTTTCTGAGAGAGGTCAGAGTGCTGGTTAACTTCTAAGGTCTTTCCTGCGAATGATGGTGCTTGCATCTATAAGCTATTGCTGTCCTTGCATTCTGACTCTGAGGATTGATTCCATGGAATATTCTGCATTTCACGAATTACTGAGTTGTAGCCTGCCTTTCAAATAACTTTGTTAATGGTTTACAGTGCATGCTGTTTTAACTGGTTGTAAAGTAGTGTTCATTGTGCCCTTCTTTTTTTTTAGTACCATTCTGTTATTGTGAGTATTGTTGGTTTTTATTAAAACATGGCCAATTTGTACTTGCCAGTCTGATGTTAAGTTGAAACTCTGCTTGCCAAGACAGAGTATACTTACCTAGTACCTTGCTTTTTAAAGTCATCTGTAATTCAGAGGATTTTAGTGGAGATCTTTGCTGTTTTGGAAAGCTAGTAGTGCTAACAGCTTTTCTTTTGAAAGCTTCAGCTTGTTCTCCAAAAACACCTAGTTCTGGTTGGTGTAAAAGACAGCTGACTCTGATAACCTGTGTACCGATAGTACCAAAATGTATTTGACAAATTGAATTCTATTAGGTGCTGTGGCCACAGGTTCTGCAAGTGCTCACTTGATTGTCTTAGATGTCTTGAAACAGAAGTGTCTTAAGCGTTTGCAAGACACCATTCATCACTGAAATATCTGACTGCTTTCCGGTGGTGTATTAGGTTGTGTGAATATAAATCTGTGCTCTTTTTAGGACAAAAAAACAGATTATTTTTCTTTTTTTTTTTTTTTTTTTTTTTTTTATNTTTTTTTTTTTTTTTTTTTTTTTTGTCTTGTAAGTCAGCCAGCTGTTGGCTTGTGTATTTTGAAAACAGAGTGGTGAACCAAGCACCTGTAGCAGCAGGTGGTGATGGTTCTATTATCCTTCAGGAATCTGCAGGAGGAGTGCCCTGCCCACCACAACTGTCAACAGTTGAACTGCTAGGGCTGAGCTGCTCTGTAGTGCTGTAGCAGCTGCTTTAAAGGTTCCCTGCAATACAACCCTGGTTGCAACTTCGGTATTTGCCTCTGAAGTTACTGCTCTTCATCTTTCCCCAACCTCCTCCTCTTTCAGCTGTCTCTTGGTAGCACATGGGCTTCCCAGTCATCTTCAGTATCAGGACTGAGATCGTGTAGACACCTGGCATGATTTCCAAAGATACTGTCTGCTTGTTTGATGGCTTCTTATGCTGAATTCTAAGGCAGCAATCAGTAGGGTTTTTTTAATGTGGGGTTTTTTTCTTTTTTAACAGTAGGGAGAAGAGAGCAGCCAAAATGTGAATATATTTTTTTCATTAAACTAATTCTGCCTTGGTATGCTATCTTTCACCCAACCCGTTTACCTTATTTCCAGCAAAAAGTTATGGTCAATTATATTTCAAAATTGCTGTCCCTGCAGATGAAGAACTTTTGCTATGGCCAATTTTGCTGTACTTCCAATAAGGCCAAAGGAAGCTGGCCACAATCTGGGTGTGGGAGTTGAGCACATCCTGTGCTTAACTATGAAACAGAGAATTCATATAAGAAGCTGCTGTTTGTGTGTTCTGGTCCTATTTCATATTGAATGATTAAAATTCAATGACAAAAAGGTTACACTAAATCAGAGTTTTTAAAGATAACTATTTCTCAGAAACTGCTGGGTCTGGTCTTAATTTAGTGTATCTTTCTGAATGAGTCCTCTGAGTGAAATCCAGCACTGCACCCAGTGTAGTTAAATTTCTATGACACCGGCTCAGTTTCTATTTTGACTACTTGTTAAATACTGTTAGTGTTTCAGTGATCAAAACTTCCAAGTAGGTTTATTACTTCATGATGAAAAATGAGAATTTTTTTTTTTTTTAGTAATCCCTTGTCTGTGTGTTTGGTATTTATGTCTTTTTTAATTTTTTTTTTTTTAAAGCAAGACAATCAGCAATTTTTTCTTATAACCCTTCATTACAATAAACTGGATAAAAGGGTATGGAACTTGGAGATGATTTGAGTTATATTTAAAAGAAAATTTAAGAGCCCTGCCTGCTGACATGTGGACTTGTGTCTGTATGGAAGCAGAAAAGCTAGAGTATTAAAAACTGTAGTTGAATCAGCTGAATTTAAAAAGCGGTAACCTTAATCTGTGGTTGGCTTTTTGCTCTGATCTTTTTTTAAATGCATAGTGATTTCACAGCGTAAACCTTTATAACTTACTGCAAACCTCCAAAAGGTCTTGGAGATTCTCTCCCTAATGCAAATTTTGCCTTGCTGACAAGACAGCGATACAGAACGCTGTTTCTTGTGTTGAGGAAGGGGAGAGCCCCCTCTGATTTTATCGTGTATGTAAAGTTCCAAAGGCAAGTGTGATTCATATAGACAGTGTCACTTTCCTCTGCTAGCTGGGCCCTTGTTATCACAACAGCCCCCTGTGCACTTGAATGATGAGCAACTCCGCAGGGCTGCACAATATTTTAAGCTGTGGTAAACTCAACTCTTGAAATAGGGATGCTACTGCCAAAGCTAACCGTGCTTTACATTTTGTGCTTTGCTTCCTTTCTTCAAAAAGAATCAGCCTTGTTCCTTGGGAGACTTAAGTTCGACTGCCTAGTCAGTTCTCAGCTCTCTGGCATCTTGGAAGGTGAGGTGACCATTTCTACAGTCATTGAGATTCTGTGAATATAGGTTACTTCTGGTTTGTAAATGGGCAGTAAATTCAGACAGTAAAAGCCCAAGCAGCTGAATGGAATAGACCATGACTGCAGTGATTTGCAGCATACAATCAGGAGCTCATTTCTGCATCCATTTCATTT
Source organism: Aramus guarauna (assembly GCA_013400195.1). NCBI lineage: Eukaryota > Metazoa > Chordata > Aves > Gruiformes > Aramidae > Aramus > Aramus guarauna. The sequence goes on from VXBL01008746.1 coordinate 60,020, forward strand.
AACCCTTTGAAGTAGTGGCATGGTTGATCCACTGTCTCTGAAACAGTTGTGACAGATGTGTGTTAGCTTATCAACACCTGTGTGAAAACAAGCTGGATGTGGCATACTTTTCAAATATACAGTACCTGGTTTTTTTTGGTAAAAGGAGTTTTGATTCACAGAATCATAGATTGGTAGAGGTTGGAAGGGACCTCTGGAGATCATCTAGTCCAACCCCCCTGACAGAACAGGATCACCTAGAGCAGGATGCACAGGATGGCGTCCAGGTGGGTTTTGAATATCTCCCAAGAAGGAGGCTCCACAACCTCTCTGGGCAGCCTGTTCCAGTGCTCTGGCATCCTCAAAGTGAAGAAGTTTTTCCTTATAT
>VXBL01008748.1:0-15775 GCA_013400195.1 Aramus guarauna
TTTATATTTCATTTAATGAGGTAGAAAAATTTTTTGAAAATGTAAAACGAGAGATGAAAACAATACAAAACAGATATATTGACTAATTGCTTTTCTCATACTTCTAAGGCTTGTAATTGCTGAATTATTGTCTATTGTAAGAACTGCAAGAGGCAAGAAATGTAAGTCCATGCAGTAATTTCAAAAGAGGCATAGCTAGCAGAATTTCTTCAATACTGTCTGAGCAGAACCCTTACATTTGGAGAATGCATTGTTTTCCATATTTACTTATTCTCAGACTTGCACCAGCTGAGTTGTATGGACAACACATGTCCAACACAAGCCTTAGAATACCATGAGAAGACCACAAAGCAAAAGTGTAAAAAAAACTGACACAGATTCTGGAATCTGATTATAGACAAGCGGACCTGCATTGTGGTCTACACTACCAAGTTTTGCTGCTTTCATTATCCATGACTTTTCATTCAAATCCCCCAAAACTCTGTGTCACATTACAGTCTGCAATGTACACACACTCTGTGAGTCTTCATTACAGATCATCAGCGCTGGCACCAACTGATGGCAGGGGCTAATACTCCAACGTGCCTCTCGCTCCATTGCAGCACCTTTGTCAGGTCCACTCAGAGCTGAACCAGATCTTGAAACAGTCGTGTACACGTTGAAAGAGTTCTAGTTTTAGCCCACTGAGATTTAAAAATAGGCTGGGGGACTAGGAAGGGATGCAGAACTGAAGCCAAACCACAAACACAAAAGCATCTGTGCGACCGAGTTCTGCGCATACGTCCCATCCATCAACAGGCAGCAGAGTTCTGCATGGTACGGAGGTGCGAGTGTGGGCACAGCACAACCATCGGCAGGTTGGCTGTTCGACTTATGGCTCCTCCTTGGAGACAAGAGAAGGCTCCCGGGAAGAACGGTGCAGGGAAGTTCAAACATTTTGCACTCTGAGACTAGGAACATTAGGATTAAAATATCTCCCCTCTTTTTTTTTTTCAAGATGAGAGGTAATGAAAGAGCTAGAAGCCTAAAATAATAGGTCAAGTGGACCAGCTTTAGTAAAGAATATCTGCCATCTAAAATGCCAGTTTCAAGCTTCTCAAAGAAATGGTATTCTTTGAATTAACAATTAGGGTAAAGATATCAAATGGAACAAAACCAAGACAGCAGGGAATCAGGGCACAGAAAATACATGCATATCTCAGTAAGTGCTATCAGTATGGGAAAGCAAGTAAAAACTCAGCTAAGAAACATTACCAAATATTTGAGGATGAGGGGAAACACATCCATCTACTGACAAGCGCAGGGATATGAAACAAAGGCGGGCAGATTCTCTCATTCAGTAGTGACACAGCTCCCTCTGCAATTACACTCTCAGAACTGAAGCAACAATCCCTTGGTTAACTACCACGATGGAGAGCAGACACTTCCTCTACGAACACAGCCACTGCTTAGCTCAACACACTTGTAATGCCTACAGCCAGAACAGACCACCTTTGCCATCACAGCAAGACAACGAGGTGGTGCTGAGCGTTCCCATTCGAGAGAGAATCCGGATCTGCAGGGGTTGTGCCTTCTGGAAACAATGTAGTTATTATTCACTACCCAGTAAGAACTGGACTTCCATGGGAGAAGACAAAAATAAATAGATGTTGCAATAAATTATCCTTATGCGCCGGACAGTTGTCCTGAAAAATATGTTTATTAATGCAATTCTGCTAAACACCTATATGGAAGGATGTTAAGGCAGGTAACTCTTGCCTCTGTAGCCATAAAGCAGTCCTCTTCTGAGTGTATTATTCCTTATATACTATTTACAAATTATGTTGTTACTTTTTAGGGCTCATTTCCATTATTTCCTTTGCCAAAGCTGTAGAAAAATGAGATATATAGAAATCAACATATTAATCTAAGCATATTTGTACAGGAAAATAGACAAGAACTGACTTCCCGAAACCCCCTCAAGAGAGGCTAAAAGCCTAACACAGAAGAGACTGGGCTATGTTTAGACCTGTTCCTAATGACAGCACTATTGTACAAAGCCGACAGCTCTCTGATTCCCCTATCAACTTGGGGTATCCCAGCCTTCTTTTTACTGTATTGCAGAACAGAACTAAATTTTCTATTGTGTTCTTGTCAGGTGTATAGGCTAATCCTGGAATCACTACTGCACCAGCTCTTACAACCTGGTATTTTATATTTCATTGGAACAGTGTGAAGGATTCAGCTAATACAATGAAGCCACAAATGAAAGACTGAATTTTGAACTCATTAGACAAAGTATTCTTACATTATTCCAGATGATGGCAAAAAAATAATTTAATATTCTATACAAAAGATGTCAAGGTTAATGATTCAACTGGGAGAAAAACTGCTAGTGGAAAAAACCTCTGTATGACAGAAGTTTTGCTTTTAAATGAATAAAAAGAATTAAAACTTTACAAATTGAAAAAGGCACCTACAAAAACCCAACCTCCCCCACCTGTAGAATAACAAGGCTGTATTTTACATTGAGATTTTTCTAGTAAACAAACCTTTGCTCTTCAACATTATATTTTCTCCAAATTCACCAAAACCTACATTAATACCACAAAAAAACTTGGAAAAAAACCCCTTCAAACATGAAGCTTATTCCAAGGGGTGGTGTGAAAATCAGCCTGTTCAACGCCAGCATGCGTGTCACCCAATCTGTACCTTGGCACTCTGCCTTTAGGCACTCTGCACAAGAGCCAGGCATAGGTTGATATTTAAAGGTATAATTCATCCCACTATCTCTTTACTATAGGACTTGTATGTTGAGTACGATGAAGACATTTTTTTCTATCAAATCTGACCATCTGTTTTGCCACGAGCTAAGGAATCACCACATTAAATACACTGATGGGAACCCCCTCACCCTATGAATTGTGTCTTCTCTAAGTTTCTCACTTTTACTTGGTATTATTAATTATAAAATCACCAGTAGGATCCTCACTTAAAATGGATGCCTTTAGTAGGGTGCTTGAAAGATGTTTAGAGGTTTAATTAGGTAAGTATTGAAGACTCACTGAAATAAAATACTGACATGCTCAAGACTGAGCTTTTGCACAGAACTCTCGTTTCAAAAGGAAACATGGGGTTTGCAAGGTCCCTTGAATTTTAGGTTAAGCCTGTAAAAACGATATAAAATGCTACCAGAAGACCTCATTATAAAGCCCAACTCAGTCGACTGAGCTTAGGTTCCTTGTTGTATTTTCCTTATGGTAAATGTTTGCCCCTTTCATTGTGCATTCCTCCAACAAAGCCCAATTACCTTGTGTTTTATTGCTGCATGGTGACAAGGGCTGACCTCTCCCTCCACTCCTACTACAAAGGCTTTTGTTTTACATGTTGCTAGGAGGGAAGACATGGAAGGACTGTACCTTGTTAGCTTTTCTTTTGCCTCCATCATGCCCCAAGGTGCTCTTGTATGACCTTAGTCTTTACCCTTTGGCAGTCTCAAAAGAAGAAATAGATTCAATACAGAATTTAATCTGTAGTTAAACAGAAAGACAGAATGGCATGGTCAGATGGGAAAGGTTTTAAATACTCTCATATGAAACTGCAACAATAGCAGGTGTAATTAAAGACCACTGAATTTACTAACGGGAGCACAATTTAGTGCAGTGCAGCACCCTTACTCCTTCAGTACCAAATACTTCAGGAAAAAAACATACCAAACTCACATGGGTGCAAGCAAAGAACAACCTCTCCCAAAACAAACTGCTTGGTTTGCTTTAAAATTATCTGGACTTTCATTAATCTTTTATGATACCTTGCTGTTGTCTTTTATTCCTATATGCTTTGCTACTTTATTTTATGAGGTATCGGATGGCCTCTAGAGGCCCACGTGATGTGCAAGGAGAGACCCTGTTTCGTTTGACTTAGCGGGGCATGCACACAATGAGGATCCAGAGGCAAACACCGGCCTTGCACAGAAAACAGACCAGACTGTTACTAAAAATCTCCAGACAACAACTCCTTCCCCATGTCAAGCATGTAAATATAATAACTTATGAGATGCACTTTTCATCCTGGAAACAAACACACAGTATTTTCCAGATTATAATTTTATTTCATTTCTCTAAGAAAGCTGCCTTTGAAAAACAGCTGCCTAATTAGGACAGCAAGGACTTGATCGGGTTTAAGGTATGTGGTTAGTGTATTGCTTTGGTATGAAATGAGATCACTGATGTCATTCTAGTCCCCAAAGGACATTTTTGAATTACTCCAGTCCACTACCTGGACATTCAGCTCTCTGGGTACCTGCACATCACCTGAAGCAATGGCAGAGGGATAGCTACAGTTCATTCAGTTCATTACAACAACACTGGAAATCAGGAGGCAACGTGGTTCATATCTGCACACAAATAATCCCAATTCATCCCTCTATTGCCAGTACAGGAGCAGAAGAGGCAGCAATATGCATCTCACCTCCTCGAGGATCGTAGGATTAGCACATTTCTGCCTACAGGCTGGGCACTGTTTATGGTTGATTTGATAATCACAAAACCAAGGAGGAGGGATTTTTTTATTTAGCTATTTTTTCCTTTACTCGAGCAAAAGGTGATGTGAGGAATTGCTCGTGCAAAACCAAATCCTCTCCACTCAGAGAGAGTTGCGGGATAAGGGAGTCCCTGAGAGATTGCCTGTCTCTGCTTCCACAGTGTAGGCAATTATGTGTCATCGACATATTTTCTCATGGTCAAGAATGGTGGCATTGCTTTTGGAGACCTCTCTTGGTCCCAACTTGATAAATAAACTTCAGCCCAATTAATCCATTATTTCATTTCTTTTTTTTTTTTTTTATCCAAATGCTTTTTCATTAATGTTGCCACAAAGCCTTTTTTGCATACAAAGCTATGGGTCCTGATGAAAGATTTAAATGGATGCACACACATAACTGCATTTTTCTAACTATAAATCAACATACTGGGTCCACAGTCGTCTTGCCCAGATAACAACAGCTTCTTAAACTAAGCAGGACTTTAAGGTGTGTCAGCTGCTCAGCTAACAGAGCAACATGCTTGCATTACCTGAGTTACTTCCATAACATTTGGAATTTGCTTGCAGAGGTAGCAGAGTTGCGAGGAGCCCGAAGCAATCTCTTGTTTGGAGAAGTAGTCTCAAGGCAACAAAATGACTTGGAAACATTGCTCTATGCAATATTTTATACAAAATATATTCATAGTCTTACCATTTTATTTCACCATATGCATGACAGGTAGGATGCACCTTGTATTAATTATTTCATAGAATGCTCTATGGAAATTGTAAGGTTTTATAATGAAGGGGGCAGATTTTTTAAAGGGAATTGTGAATGCTTATCTATATGTCAAATCTATACATCTATGTCTAACTATATTTAAGCTAGGACTATTGGTAGCAGAGCGTATTAAAAAAATTTCCTGGAACATACTTGGTAGTGTTAAGTTTATGGTTGGACTTGATGATCTTAAAGGTCTTTTCCAACCTGTATGATTCTATGATCCTATACCTAACATGTGCCTACACTACAGAATTCAAGGCAGAACATAATTGAGTTACTTTCTAGTAACTGCATATTATTCTGGGAATGAAGAGGAGAGAGGAAAAAAAGTCCAAAATAGTTAAAACTTGAGCAGCCTGTGACACATGCCCTGTGATGAAAGGTAAGGTTTACTGCATGTTGTTAGCTAGCTGTAGGTGGGGACAGGAACCATGAAAGAGTTTGAACAAATGATGACTGATAGAGTCACGTACACACTTGATCAAAGCTGCACCTTTTGCAATTTGAAGTAATTCTTACCCTTTTCCCCTCTGGATACCAAAAGGAAGGATACCTGAATCTACTTGGTTCAGGTAGCAGTAAGGTCCAAGTTCTAGTAATAATTCAGTGAGACATTTTTTAACACTTGATGGGATTGTGCCTAAATTCCATTATTTGGGTAAACAGAAAAGCTACGTCCAGCATCTTCAGTGACTTTTTTTACCCCGGGCTACAAATAACCTATATCCGAGAGCTCAGCACAAGAAAGAAAAACAGAAATTTCTGCACACATAACCTGTCCTAATCCAGTTCAGCACAGTGCAAGCACTAAAAGGTAAAACTGCAGTTGAGTCTAAGAATAGAAACCTAATTTGTGATATAAGAAGAAATTTCTGGAAAAAAGGGCTTCAATATTCATTGCATCATTTACAGATGCTCTGCAAAACTGCTGCAGAAGTCCAGAGGGTCCCTTATTAAAACTGGTACATATCCATTGACCGTAAAAGGAAACCTTAAAAAAAAAAATAAAAACAAACCAAATTGCCCTCTATTAAATGTTCTACCAATATCTGACATCTTAAATTGCTAGAATTGGGCAACAAAAGCAACAACCAAGAGGTGGAAATTCAGATTGAAAACATAAAAAGAGAAACTCTTGACATAAGTTTTAAAGCATAGAACGTTAAAATACCGCAATTATTGCGGAGAAACCCTCTGCCTCCTGGGGAGCCGCAAAGGAAACGCTCCCTCTGCCAAGGGTCCTGCACACAGAACCCGCTGCGCCACCCACTGCGTGTCCTGGAGGATGGCTTGAGCAAAGAGGGGGTGTAGGTCCCTGACTGGAAGAGTCTTGGCTCTTCCACATGCAGTGGCTCTGTTGGGAGTAGACAGATCAGGAGTCCTGGTTCAAAAAAGAAAAAAGATATCAAAAGAATACAAAGCACACTTAACATCTCAAAAAAAAAAAAAGATGAAAAAAACCCACACAAACAAAAAAATTTATACAAATATTAGCCTCAAAAGATGCATTTCTTAATTTTTGCTAGGTGTTGAGACCTACTTATTTCATCAGCAGGTGCAAGCAGCGTGGCACATGGCACAAATGAGTCAGCAGCAATGGGGGGAACGCTGCAAGAGTCTGAACCCACGGCACTGGGACTAGCGACGGCTTCAGAGGAGAACCGCAGCCTCAGTACAAGCAGAAAGATCACCCCAGAAGAAAGAGCCTTGCCTAGGCCACCTCTCCTCAGGCGAGGCACTGCAGACCAAATGGGCCACCAACCCACTAACACCACAGTGGCACCCACGAAGCCCTCAACCCACACCCCAAAGCCCACCATGACACATATGGCAGACACATCGCTGTCCCCTATTTACGAGCGTGAAGGCACAAACTCTCCACAGACTTCGTCCCAGACAGCCCCCAATGCCGAAGGCCACTCTCCCCCACCAGCCCCAGACAGCTCAAGCGGCACAACCTCGGGTCTCTGCCACACGTCCCACCCTGCTGTGCCTCCAGATGACGGGAGCAGCACAGAGGCCCCTTCCACAGTCACCATTTTGGCTCTGGCAGATCTCACAGCAGCCGGTGTGGGGGGCACAGGGGGGCCTGGAGGGACCCCCTCAGTCCTTGGCACCATGGCACCACTCGGCCCTGCTCGCTCCATGAGGACTACGTCTGGCGGGACACAGACCTCCATGGCTGCTGCAGGGATGGCTGGCAGGGCATGGCGAGGCACCATTGCTACAGAAAGAGGTTTTACAGATTTATTGGGTAAGAGTGATCAGCTTTTTCTTTTCTCTCATTTATTAGTTTGAAACAGTTCATTTTGGGTCAGATCATCTTCTTTCAGAGATTATTTTTCTTTCCTCCACCAGTGTCATCTGAAACGCACTGATATCCCTTATGCTAGGGAGATTTTTGCATCATTTTCTGGAAGCTTTTCCCACGTGATGCATTAGATACGTCTGTTTACTCTTTAGAAACTCTTTTTTGTGCTGTGGAATTATTTTCATTCGCCATTGCAGACGCAACATTCCCCCTGTGCAGATGTCGATGGATGCTCTGGTCACTCAGGTCTTCAGGACATGAGTTGGGGCTGCAGGGCAGAGCTAGTGACTTGGCTATAGATTGTGCCCTTCAACAGCAGAAAGGTTTTTGCTCGAGCGTTCACTCACAGGAAACATTGTCCAAATTCTCTATTATACTCAACCATCAATGTTATGTTCTCTTACTGCTTTTAGGCAGTTACCTGCATCAGAGTTGGGTTTTGCATGTAGGGTAAGCTTGGCAAAGGAGCTGTAGAGAGGATATCTGCTCAGACAAGAGCAAAAACCTGAAATGATACCCTAATCCAGAAGTAAATTAAAATAAAAGAATATGGAATCACTTCCTTCCACAGCCCTTACCTGGTTTGTGTTCAAAATGCAGTTCTTCACTGATACCAGCAGAAGGAAGCATTCAGTTACAAAACGGACGGGTAAAACCTGACAAATCCATCATAGTTTACTATAGCGAGTATTCATTAACACAGGACAGTCAAAGAATGAAATTTATCGTGAATTGTTTTTCAAGCTATTTAGAAAAGTACTCATGATTTCCCACTAAGTTTTCCTTTGCCACACCAGCAGAAGTGCAAGAATTATTCCTGTTTCAGAACTGAAGTTCTCTTAAGAAAGTTCATTCCTGGTTAAAATGGCAGGGTTAAAAGGGAAATTATCAACAGCCTTTCTGAAGGTGCTGCATTCTTTCCAAACCAGTCAGGCTTTCCTTTCACTTTCATTTACAGGTGCAAAATAAGGAGCGTACACAACTATGTGTTCCTACAAGGCAGGTACAAACACCTGAGTGCTGCTTAAAAGGAAATTATGCTGGCTTATGCAAATGTTACTAGAGAGACCTCATGAAAATAACACTTTTTTTTTTTTCCCCTTTTTCCTTTTTCCCTTTTTTTTTTTTTTTTTTTTTTTTTTTTAAGGGATTTCTTCTCATCCCATGTAGTGAGCAGTGCCTTTCTATCACAAAGATGTTTGTGCCAGGACCTATTTCTAGGAGTAGACTTTGCCTGCAAATTCTATTTTTATTTTTTTTAAATACTATCAGGCCTGTCTCTTAATGTATGTGTCTGTGTAGCTCTCCCACCTAGGATTTCGATACTCAGTGGACTAAAACAATAAGCAGACTCCACTGGCTATTTGTACTTAAAATTTGAAGTGAAAACAGGGGAGTTGTGTCTTTTTGCATACACCTTTAGGATTCTCAGAATTATTCCCAAAGCTCCTTTGTTTCAATTTTATTGACCTCCATGTTTTTTAATACTACATCCCTCTCTCTCTCCAAAAGACTCTACAGCAAGCTGGGAGAATTCTGCCCCCCTCCAAATTTTTTTTTTTAACCCTTTTTATGCACAAAGGTAAAGCAAAAGAAAGTGTGTGTTACAGACAGCATCTAACCAAGCAGAAATGAGTTGTGAATCACAAATTGCTTCTCCCTTACTAACGCTTGAGGAAAGGTCAAGGATGTGTGTTCAACTTACTTAACTGCTTGCACAACCAGGCAAGAACACATCAAGACACAATCAGGCAAGACACGTCAGTCCCTCAAACCATGACGTATGTGCTTGCTGTAATTTCAGAAACTTTGGGAGGAACTTTTAATCTTTATATGTTATCCAACCAGTGCACACTAAGCAATCAAGAGTGTCTTTGTATTACATAAACAAATGGAAATTGTGTTTTACAGAGAAATAATATTTATGTGAACGAATGCAGGTTTCTAAGAACTATTTGGTTATTCAAGTAGGAAAACTGAATTCACTTTAGTTTTGTCATTAATATATTATCCAGTGTTTACCAGTTAGTTTACATGAAAAAAAGGTCTTTTCACAGGTAAATATCTCAAGCATTTACAGAAAAACTTTGGCTATTCAAAGCAGAACTGTACCCTGTAAGGTATACAACACAGCAAATATAACATGATTTATCAATCCAATCAAAGCTTTTCACTAATGCTCAAACCAGCTGATTAAATTATAATTGTATGCTAGAGACTTTCTAGGTCTTACAGGCAAAACATTTAATTTTTTTTACAGGCCTTGCTAGTTACTCTTTGAAAATTGACCCTCTAAACCTAGAGCTGAGTTGGTAACGAGGCCTCTCCATCAAGAAACAGGCAGTGAAAAGGTCTTGGCCCTTTCCCTAGCCAAAACACGTGGTTTAGGGAGAACTCTTAACTAGAATGTAACAGAAAATGAAGATTCCCCACCCCTCCCAGGTTCATCTTGAACAAGAAATTTCAGCTTTGGAAGAAGGGTGAGAGGAAGGGGAAACGGGATTCTGGAAAGAAAATGAGGATAGGACTTCAGGGATGAAGGAACCCAAAGCCAAACCAAGTTTGTGGTGTAATTTACACCTGTAGATTTTCATATCTTTTGTAGATATATCATGATAAAGAACTCAAGAGGCACAAAACAACAAACTCATTCAATATTGTCCAAAACAGTTGAAAAGCTTTTTAATTATCATCTGAATTCATGGATGTGGCAGTCCTTCCTCCTTAAACTACACTGTTCTCTTCTAGTCCACTTACCTAGCAACAGTAGCACATGAATTTGCTGAATTTTGTCACTTTATTCAGTTGTCTACTTTTGTGTATTCCCTCAAAGATGTTCTCCTGAATCTTTTTGTCCATTCTCTCATTCAGCCGCAATGGAAGATATCCCAGGGGACCGCTGAGACTAAGTGAAGTTGTCTGCAATTATGGTCATAAGATCTAACCTTGGCCCCAAAGAATTTGTATGATTCAGCTAGGATGGATGAGGCCAATGAGTTTTTTCTTAACAATCAAACTGGGCCTTTATTCATATATAGCGATTCACAAAATAGCATCAGGACATATTTTCTCATTATCTGTAAAAAAGTTGTAATGCTGAAACGTAAAACTCAGGAACACTAATGCCTTCCTTTCTGTTATGTGTCCACCCTGAACTTAAATATCTAAGAGATGAATGTGTGGTTGTGGCCTTCTAAAGGGTGTAGACTAGTCCCCATTCCTGATCATTTCATGCTCAGATTAACACACACGGACCTTTTCAAGCAGCAAGTTTCTTATTTACCTTACCTAGAGGGAAAGTACCATATTCTAATTTTAAAATCCTTGGGCTGTGAGGTACAGGCAGGTGTGTCACTCACCAAACCCTCAAAGTGCTGGCATTATGCAAGGTGCTTTAGTTTAAGAACATTTCACCTTGACCATCAGACTCATCTTTTTCACTTGGCAGTGAGAGTTATTTCCGTGTTAGCAAGAGCGCAGCAGATACTGAAGGGAATTTTGGACTCAGCTGGTAAAACTATAATCTTGTAAGAAAAAAGATGGATTGGACAACAAATTTATCTCAATATAAGCAGAAGTTTATATATGTTATCATAGCATTATACTGCTTTTCAGGTAAGTTTAATTTATTTGCTACTTTGACAGAAAAACTTTGTCAGTATATTCTGTAAAGGTTTACATATTTTTCAAATGAAATTTCTACCACTAAGAAACATAACCAAAGATAACCTATTTTATTTCTATCTAAGTACTTCACCAATTGATGAAATTCATTCAGAATTTACCTTGTCGTACAAGTGAAAAACCTTTTGCCAAATACTTTTGAGTGGCATGTTTATCTTGCTCATTGCCTTGTCATTTTTTAGCATTCACATTTACTTGAGTTTTCATCAGTTAAAAGGTGAAAATAAGAGAGAGGAAGACATACGGCTTTACATCTTTATAGCTTTAGTGGATATAAAGGGGTGGTAAAAACAAAAGCTGGGCTGATCTAATTTCAGTTAGCAAAAGCCAGAATATAAACTGTTATATGTGGGTTTTAGCAACTGAAGTTAATTTCTTATGTTTTATTAAAACAATGATATTTACTTGATAAATTGCTCACGTACAATCCTCAGTTATGTTTTTAGTTCATAAAAAAAGAAAATAAAGACCAGAGCATAAACGTTTCTACTAAATAATCAAGCTAGAAATATTTGGAAAATTTTACAATGCTTTCAAATTGCATAATTTTTACCCATGAAAAAGTGGTATCTGAAAAATCAAGAATGACATTTTTCAATGGCAATAAAATTACATAGATCTGAAGCTGTGGAATACTGAAGTCACTGAAATGGTATTTCTTATAAAATGAAAATTAGCTTTGTCTGAATTTAAAATCTAGAAGGCATTTAATAATCTAAAAATTCAAGATTTATTTTTCAATTCAAGTTCTAATTACTTGATTTCTATATGAAAAAGCAGTTTTGTAGTAGGAATTACTCAAAGGAGTATAAATCTCATTTTCTAAAATAAGACATTTAGGAGTTTGTCACCTGGACTTAGAGAGCTGTCCAAGCACAGAAGGACAATTAATTCAAATTAATGGAGAAGAACTTTCAAGTGCATAGGTAAAAACATATAAAATCCCTTTGTTCACACAACCAGTGCCTTAATTGATATTAGTTAATTTTAAAATAAAGGCAATTAAGGCTGTTTTAATTTTGACTTAGAGAGGAAACACAGGAGCTAAAAATTGCTTTAAGTGATATGGGCTCCAAAAAGCTTGCATAATACAAAAATTGTATTAATTTAGGTCTCTCCCGGTAGCCTTTTGGCTGTTTTCATCTTAGCTGGTGTATCAAAACCTGCACAAGGATTTCAGCCCATAGCCAGATTTTAAATGGGTAGCATTGTACAGAGAGCAAACATTGTTCTGTGTTACAGGAACATTGTAAAGATACCGACACCGAGGTACAGATACACCGTCTAGCACCTACACCAAATGAAGATACAAGACAAAATTAGTACATTGTGTTTGGTCCCCTCCTTTCGTACTCTGAAAAAACCCATAGCAAATCTACTAGAAGTTGCCAGGAATGGATTAAACCCCCCAGGCAGTGCAGAAAAGGCAGAATTTTCCCATTTTTAGTATATATACACACAGATAAAACAGGGTACAGGGATTCCAGTATCACACATTTTAGAAAAAAGGTATTTCTGATGTTTATACAGATGTGCACCTTTTCTTGTGATGAGAAATTTACTTTCATTTGCTCTTGCCTCTGAACTTTCAAGGCTTTATTTCAGTGTAAACATTAGTCTTACTATGCTTGTTATTTTTAATATTCTGCAGCCTCCCAAGCCCTCTCATCCACAAAAATGCTAGAGCCTCACTTGACTGAGTTTGGAATCTAGAAAGACAACAAAGATAAAGGAACAGAGCAGGGGCAGGGCATTATTTTTGCCTATAAAGGATAAAGCTGTGCTTTGCTTAGCAGTGGATCATAGCTAACAAGTTGTGCTAAGAAGTGTTTATTAGTTTGCTTTGCACAGCATGTTAATGTGTCAATACAGCCTCTAGACCAGAGGTGGCTCATGGCCAAGTGGCTCCAGGTGGGTGCACAGAAAACCCAGGTATGCATACAAAAGTCCACCCAATTTCTTCTCTTCAGTTCTCCATCTAGCATATCATGACAACAAAGAAATTGTTTGCTAGGATGCTGGGATATGTTAGTCATTCCTCACATTTTGAATAGCTTGGTCTAAGTACCTCTTCCTTTCACCATTCTTTCTCTCTGTAACGGCACTAAGTGAGGCAGAACATCAGCCCTATTAGTTTCCTGATGGGTGTCAAGCACAAGTGTTACCTAACCAGGCTGGTATGCCTCACAAGAACAGTATCTTTTGAGATGACACAACCAACCTGACAAGGGAGAGACCATAGAGGCATGGGTGTGATTCCTGTAAAGGATTATTAATAGAATGAGCCCCTCCTCAGAAACATACAATCTAGATTATTTTGAACATTTGTGTATCCCTCAAGGGAAAAGAGTAAGTCTTTTAGGCTGACAAACACACAGGTATTGTGCTGTCATTAAATGAAGTAGGTATGGATGAATAGCAGATTTTTCAGGTGCTGCCAACTCAGAAAACCTTCCAAAAATTTTATAGTATTTATATTAGTTGCATAAAAAACAGCTTGAAAAGTGTTGGACTTTTCAAGAGGTTTTTTCCTTGACCCCTTTATTGATCCATTGGGTATCTACCACTGTTTTGAAATCTGAGAATAGTAAACATCACTTAACAGTATGTCCCTTGGTACAATATATTAAAAATCTTGAAATAGCTCATAGTTCTCAAGAAGCTATTCTAGCCATCTTGAAGCAGTCAATCTTTGACCCTCTTTTCCATAGCTTATGGAAAACTGGGAAGGCCAAAAAGAATTGTGGATGGGTAGGAACATGACTTCTCATTGGAAAGGAATGAATTTGGTTTCTGGAGAATTCTCAGCTAACTATCTTTACTGTAGTAAGCAAAGAATAGTAGAACTCACTACTAAAAATTAACATGGCCATATAAAATAATAAACTGTTAAGAAGGAACAAATTGTGTCAATTACATCTCATTTCATTTTTGACAAGAGATGGCCAAAGGGAAACTCTCAGTTACACTAAGCATTTAATCAAGTGTTTACCAGTGATTGACATAACACTTTCATGCAAGACAAAATGACCTGGGGTGTATAGGAAATCCTCAGAGATGGCTGTTCAACTGGATGCAAATTTCAGCTAAAAAAAAAGTAATTACAGCACAGCTGCAAAATGAGACTGTGTTTTAATTGTCATCATTCACAGTTCTCTACCTTAGGTCTATTTCCTCATGATTGCTTTGAAAGATGGACTGTAGAATGACAAAAGCTGGGAAATTTTTCAAATATTGTGGAAGACAGTATTAGAATTCAAATGTTTCTGAAAAAAATGATTTACTGTTCTAACTTCCAGTACATGAAAGTGGATGTCCTAGCAAGTTCAAATGCACATCTTAAGCTGTCAAGGACATTCTAGTTTTACTCTTCTCCAAACGTCTCTTTAGAAAACCTTCAAATGTACAGCTCTATGAATATGAATGCATAAAGAAAAAGAGAAGTCATGTATTTTGCTATAACACTATAGTTCACATGGAAAAAGTGCGGTGATAATGAACTGAAAGACAGTTTCTGCATTCTGCATGGTTCCTCAATTTTTCTATTGTAATTAAGGAGACAATATAGGTATTTGGAAAATACTGAAAATAAAAAAAAGGAGACAAGAAATCTCAAAACATACCTTCGTAAGGTTAGACAAAAAAACACTAAAAGGTTTTCTTCACAAAAACCTAAATATGCAAAAAGTATATCATATGTATATAAAATTAAGGAATAAAAAACAGTGAAAGATATATATCGGTAAACAAACTCAATATCTCCCATTGCAGGAACAGAAATACTAGAAACCGACATACAAAGCCACAAAGCTCTAATAAGAACAATAACTGCGGCCAGATCCATGTCTACATCTACCAATACTGAAATGAACACAATTTCCAAAACACACACAACTTATAAAACATCAGAACCATCAAAACCAGACAACACAATGACAAAAGATGAAGTCACATCCAGTTCAGCTGGAACATACACTGTTAATCCATCCACCAAAAAAGATAAAGAAGAAACAACGTCTACCACTACGGTACTTCAAGAAAGACCCTCTGCTACTGGGACAAGCCCACCTGCTGCAAAAAACTGGACACCCACTCGGAAAACTACTCTCCAGCCAAATTTACCAAATCAAACCACAGCTACAGCCACCACTACTCAGCTAAAAACAGCCCATGCGACCAACACAGGAACATCAACCCTTGAAGACACCACTGTGGCCATCTCTACTGCAAGGGAAAGCTCCAGCACTGCTGCCCTGTCCACAACTCCTCAACAGACTACACCTCCGCCCTCTTCCACTCCAGCACAAACATCTGCTCTTCACACGCTCACCACACTCCTCTCATCCACAGGAGAAACATCCGGAAAACCACTTCAAATGACCACTGCAGTACCTTCCCCATCTGCTGCAACGTCGTCAACTCCTCCTCTTCTCACCACCACAGGTTCNACAAGAGCAGAAACGTCCGGAAAAACACTTCAAATGACCACTGCAGTC
>VXBL01008749.1:0-17214 GCA_013400195.1 Aramus guarauna
TCAGCTGGGCCTAAACCGTGTCACTCTGAAACCTATTTAACCGTTTCAATATCTTTCTTGCAGTGTCAGCATCTGAATTATATATAGGTTTTCAATAAATTAGACAAGGACACTAGTAGTATAATTTTTTTTCTCCTATTAAATATTCCCATTTATAGGCAAAAGGGAGAAACAGGTAGAAAGAGTATATTTTTTTGCCTACTACAGCATTGCACTGTACAGTCACATTAACCAGATTATCTGTCACAACTTTCTCAAAATTTATGCCCTGTTGCGTACATAAAAAAATGCCATTATGTACATACGACCTATATAGTGTGTTTATAATTGTGTGACATTACTTCCTATTTTACAATGGAAGTATTCCTATGGAAGTAGGAAAACACACATTACCAGATTATGGCTGTAACTTTTAAGCTGAGAGAATCAACAAAAATACGATTGGGGGAGCAAGGAGCAGTAACATATATGGTGACTGCAATTCCAGCTCTTCTAATTTCTTAGCAAGACCTCTAGAACAGACGTATAAGAAATTTACAAAAGAATCCCCAAACAACCTTTTGTTTTGCACACCTCATGGTTCTTTGATTAATTCAGTTCTTGGCAATTCTGTGTTAAATGAATATTTACTTTTTCTGTTTTTCCTCCCACTCTTCGTTAGCTTAGTACTGCAGATCCTAAAGATAAGTTCTTGTTTCTGCAGAAATTAAAGATATCTAAACTGATTAACCTTTTTTTCTGTAGAAAGACATCTAATGGCTTAAAGTCCCATAAAATACAAAATAAAAAAAAATACAAGTTCATTCTCCTTAGTTTATAACTTTTCTGATTCTTGGCAGACAGTTCCAGACTTCCTTGAATCTGGGATTAGGATGCTTTCTGAATTTGCTCAAAGTGTTCCTCTTTAGAGTTAGGTCCCCTTTCAATAGTTTATTTAAATCAAACTGTCAAAATCTTCTGTCCTTATCAGAGCAGATGATGTCAAAGACTCGCCGGTTCACCAGGGGTTTTCAGTATTTGCTGAATGTACCAAATCAGTATGCATTCCTGTCAAATGAACATCACTCATAACCAATTTCACATTAAAATTAATTAAAGATTATATTTTGTGATTGGAACATTAATGCAGTGACAGCTTTGGTTTAGGATGTTTTCACAGCCATAAAATGTTTTGTGGGTTTTTTTTGTTTGTTTTAAATTATCTTTTTATAATTATTTAATAATGGGATTTGTTTTTATGTCTATCATATATTTAAAATAAAACTTCCTTCAGTGTGTAAGCATCAGTTCTGAAACTCAAGTTCCAAAGAACATATTCAGCAATCACACAGTGCACTAGGGATTTCTCCAGAGATTCCTAAGACAGAAAATAATGATGCTATGGTTTATAGACTCTTACTGTCCATCTACACATTCAAATATTACATACTAGACCAGACAAATGAATTGAAAATAAAATCATAATCAGAATGTTCTATGCCAGTTCCTCAAAATGAGCAAGCTCTTTTCAGTTTATTAGCTTTTTCTAATGAAAACTATTCTCAGTTTGAAAACTGTAGGTCAAATTCATCTCATCAAATATGAATTTCTACACATCTACCACTAAGCAAGAAAACCTAAGCTGTTTTTACGGCCACAGGAGAGAAAATGCCAGTTTCAAGGAGTGATTAATGCTATCCTAGAGTAAATATTTAAAACCCTACAGAGGAATACCTTATAAATCCTTTCTTTTCCTCCACTGGCATGGGAGACCACTGATTGTAAACATTTAAAGTGGTATGAACTGAAACACTCTACACTCTCCTGGAAGATTTTTCTTTTTTTTTTTTTTATTTTTTATTTTTTAATAATTTCAGGAGTTAGTGAGACTTGGAAGCAAGAGATCCTGTGCAGGACTTTGTCTTTGAAGATTCACTTTACACAATTAATTCAAAATCTCAGTGACTGCACATGTCTTTCAGAAGGGAAGATAAATGAAACTGCACTACTTGACTAAGTCAAATATAAATTGCAGGAAGATGGTACCATTTAGCAAAGTGACACTCCTTAAGAAAATGGTTTTCAGCTAAGACCTCAGACCATCACATATCAAAATCATGAAAGCACCACATGAAACTGAGCAATTAAAGTAGATCAGTGGGACCTTTATTTTTTTTCATATGTAAGGAACGGAATCCAGAGTCTTTTGCTCTTGGAACCCTAAATTCTATAGATGATGATTATATGTGGTCATTCTCAGTTTGTCTTAAGCTCAATGATCGTGAAACTATTTTGCAAAAAGAGAAATATCTTCAGCAGGAAATGCTAAGAAAAGCTTACTACAAAACATCTGGTAGCTCTTCAAAAGTTTTGTAAGTACTACTGAAAGCTTGGAAAGACATATACAAAAGTCTTTACTCCATGTCAGGCTTCTGATTTTGGCTGTACCCATATCTTAAATGACCACGTACCTCTAGGGTGTAAGATATGGAAACTAGAAGAATAATATTAATTGTGTATCCTTTCCTTCTGGGAAAGGATACCAAATTCTATAGAAAGCTAGTAATTAGTTTTCTCTTTCTTATTCCATTTTACTAAAAAGCCCCCAAACAAACAAAATACTGCACACAATCACAGAATCACAGTATCACTGAGATTGCATAGGACCTCTAGAGATCACCTAGTCCAATGCCCTGCTCAAGCAGGGTCAACTACAGAGGGTTGCCTAGGACATTGTCCAGTTGGATTTCTAATATGTCCACAACCTCTCTGGACAAATGGTTTCAGTGTCTGGCTATCCTAACAGTGAAAAAGAATTATCTTATGTTTAATCCGAATTTCTTGTATTTCGGTTTGTGGCCAATGACTCTTGTTCATTCACTGAATATCACTTAGAAAAGCCTTGCCTCACCTTCTTTACTCTGTCCTATCAGGTACTTACATGCACTGCTCAGGTATGCCTGAGCCTTCTCTTCTCCAGGGTGAACAACTCCAGCTCTCTCAACCTTTCACTGTATGACAGATGCTCTAAGCCCTTATTTGGCATTTTGGTGGGCTTACTTCAGTATGTCCATGTCTCATTTGTACTCACGAGCCCAGAACCAGACACAGTGATCCAGATGTGGTCTCAGATGGAACATTTCAGACTAAATGAAACGCTTAGTTAAATCAGGATTTACTATTTATGTATCAATTCTCAGTACTGTCACGGGGCCAAAAACCAATCATTGTCATCATGTTTTTAAAGAAACACTGTAACCACTGAAGTAATTAGGAGAAATTAATATCCTATGACAAATAACTGGGATTTAAAAGTAATGATGTCATACCCCAGCACTCCTGCATTGCACAGTCTTATTAAAGCCAATAAACTCAACACTCAAGCTTCACCTTTGGCCCTTCCTTCATATCAATATGCAAGCAACCCTACGATTTTGAGCTTGACAGCTGACAAAATGCATCCAGTTCTAAGGACTTTCTTCACAATGGTGCAAAAATGGTTCTGCCTCCAAGAAAAGCCATTAGCACGTCACACAGCAGACTTTCATGGCCTTGGGTAGCACACATTTCAGAGGTGCAAAGATGCCCTTTATTCCAAGAAGGCCAGTGACACTTTTTGTGTAGCCTGAAAACCTGCTAAATTTGAAGGCATATCTAGGAGTTAGGTGACAAATTAAGGGAAGAAAAATGTGTAGTTTACCAAACAAAACAACATTAATGTTTAGTTGCTATGCTTTCAGTCTAGAACTATTAAAAAAAATGGAGATTTATCATTGCAGCTCCAAACTACAGATCTCATACAAATGAAAATTTTTAAGGCTATACATATCTATTAATTTTGGTTTAAACTATGCAGTTTTCTGCAATTCCAATTTGACACACCAGTATTCATTTATCACTGTAGGGCATCACGGACAGCTGCAAAGTGAAGATTCAACTGGATGTTGGCAGACTTGCACAGAAATATAATGTTGCCCTGGGTTACAGCTACAGTCTAATTTTTGGCTGGTGAGTAAACACACTTGAGTTTGGTTGTTTGTTCTTTGATCATTATTTGTTAATCTTTTAAATAATACTGATACGAATCCTTTTTCGTGTCATATGTCTTCTACTTTTGTATATTACCTTAACATTAGTCATTTCTGTCTAGCTATGAAATTATCATGTACACTTTGCCTTTTGTGTTTATTGAGGGCCATCTTCCAATTTTTTTTTCCCCAGAAAGACAGGTCTCCGTGTCTGTCACGTTGCCCTGATCTTTTATGCAAGGCACAAGCCAGAGAATTTCAAAAGTCTTTCTCCTTTGCTACATTAGTAGTTTATGAACTGTGCCTCTAGTCATTTGCTTATGTGTGAGAGCTACGGATTGTGAGCAGCAACAGGACTAGAAAAGAGATCCAGTGCAAAACAAGCAGAAAAAAAAAACCTAAAAAGATTAATGATTTTGCAACTTCAAGTTTTATATCTTATTGAGCCAAGACAAAAATAATTTTTATATCATAAATGATGCAGGCACAATGACTGTACATGTCAATGGAAAATAGTAAATGTAGTAAAAGTGCAGGAATTGGCATAGGACAATAAACAGTTTCACTGAGGACATCCTGTCTAAGAAGTTAGTGAGATTAATAGGATAAGTCCATGGCATTCCATGCCAGTTATCCTGGACATTGGGAAGCAGACCTAGCCACATTTAATTTATTAGTTTAAATCTAAGGACAGAGGATCAGAAACAAAGATCAGTCATACATATCACAGGTTTGCCTTGACCTTTTATTTTTATATATTTTCAAGGGAGAAGCCAACCAATGGATTATAACCAAAATCCATTCTTCAGATGATACAAAACCACGCTGGAGTGAGAAATGAGCCAAAATACAGCCCAGCATAACATAAAAGCAGGAAAGTTAAATGAAGATGTAGCATTTTGCAGCATTATACCATGTATGTTATTAATTGGTGTTGACTTATTAGTAAAAGTGAGTATTTAATTTGATATTGCAGTGGGCAAATATTTTGTGTGGTAATACATATCCATGAAAACTCTCAAGGTTCTTTCTTTCTTTGTTCTGGATTTCTTTTCCTGGGTAAATTAAAATGGAAGAATTAGAAAGTCAGTTATACGTTCAAACAGCCAGCTGCTATACATAATTTCCAAACTATTTTAATGAAGGGTTTTATAAATATATAAAAATAAAAGGTCAAGGCAAACCTGTGATATGTATGACTGATCTTTGTTTCTGATCCTCTGTCCTTAGATTTAAACTAATAAATTAAATGTGGCTAGGTCTGCTTCCCAATGTCCAGGATAACTGGCATGGAATGCCATGGACTTATCCTATTAATCTCACTAACTTCTTAGACAGGATGTCCTCAGTGAAACTGTTTATTGTCCCATGCCAATTCCTGCACTTTGCCTGTGAGCACTCTAAATATTTATCAACAAAGGCAATTTGACAACATATACAACTACATTCAGATGCCTGAGAGTGTCCTGACCTTATTTATTTTAGTAGGAGTAGCCTACTATTTAACTTACATATGTATTCTTACTATGTGAGAGTATTTTACGGAAATATTAAGCTTTATAATTCAGACAGGAAACAGAAACAGAGTAAGACTAAAAATCAGGAAAGATTCTTTGTTTTTATTCAGCGATCTTCAAATTAGGATACTTAATCTTCCTCAAATAGGTTCCCATTTCAACAACCTCCTCCTAACCATAACCCAAAATGTTGCAGTGGTCTAGTATTGTTGGGATGTCACCACTTCAGCCATGGTGGTTCTGCTTCCCCTATAGAAAACCTTTCTAAGTAGAACTCACTTTCTGTTGTCTTCTCTCACTTCAATATACTTAATTCTCTATTCAACAAGCCTTATAGTTAGTTTGTTCACTGTCCTCACAGAAATGTGTAATATTCACATGGTGAGGACAGGTCCCGCAGCAGCGCCACCCCATCACCACCACCCCACCACCCCTTTTTTTTTTTTTCTTGATAAGCTTGAAAAAATAGGAGAGAAAAGTGCATTTCACTTACCACCATAGGAGCCAAGTATCTAATTACAATAAATAGGCACCCCTTCTGGAGAAGTTTTATTAGCAGAATTTAGGCAAACAAAAGCAATTTATATTCCATTGAGATGTGTCTATGTACTTAACCCTAATTGGAGGGGAAATATTATTCTAAAATTTGTCCTTTGAACCATCCTGTGTAAAATCCAAGTTATGAAGTTATTCATCCCTATGGACACTCTATGAACAAATTCCCCACATGGCATTTTACAACTAATTTTCATCTTGAACTAAACACAAACAATCTGACAACTGTTTTATGCAAATGTGTTCTGAACTTCTTTGAAGTAGCTATTTTTAAAGGCAGATATCATCTCTGCTTGGGGCTGAGCACTGGAATGGTTTATATTTGTTTCAATAAAAAAAAATGCTAGAAGTTATTTTCTACATGGCTTACTCCATTAGATACATTTATTCTGACAGGAAGTGCTGAAGTGCTAGCAATAAAGTGCTGGAATTACACATTTGCGTTTAGGATCAAAATTCAGCAGAAAATTCCAAGTGAGATAAGGCTTGTATCTTTGAACTAAACTGGGAGACATGTATTATTTAAACAGCCATACATTCAAACACAGCTTGTCCAAGTCAAAAGATGTTCTTTGAAGGATCATATGGAGAAGGAGATGTCATGCAAAGAGTGGCTGAGACCATATAAACAAAACCCATAACCTAGGTTTATGGGGAAAAATAACTGAAAATAGAAAAGGTTAAAACAAATTGTTGACAGGGAGGCATTAGAATGGTTTTAACATGAAAGTAGTTTCCAAGGCATTGGAAAACCACCCAAGTTTAGATACTATTAGTTTATTTGTAGAATAGTTGGAAAAAACTGACAAGCTTCTGAACATGTAAGGCCATCTTCTCATTTCATAATTTTTCTTGATCTATGTTCTTGATCTAATACTGTCAACCCAATGGAATGGCAGAAACGTCCTGAAGTTCAATAAAGGGAAGTGCAAAGTCCTACACCTGGGGAGGAACAACCCCAGGCACCAATATATTCTGATGCCTGACCGGTTGGAAAGCAGCTTTGCAGAAAAGGAGCTGAGGATCCTGGTGGACACCAAATTGGACAGCCAGCAATGTGGCCTTGTGTCAAAGAAGGTTAATGGTATCCTGGGCTGCATCAGTTGGAGTGCAGACCGAAGGTTAAAAGAGATGAACCTTCCCTTCTACTCAGCACTTGTAAGGTGACATCTGGAGTTCTGTGTCCAGTTCTTGGTTCTCAAGTACAAGAGACTTATAAGCATAGTGCAGAGACTCCAGCAAAGGGCCATGAAGATGGTGAAGGGACTGGAGTATTTCCCCTATGAAGAAAGGCTGAGAGAGCTGGAACTGTGCAGCCTAGAGAAGAGATGGCTCAGGGGGGAACTTATCAATGCATATAAATACCTGAAGGGAGGGTGCAAAGAAAAAAAAAAACAACTGACAAGCTCTTCCCAGCTTAGTTCTTAGTGACAGGACAAGAGGCAATGAGTAAAAGTGAAAGACAGAAGGTTTTGTCTGAACATCAGGAAGCACTTTTTTTTACGGTGAGGGTGACTGTGCACTGGCACAGATTGCCCAGAGGTTTTCTAGCATCTCTATCTTGGAGCTATTCAGAAGATGTCTGGACATGGTCCTGGGCAACTGACTCTATGGCATATTTATTATCAGCATTCAGTGATAATTGGAGTAGTATTTGAACAATTGAGAAATCACTCAACCATCAAAGTCAAAAGCTGGGCTGAGTAAAAAAAGAAAGTACTTTTTTTCTTGCTTGTTTTGAAGTGGAACAGCTAATAGCAAAAAAAATGTTTATTTCAGCTTACACGTTGAATTCACTGATGAAGAGTCTTTGCTTGTTTGTTTAGTAGTTGTTTAGTGTGTTTTGTTGTTGTTGGGTATTTTTCAATTAAGAACAACATTCTCAACTATTAAAAGACATATCAACCTGAAAAAATTAAGCTTTAAAAATCTAAAGAAATAAGATAGGGAAGAAAGGCAGTCATCTTTCCTGGTGAACTGAGTCATACAAAATTAACCATCAGTCAGTACTTCCTGAGAATGATGGCTGGGAAAATACCTGTGAGTAGAATTATTCAGAATTTTTTCCACGATATAGATCATCACCACAATTTGCTTACTCTCCAAAACCTAAATAGCTTTCAAAATGAAAATGAACTTGATTAGTTTCCTGCCACATTACCAACACGGTTCCTCAGCAGCAAGCCTGAAAAGATCACTAAGAATATCTGGAATCTGTATGCCCCTCATTTAAGGAAACTTACTTTGGAAAATCTTTCTATACAGAACTTTGATAATCTATTTAACTAAAGAAATTTCCAGCTTTCTGAATTATCATCCCTCTGAAATATACTGCCTGCCTACCATTTCCTTTTTCGATCCACTCAGGGAAGTAGGATAGTTGTTTCATCTCATTTTTCCCTATATATGTTTTGGATGCACTGCCAACTATTTCTGCATGCAATAGTGCCTGCTGAGCAGTTCAGTTTCTTTAAAGTTACAAGAGGTGAAGAATGCAGAAAATCTCACTTGAAAGGCATTTTTTTGCCTCATGCTAGTCTAAAACACACATGTATGTACCTCAAACTGAAGCTACTAGGTTTTCTCTGGCTTTAAATGAACAAATGAAATAAAATGGTAAGTTGTCCAAACAGGAAAGGCATGTATGTTTGTGTAAATCTACCTGATTTACTTCAGACAACAAAGAAATAGCAAATTCTAATTATCCTTGAGAAAGGCAGAGAAAATACTGGAGCTGATTTTAGCAACATAGAATATCTACAATTGCAAAATATTCTTTTCTGAGCTTAACAAACAAACAACAAACAAACAAACAACAGAGTACAAAACCAGGGTCATAAAAATGTAATAGTCATGGACTAAAATTCAAAAGTATCAAAGAAAACTTTGATACTCTTTTGTATCTTCTAATTTTCTCTAACTTTTCTTATTTCTGAGGGGTGTTCTTTGTCCTGAACTATAATACCATGACAAAATTGGTCCTAGAATAAGGAGTAGCCAAAGTCATATGCAGCTAAATTATTATGATTATCACTCTGGGTGTACTAGTTCTGAAACTTGCTCCTTTGGAGCCACCTCAGCATGTCTGTATGGTTCTCCCATTCAGCTATTGAGCTGTACTGTAAGATTTTTTGCTCAACTTACTGTGCACCATCTGGAAAAATTATCTCAAACCAAAAATCTAATGACAGCTGCCACCCTTCTGTCTTGCTGAGAGGTGGTGGAGTCAGTTGGATGGATTGAAGATGGAGCAAGAAGACCAGATTGAAGAACATGAAGAGTTCCACTATACTGGATGTCTCCTTGGTTGTATTTCACATACATCTTGTCTATCTCTGTACAGTCACAAAATATGTTTGAGTTAGCTGTAGTCATGGTGATATCAATTCTGAATGTAGTCTCTGCATGGGATGGAACCAGCAAGCTTGAATGAAGATAAATGTCTTTTTTCACAGGTATACTTCTATTTACGAACTAGTTATGGGGTAAGAACCGATGCTATTCTGTGGTTATATTACACAGATCAGAAAAGTAATCATAATAGTCCTTTCTGCCTTTTACAACCAGGTGAATAATCTGTGGTGTAAGTTCAAGTTCTCATTTTATTTTATTTTAAAACAAATACAATTCTTAATATTGCATATTACATATAGCAAATTCCAAGAAGCTGGTGCAACTATCAGATACTATGTAAGCAAATTCATAACCTTCTCATATAAGCCATAAATTTGAAATTACTTTTTTTAATACTTGTAAGAGTCGGTTAAGCATATTTTACATTCCGAAACAAAACCATATCTCTACACTAATACACAGTGACTACTATATTCAAATCTATTTTATACAGACATACATGCACAGAAATACACAGAGTGTTACATTAAAGAGTGTCAAGATGAATATTCATTTCCCATCCTCACCCTACAATTCTGCATTTTTATCAAGTCTTAGAGATGAAGAATGCAATACAGCAATTGGGTTATTTTATTTCCTTTCTCTATATTTCAGATTCATAGCCACTCTTAAAAAGATTTGTCCAAAATCTTCTGAGTCAGTAGCAGAGTAAGAAATAGATCTAAAGAATCTTTGTTTCCTTTTTTTCATTGCTAATCATTTAGACATCATTCATACTCCTGCTCAGCATTATGTAGTATTATTAATGATGATATTGGTCAGAATAACATGGTTTGGTCAATTTTATTTATTTTTTTTTCTATAGACAATCATGATTTTTAACAACCAGTGGTATATACCTGGACTATAAAAAGACTGGAATACAAATTGCACAAGATGGAGAAGTCACAGTGCAGATGTAAAACTTCCCTCTATGTTTCACAATGTGTGATATATGCCATACACTGTAACAGTAAGGGAATTACAGTATTTCTGAACTGTGAATAGGTCTCACCTCTTCAATGTGAAAGTTTCCCAGAAAAAGACAAAGGTTTATCTGTCACAGTTATGGATAAGCAATTCAAAGAAACAAGTATGAAATATATCAGATGTTTTCACAATTTCTTAATTAAGTGAACAAGCATGTCATAAAGCAGAGAGAGTTATTGTTCTACACATTCCCTTCCAGACTTCTGAACTCTCTCATGCCCTCCTGGTGATGTGTAGGGGCATATGGCTATCATTTACATTCAGGCGATGATGCCATATGTCATCTTGTCACTGAGGAGGCAATACTATGATACAGTAAATGGCCAATCTCCTTACCAGCCAGTTGCATGGTAGGGATACCAGTCCTCTTCGGAATGTGGCATCATGGAGCACAGCATATGCCAAGGCATATAATGAAGACATGAAATAATGAACTAGCTTTGGAGCAGAATGACACTTGTCTTCTCCAACTAATAGATTTAATGAAGTTAGTAAGAAACCAGAGACATCAAAAAATATGCTATGCTTTGCAGCCCATTCTCAGTACAAGAGCACAAAAAAGTCATTTCTTCGACACAGCATTTCTCAGCCGAAACAAATAGTTGTAAAATGCCTGATCAAGCTTAAAAAGATAAGAAGTTGACTTGACAGCAAGCATTGCATATTGGTGGGTGCCTTTTTTTTTTTTTTTTTTTTTTAATACAGTGAACAGTTATAAGTAAACGTTGTTAGTCATATATGCTGTACTCCAGCAGAGGTCCCAAAAACCTATATTCTAGGAAAAAAAAGAAAAATTAAAATGGAGGCTCTGGCATGAGCATGACTGTGTCCTGAGAAGCTTAATATGGGAGCTGGTAAAACTACTTTTTCCTCTGGAGAAACATGAGACTTGTATACCTCCTTACAAAATTTACCAATCTACAAATCTACCAATCTACCAGCACCTCATTCTAGGCACATATTTATGACTGTGAGCCGTGCTGGGATGCTGTCACAAAGAGTATCCCTCTCCAACATCCTGTGGAGTTGATGCTTTTTTGAATGCAAAACCACGTTTCTCATAGCAGTCATAGAGATAATAGTTTGATCATAGTGAAATGTTCTGCTCTTTTTACCAGTAGTGAGTCTCCAAACTGTAGGTCAGTCATGTATTGATGGACCATTTATTCCACTCCTATACATCAGTTGAACAAACAAACAGAAAAAATGTCCCAGGCAATTGCAAAAGCAGCTTCAGTCCTAAGTTCTTTTAAGCCTACTGTACAGCTATTCATTGTATATCATAAACCGTTTAAGTGATTTACTGGCTACTAAACTTTCTGAAAGGATCTTTCTTGATAGAATATTGGCAGCACCTGTAAGAGGAAGCAGCTGTCTCAGAACTTCACAACTTTAAACCTAGTATACATTTAAAAAATGAAATAAGGGAATAAACATACAAGCTGGATACTATCGGCTTTAAAAATTTTGATAGAAAAAGCGATGGATGAGATGTTCTCATGAAACTTGCTTTCCTGCTGCCTGCAAAAATTTCTCCTGGAAGAGAAGAATAGTACATACAATAGTGGTTTTTTTAGATACATATATAAGTTTTATACCCATGTTACTCATGGACAGCAGTCAAGAAAACAATTGTGTGACCAGTCAGCCCCATAACCTATAAAACTATTGTATCTCCTCAGTTATTTATTTATTCTAGTCATTAATACATTTTGATTGGATGCCACTTAGAAAATCTCTTTCTATAAAAATACAAAGAGAAAGTGACACATGCCACAGAACTGAGGTAAAACAAATATATATATATATATGCATATATAAATATATTAGTAACTGTGTTATGAAAGAGTCTTTACAGAAATAGTCTCCCAAGGCTTCTTTGTGTCAGTTGCTGTAATTCGTCAGCAGCACAGGAAGCATTTATTACTTCACAGTTCTCTTTTAAGATGTAATTAATTATTTGTCAATAATTCTGCTAGTTGTTTTCAATAGGCTACCAAGAAAAACAAAGTATAGTATAGCAATAACTTTAAGCTCTGAAGATGTATTAAACTATAATTCTTAGAAAAATTATTTCCCTTTTCCACATTTTTCATAAAATCATTTGTCAACAATGACAGTTGAAGCAAGCAAAATTTTAAACGGAACATTCATGAGTGAAAATCCTAAAAACAGGCAGGAAAAAAGTCTTTTATAAACTTTAATCAGGAAGATTGGAACACTATCCTCACAAGATTTAACCAATTTTTATTGTCCAAAGCTTGAAATAGCAATGTCTGCTTTTCCTACCAAAATCAGTAAGATTCAAAAGTCACTCTCTGTTCAAAATTAAAATCTGAAGAATTCTTATTGCGCTGCGTTTGTACTCAGAAGGGCACTAGGAGAGTCACCCAGGCTGTATTTGAAATTGTATGTGCTATTTGGCTATTACTGGATGAGCAGACAAGGGTAAACTTTTGAATTATCTTAGTCTCCAGAGAGTAGACAAAGTCATGGATGATCTGTGCTGTATTTAAAATCAAGCTTCACAAGTATTCTTCCTCTAGATGTTGAACAAAATGTCGCTGGAACAAGAACATTGAAAATAAGAAGCAGAATGTGGTGTAATTATCAGTGCTGCAAGTTCTAGAAGTCTGTTTAATAGGAAGTAAGTGCGATGGTTTATCATTTTCTTATTATCAATTTCATGACCTTTTAGAGAACTCCTAAAAGACAGAAAGGCAAACAGATATTTTAAGTATTTTTAAACAAATTAACAAAAGTAAAATAATTCACTGTAAAACTGTATTTTTGTGTGTTCTTTTAGAAGAAGAGATTTTTTATTCTAAATACTGGGCTTAAAGCACAATAAATGAATTGGTCTGAAAATTTTAAAAGAATAAATTTCTCAAACAGTTTTCCGTAGAAAGAGAATTTATAAAGGTGAAAGCCATGGATTGCTCAACACGACACATTGCTGGATGCTAAGTTTATCTGAACTAATGAATGGGTTTATCTCAATATTATTAAATGAATAACTATAATTAGCAATAATGACAAAAATGTAAAATTTAACTGTTAATTTAAAAAAATAAAATCCTATTAATATGAGAAAATTATTTTATGGATGAAAAGCCCTTAATCAACTTTAGCTTTAGAAGTCTATATATCATTTATTAATACGTTTCAACTCAGTAAGTTGATAAGGTTCTTCATATCTTATCTATAATAGTTTACTTGGCCAGAATATTTTAAAAGGTTTTATTCTGCTTTAAGAAAATTAATTTTCTTTTAATTTTTTACACAATTCTATTTTTCTTCACTATGCGGTGCAGAATGATAAGATTACTGAAAGAAGGGGGATTACAGACTTTATATGTGCCTTTCTACCAAGCTATCTCTCTATTTCAGTGTAGAAAAGAATGTTGGTCTGTTTCTTTGTGTATATATCAGCTCTCCCGGACAAACAAACCATCAAAGAGAAAACCTTATATACAAAATGAAGTTAAATCGGGTAACTATGTAAAGGAAAACTGGATTAACCTTTGTTTGTGAAAACAAAACCATTCTGCTACTCCATGGAAGTACTAAAGATTGAACTCTGACATTCTTATAGCTTGCTGTCTGATCACTATTTAACTGCAGGGCGGCTGTAATCTCTATCACCTTCTTCTGTGGAAAAGATTTTTATTTACATATACGTTTGAAGTTATTGACATATTGTAGGGAGGAGACAAAAACTACCTTTTCCCTACGTACTCTCCCCCCGTGCATTTTCACAAGAATAAGACTTTTGGTCCTCTCCATTGTGCAGCTTGCTGGTTTAAGGAAACAGAGAGCAGCATCAGCCTTGCATTGAGATGCATTCTGCTCCATAGAAAGGGCAAGCTACGGTTGTGCTTTTTAATGTGCATAAAGAACTCTACATTGGTGAAAGATACTAGAATATGGATTATTTTTGTTTGTCAAGATCACTGTACTTCTATATTCAGAATTGTATAATGATCTTACAGAACAGAATAATGTCCCTCACTGATAATAGTTAACCCACTAGCAAAGGAACAACAAATAAAAGTTCATTGTTAATTTCATTTTTAAGTATCTCATCTATGTAAAAATAAGTATGAAACAAATTATTCCAGATACCTATTTACTGTATAGAGAAGAGATCTGGTTGGGGAGCCAAAGTAATGAGTGCAGCAGAAGTAATGAAGGCTGTTCCTTGAGGTTTAAATCATTATGAAGTGAGGGATATGTCATTTGGAAATGGTATAGTGCATGTTCATTGTGAAACTTTAGTGTAGTAGAGGGAGACTATATTTAGTCAACCCAGTTAAAATGTAAGGAAGAAGTTTTCATTCTCATCGTGTCACAGATATCATAATGCTGTTCCAAGGGGAAAGAGAAAAAAAAAAACTAGCAAAAGAATATCTGTCTTGACAAATAGATAATGCCATTATGATTCAAGAGTTTAGGAATAATGGCATAAATAGGAGAATACAGAGCAGCACACAGGCGATACTAGGTGGGAAAGAATTAGAACCCCTCCACGCACATATGGATTTCTATATCTAGCTTTGCTACTGGGTAGCTCAGTGCCTGCCCAGGCAGCTCTTGGCAAGTCATTTCACCTCCCTGTTTGTCACTTTCTCGTCTGAGTTAATGAAATCCTGGAACAGAGCAGTGGCTTTGTGTCTGAACAGGAAATTTAAGTTCTTAAAAACATTCAACAAATAGTAAAAAAAAACCTTAGATATGACTTGTGTATGAGACAAGACTGAATTAAGGAAAGTATGGGAGTGAGATGAAGATCCTTTGTAAATTGGAAACATTCCTGGAACAGGAAAAAAGATGACTACATTGACTGAAAATAATGAAAAATATCTTGTCGTTAGGGAAGGAGTTAACACGACTTCTGCCACTAATACAAGTGAGTTTTGGAAAAAGCTCCAGGAGCCAAAGTCCTAATTTTGAAATATGCTTTAATCTAAATTCCTTTGAAGGTTTGAAATAATGAATTAAAGAGCGCCTTTCAAAAGCAAACAAGGGAAATGGGAAAGAGTTAATACAGATATTGCTTTAT
The DNA here is from genome assembly GCA_013400195.1 of Aramus guarauna. NCBI lineage: Eukaryota > Metazoa > Chordata > Aves > Gruiformes > Aramidae > Aramus > Aramus guarauna. Next base: position 15,525 of record VXBL01008749.1, read on the forward strand.
TCTTACTTTTCGTTTTTAATAAAGTCAGTAGTGCCAGGAGCTCTTCTTATTAATGAAGTCCAGAGGTTTGGACTACCTGCTGCTATCAAAAAGAGTTCATCAGCAAAGGCAGGTAATGATTTCCTTTATCATAAAAGTAATAAAAAAAAAAAAAAAGGTTAACTTTTTTTGGAGTAGATTTTTCCAATATTTTCAATAATTGTCAACATTTTCCAAAGTTTCCACTACCAATTTTTGTTCTCTGTAATCATCATTATGCAACTTCCAATAGTTTGGTCTGTATAAATTAATGAAAATCAACATGATGAAATACATACTGTTATTCTCAAGTCACTTGCTAAGTAGTACACCATGAATCAGTCAACCTGGCTACAGAATAGACAAGTTTCTGATGCACTGAATCAAATAAAAAATGTCATATTTATTTTATGCTTTTAATTTACTGAAGTGATTTTCATGTAAAAGTGGGATCGAAATTAAAGCCTTTCTCCTGCAAAATGCCCAGAAAATGTCACCTGCATATGTAGAGGCACTCAGTAGAGAAAATCAGAATTTCTACCCTCTTTTGAAAGTGAGCATAGCATTCCTCTCTAAATTATATTAGTTCTTTTGCATCAGATGTGCATGAAATGATTAGGACACTGTATGCAGAGGAAAAATGCACATGTCCTAAAGACTGAAAATCTACTTTAAACACAAACTAAATATCAAATAAAAAAATGCAAAATTTCTAACAGAATGGTGAATTGCTGATAAGGACTAAGCTTGAAAGTCACTTACTTGAAATTCTGAAATAGTTCAGTTTTAATACCCTACCATATCATCAGTGTAGATAGCATATTTAAACTGAGAGTAAGTGCATTATTTGTGAGTATGTTTTTTGGTATAAGGTACTCTTGAAGCTGAATACGTATTTCTCTGAATTTGACTTTTTTTTGTTTGTTTTAAGCAAGCCTATTAGTGACAATTACTTATGTTAAGCAACTTATGTCTTACATATGTCTTCTCAACAGCCAAGGAAGTATGGATTGGGGTTCTTTCATTACTTTGACTGGTTTGAACTGGATCTTGTAATGATGGGAAAGGGTTTTGTTAATAACTTGATTTAGAACTTAAAGACTCTTAAGTGTTAGAAAGAAAGCTTTAGTACCCTTTCTTGAAATGAAAAAGGCTTACCTTCAACGGTGCTGTATGTTTTCAGTCTGCCCAGCTACACAACAACAAAGTTCTTGATGCACTGAATCACAAACAGTGACCTAGTAAGAGTATAAAGTGTCCTTTCAGTGATTTCTTTTAAAATCTACAAAAGATTAGCAACACAGACCTGTTTGAAGAAAATGTATAGTGTACTTAAATAACACAAAAATGAATACTTAGGGAAAAATGAGCTTCTGAAAAACTCAGGAACACTGGGTTGTTAATCTGGAATTCACAGTTTTCACACGATGTCTAATATGTGCAAATTTTTACATGAAAAAGAGAACATAGCAAAAATGATTTATAGATTACATAAAAAATTAAGATTATGCTCAATTTGCAAATGTTTTACTTTAAAAGAATCAAAACTTTGCAAAAGTTGCAAAACATTGTATTTATGTAAATACATTTTGAAATAAAAAAAAAAAAAATCTTAGTTTAACACACTAATAACACAATACAGTGGAGAGGAAACAGCCCAGGAGGTTCCTGG
>VXBL01008756.1:0-45654 GCA_013400195.1 Aramus guarauna
TCTACCAGCTGAGCTATCAAAGGAATGGTAGGGTTGTGTCTGATAACCTTGAATACTCTGTAGCACATCCATATTTCATCCTATAGAAGATACTTTACTTACTCCAATATTTTTATATAATATTTATCTCTACCCAGATGTATGTTCATGATTTCATCTGCTGCAGCAGTCTAGCCTGGTTTCATCTCTTATACTCAGTCTCCCACTTGCAGAGGTGCTTAGCGTATTTCTGTGACTTTGTTTGACTTGAATGCCCCATGTTGTGGGATGGCTATTTCTCTGCCTATTGTCATTTGTCTCTCCTAAACATGTCACATTGCTTGCTGCTGCCGCTAAGGGCTGCAGTGATCAGCTGAAGGTGCTGAAGGGGAAAGCCACTCATCATGAGAAAAATCTGAGCAGACATAGATCCATATGTTTCGTATGTGAAGTAGCCAACAAACCTCTCTGTTCATTTCACTGTCCGGTTTTTTGCTTCTTCCTGTTTCTCTACTTATAATGAACCACAATTATCACATAACCAGGAATGTTACTTTTCCAGGGATCCAGAGGTAGACGTCTATGTAGCTGATACTTCATCTTATGCCCCATAGTTCTTGTCTTTTCTTTTATTGTTTCTTGGTTTTTAGCTCACTCAGGTTAAGTCACTGAGTCCTTTTACTGAAATTGAAATGCCAGTATATGGATCTCTTTTCCATCTCCAATTAGTATATACCGTCTTGGTGCACAGGGAGTTGTTTTCTAGTGTACTATTTTTAGTGAGGACAGTTTTTCCAAAATGTAAATAGGAACATATCTTTTGTTAACTGTACTATGTTGAAAGTAATTCTGTTAGTATTCTAAAACAATACGAAGTAAAGTGAGTGTGCAACTAATGTTTTTCACCTTTTTGAAACTATGTTTTGTTCAAATTCTTATTTTTTATGAGATCATTTGGGATATGGAGAGGGCAGAAGATGTCTTTGGGTTTGTGGGAAAAGAAGGAAAAGCTGGAGATTGATTATCCAATGCCTGCAACCACTCATGGGTTTTTAAAGTAATACCTCTCCCATTGTTTTTTTTAATTCTAATTTCTGGGGTTTGTTTTCGGCTAAGAAAAGGGATAGATTGCGTAAGCTGCTTAAATACTTGTATGGCACATAATGTCATTAGTCATGCAAGGCTTAGCTTGTTTTTCCAGTTCTCCTATTTCACCTTTTATTATGTTTAAGGTACCACATGTTAAATATGATTCATAATTTATGTTTAAGGTACCATGGGCACAGTATATTAAATATGACTGAATGTGAACCCCTTCATGCTATGAGAGACATGTTTAAGGAGTTATTTAGTATCTATGAGAAGATTAATTGGGTTCAGCGTACAGAACTGAAGAGATCGTTGGCAGAGGCTGTTCCCAGGCTCATATCAGTCTTGATATTGGCAGAATGTCTCCAAGACAGGAACTGTCACCAGGAGCAAAGCAGTTACATTTTACTGGGGGAATAACATGTACTGGGACTTCAGTGGAAAGTCAAGCAAGACCCTACTCTGAGGATAAATTTGTTGGAAGAAGTTTGAGCCCACTGCCTTCACCCCACAAATAGTACTTTTTGGCATAAGAGTCACGGCTAGCTCCTGAAACACTCAGAGAGATTATTTACAAAATTCAACATTGCCTGACTAAGGATCACAGAATTTAAAACAGTACTAAACCACTTTTGCTGCCAGTAGAGGTCAGCACTAGTCATTAAATAAATATCCTGGAAAAATCTTATTGCCAGTTCTTCAAAGGCAGGGGAGATTTTTGAAAAGATACACTTCTGTCTATGCTTGTATTGCAAGTACTTGTGAGCTCATACTGCCAGTGCTTCAACATGGTTAGAAGCAAAGCCTTTCTTCTCCAAGCTGTGCTTCCCCAGCACTGTGCGTGAGCCGACAGTCCCACACTGCTCCTTCCAAGCCGTGCCCGTCCTCGGATGCACTAGTGCTAAGTACAGTCAGGGGAAAAAGGCAGTACCGAGTCCTGTCCTGGCAAAGGCTTCACACCAGCATAAACAGCCCAAACCAGTTGACAATCAGTTTCCACTGCTTTAAGGACTGCCTCAGAAGTGCGACCGTGAGGAATTAGGCCCAAAGACAGGCACTTGAAACTGGGGCTAACCCACTATGCTTTTCCACCTTGTGCTTTAGAAAGATGCTTCCTTTCTGTTGCAGCTCCTGAGTTTTCCATCATTACTGTCTGGGTTTCTGCAAACACAGACACTGTTTACAAAATTTTAATACAGCTACTATTGATAGGCAATCAAATACAGAATTTCCTTTGCTATAAAGAAGATAATGTTGATGGGATAAGCAGTGTAATCATCTTGTTTTTAAACAACCTTTAAAAAATTTTTATCTTTGTTGAAACCTGCTAAATGATGCAAATCAGTTGGCAATCATAAGGCAACAAATGCCTGTGATTTATTATCACGCTGCAATCTGTGCTTTCAGCATATATCACTGTCTCCTTTAACATGGTAGCTGACCTGGTATCAATACACAAAGTTCATGCTCAGTGTAATAGGAACACCTCTTTCACCAAAACTTTAATGTTCAGTCACTTTGTCTCACTTTCCTTCCACTGAGTACTCTGTGTACATCAGAGCTAGGAAAAAAAAAAGGCTGAACATGCTGTTCAGAATGATTATATCTCTACTAAAATGTTTTGTGATGTTTTGTAAGTGTCTATATATATGCACACATATGCAGATTATTTTTGTTTTCCTTCTGTTGTTTTGTTTGGGTTTTTTTTTTCATGTTTAAGAAAACTGGCTCTGAAATATCATCCTGACAAGAATCCGGACAATCCAGAGGCTGCAGAAAAATTTAAAGAGATCAACAATGCACACGCAACACTGACTGATCTGTCCAAGCGAAACATATATGACAAGTATGGATCATTAGGGCTCTACGTGGCAGAACAGTTTGGTGAGGAAAATGTTAACACCTACTTCATGCTCTCAAGCTGGTGGGCAAAGGTAAGCTGTTATTTTCTGTTGGAAATCAAATGTTACAGTGCACACAGACAATGACATACACGAGGAACTCCCTGAAAAACATGGTCTCTCTACAGGCTTAACAAATAGTAGAATCTAAACTGCTACTAAAAGCTTAATTAAACAACAACATTATCTGGAAAATGGGCAGTGGCAGAATGTAACATCAACTCAGAATAGTGCTAATAGAGAATGTTTTCTTTTTCTTTCTAACTTGGTAAATAGTTAAGTACAATGTGCGTTTTGTAACACTTTCAGACATTAATCAGATTTGAACCTAGTGCTCCAGGTTAATTTTGACTTTCTTTTCAGTAATGACTAAATAAAAATGACTCATTGTTCAAAAACGAGAAGTCCCACTTATGTGACAACCAGTTAATAAGTTATTACAGTACAAATTTAGCTGTGTTCTTTGCTATATATAGCACATAGCGTAAGTAAGCAATAATAATACGCAACACTCTGTGATTATGGTGTCATATATGTGCTCTGGTGAGGGGGTGAGAGAAAGGAAGTGGAAGAAAAGGTGAGAAGAGTGGAGTGGAGGAAGAGAGCAGGGAAGGAAGAGGCTGATGCATCAAAACCCGGCATATTGCTCAAGGAAAAACACATCAGGGCTGTTCTAGTCATAAGGGAGTTGTGTTCAATGAAACTAAGGAATTAAAGACTGGTGTTTAAACTGTACTTGCAGAGGTGCAGTTGCACCCTCAGAAGCAGGCTGGAGGCTGCCTGCTGACAGCTGCCTGTAGCAGACTCCTGCTACAGGTTGGACATCCCTGCCACAGATGTTGTCTTCTCCTGCTGGATCATTCCTTCTTTTCTTTGTTGTCCACCCTCTCCTTCGTCCTCTTTGTCACAGTTGAGATGCCAGGAAGCATTGCCTTAGAGCTGAGAGAGCAGCAGTATCGACTCCTTTAACTGTCTTAGTAAATGAGGTTTTTGCCACTATTTGCTGTTTCTTTAGCTTTTATTTCCTCTTCTGATAACCAATCTTTAATGGAGATTTTATGAAGTATAAAATCCTTTGTGGTTAGAAAATCAGGAACAGAAATAACCGCTGTTGCTTTGACTCTTAAGGAGAGGAGAGTATAGAGAGAAGGTACTAACAGCTAATGGAGCAATGTGTGGATTGTTTCAAGGGAGCTGTATCCCGAGGTGAGACAAAATTTGCTGAGTATCTCAGCAAAAGTAATCACTGTTTCCTGGTTTTTAAGAATTCTGTGCATAAAATCCAAAATATGCACATAGACTCATTTGAGGCTTGTCACAGGTGGTCTCTCTATCCCTCCCCCAACCCAAAAATCTTGTTACCTCCAAAGGATAAACAGGCTGTTTTCCAAGTTGAGCTCACTAATCCTCATCTCTTTTTAACTCATGCACAAATGCTGGGTCAGTTGCAGATTTTTATATTGGCCATCATAATACTATTTGAGTCTGAGACATCATTTGCAGATGACCTCTGGACCCCTAATTTCCTCCATTCTGGTAGAAGACAGTAGGGACCACAGCTTTTGCTCATTATCTTCCTCTTCAACTATGAACATTCCTGGTAAATCCTCTTCCCTATCATACTCATACTGAGAAAATCTGACAATTGTGAGGAGGTGTATCATTAGAAGTAAGGAAACTCAAATGAAAGGAGAAATGCAAAGTGAAAATTACTTTCTTCTGGAGTGCCAGACTTCTTAGCAGGCATATCAAACTGGAAACATACTGACATGGGTAATGGGAACTTTAACTGCTTCTCCACTGGCAGGCATAAGGGTTGTTTGTTTAACTGTTTTAGCAAAAAACAATAATTCTCTCTCTACCATGAAGACAGTTTATTGATCATATCAATAAACTGATTCCTGATTTACCAACTATGATAACATAAGCACAAGAAATCTTGAAATATTTAAGGTATCATGAATGATTTCAAGTATATTTTCCCTCTATATGCTTTTATTCTGGGGGTTTGGGGGGATTTTGTTTGTTTGTTTGTTTGTTGGGATTTTTTCAATTCTATCCATTGTGGTGATTTATTCTCCTTTATAGCATAAATGATAAACAGCCAGATAACTTATTTTAGGGGTTACGGCATTTATAACAGTTTTGGGAGTCTGTTGCAGGGAAAACATTTTAAAAAAACCCAGTCAGAGTCCTTCTTTTCATTTAAAATCACCTCACTCACTCTTGATATATGCCTATATTAATATTAGGCATGTAAATATTCTTATTACCTTCAAAGAAGCTCCAGTCAGCCCCCACTAACATTGCCTGAGACACGCAGACATAGCTGAGTGTTATTTACATAGCTTCATTGTCAAAATTTGACAATGTCCTGACGTTTGTGCTTGCTTTCTCCTCAGCAGCATCTTTTCTTATGAATATTACAAAGAGTTAGTAAAGGGCAGACTGTATAACTGTAATGCTAAAGCCTGGCTATACCTCCAACCCATATATACCTGGTGGCCACAAAGCTGTGCTGGCTTTACATACACATTCCACAGAGCAGATTTGATCCGCTTTTCAGGAATCTCACTGGCTTTCCTTTGCTCTTACACCACTATGTCCATGAAGCAGGGTTTCTCCTTTGCCACAAACATTGTGGTGCAAGCCTGGATCCACCCGGGACAGGAGCCAGGCCGCCACCATGCACCCATGGAGCACGAGGCAGCAATACCAGCCGAAGGGCTCCCCTCCTGCAGCCCCCCTCCCACTGCCACGACATGGCATGTAGCCCCCAGTGCAAGCAGCTGTGGAGCTGTGCTGAGAACCCGGCCAGTGACCCCATCTGGAGGAAGAAAAGCTCTGTAAATTCAAGTTTTCTGGCTCATGAATCTGGCTGAGATCTCTGGTCTTGGCCGCAGGCAGTTGCAATGGCTCTGCTGAGGCCTCCGCGCTTCATGCTGAAGGGATAGGAGTGAGCAGAGAGTGATGCCAGTGGGAACTTCTTGCCGCCTGAGTGCCCAGATCAAGAAACCGAGGAGTTTAATTTAGGAGTTATCACCTGTGTGCTCCTGCACAAGCTAATGGGGAGAGAGAGAGACACCCCCCCAATGGGTAATTCAAATCCTCCTGGGGCTGAATTATCCCCTGGAAGGGCTTTTAACTTCCCATTGACTATGTGGGGAGCTCATGGAGGCTGCAGTCCTAATTTGGAAGCCTTAGTTCAGTGCCTAAAGTTATGTGGGCTGCATCTGGGTCTTTGCTTCTTTTCCTCTTGGCTTTGTTATTGACAAGAAACTGCCAGTAAATAAGTGTTTGCGAAAATGATCTTGGGCAAATGAGTCATTTTTAAGATGGAAATGAGTCATTTTAAGGTGGGTGGGGTTTTGCATACCGCCTAGAAGTTTTTTCTAAGGGCCATCAGCTGAAGACAGACTTTCAAAAGTTGAGCATGTGGGGGCCTGTTGGTTGGTGTTTTCTTTGTGGACATGGTCCTGAGTGGCAAGCAGGAGCTGATGGGTGAGGACAAGTTTGGAAGATCTGACCCTTGTTTAGGCACTTGGCCAGCTGCTGGACTCCTCTGAGTGTCAAGCACTTGGGAACCCAAGTTCCTTTGACGATCTGTCTTCTTCAGCTGTAAGAGGTTGCCACAAGTTTCAGGAAGGTCATTACTCATGGGGTTTTCCTCCTGCTGTCTTTAACCCAGGGCCTGTTTGCAGTCTGTGGTCTGCTGACGGGCTGCTACCTCTGCTGCTGCCTCTGCTGCTGCTTCAACTGCTGCTGCGGAAAGTGTAAACCCAAAGCACCGGAAGGGGAAGAGCATGAGTTTTGTGTGTCTCCAGAAGATTTGGAAGAGCAAATTAAGAATGACATGGAAAGAGGTGGGTATTATAGGGGCTAGCTGTGTGGCAAAGCTGTTCAAAATAATCTTCAAAGCCTGTAGGCCAGATGTTCTGCTCACAATGATGAGGCTGCTTTCAGACATCAGTGGAGGCATGCCAATTCACTCCAGCTAACACCATGACCTGATGAACTTCCCAAGTTGTGTGTTACTGAAAAACCAAACTTATGGAACTAACAAGTAAATATCTCCTGTATCACTTATGAGAGACTTAAACATTAGAAGTCTCAGGGCTCATCTTAAGAGAAGATGTTCCCTCTGCAGCCCCCATGCCCACGTTGCTTCATGTCCTAGATCCTGAACTCATAGGTTTGGCTCTCTCTGGACTGGCACTTGCCACATCTGATCTGCCTGAATAAGCAGTCATTTGTTTTTTATTCATGTAAAACTTATTGCTGACTGGGATGGGCCAACTGTACCCATCCAAGAAAAGGCTTCAAGAAGATGCAGAGCTTCCAACAGTAAGGTTGCACAGTAACCTAAGCGAGCTTGCATGGGAGCTGCTGCCATCCTGCCCCTCTCCCATCCAGCCCCCAAGCTTCTCACTGTCTTCTGCACTGACAGTAGCAATTGCTCTGCCTTACCAGAAGCCAGATCTTGGATACGATCCAGGTGAAAACTAATCTCCTCAGAAATGTGTGTAGTTCCCTCTCCATTTAACTCCCTGCCATGCCTCACAGTGGGGCAGGCCAAGTGCTAATGACAGCTCAAAGAAAGCAGCAGGAGCGCCCAGCTGGGAACACCAGCTGAGAGCAGCAGGATCCCCTTTGCAGCAGATGACCCTCTTTTCTCGGCTTTGCTGCATCCCCGGGTGCACACTCAGGTTTTGGTTATACCAAAGGATGATGGTGGTGATTTCCTAATTTAATGTTAGAGTGGGTTACATATTTTGAACAAAGACTCCAGTCCTAATCTGCTGAAGTGGAGCAGAGTTGTGCCTTCATCTTCAGGGGAAGCAGAAACATCTCAAACTGGTTAGATTTGGACACCTGCAGGACAGGCTGAGAGAGGCAGTGATCCTTACTCCAGCAATAAGAGGCCAAGGTATCAGGATATGACCTAGGACACTTTTCAATTGCAAATTTGTATAAACTATGATTTGGATTATGGTTTTTAATGAAGAAGGACCTAAGCAGTCAGCTCACTCTTTTTCTCTTCTATTGTTATGGAAGTTCTTCCACTGTTATATTCTTACGTTTATTATGCTTAAATTAGCACTGCCAGATTGCAAATGTCATGTTCCCTTAGCAGGAAGAATGTTTTTCCCCCCAACTTTTCACACAAATCTACCCTTCCATAAATATGTAACAAAACACTTGTAGTAGTTGAAACAAATGCTATTTATATAACTGATATGCCAATGTGTGGTGGTGTTTTTAAATTGGTTTTGCTTAGAGGCGTATCAAGGTAAATACAGTCAGCTTAAAAATTGATCATACTTGATCAGTGTCTGCAAAGGCAGAAAAAACTATTAGGGAAAACTTTATAACCACATTGTATTATTTGAAATAAATGTAATATACTCTACAATATCAGGTACCTGAAAAGTGCAAATTGAAAATGGCTTTTGGTATTTATGGGTCTATGACACCAAAGCCAAGTTTGAAATATGAAGATGGAACTCTGAAGGATAAGTATTTTTTAATTCTGGCTTTTTTGCAATTTGGCAGGTATTTTGCTCTCTCTCAAAATCCAGCACAAAATTCCCCAGTGGACAAAAAAAAATTTCTCCTTCCTTCCAGCACAGGTGGTTTTTATTGGTATTCAGTAATTTTAGGCCACCTTCACTTCCCTTTACTCCCATCAAGCCTCACTGAGATATTAATTTTTAAAATTAATTTTAAATGTTTAGCAAAGTACCAGTCTGAAAAATTAATCGAACGGGGAATTATGTGGTTTAAGTATTTTGAAGACAATATTAAGTATATAGGTAGGGCCTGGAGAAAAGTAGGTATTTCTACCTTTCCTATCCTTCTCCTCAGTCTTGTTAGATTTTCCTACCAATCAAAACCAGCTTGCTTCAGTAGAGTAGAACTCTCTATATTTTAAAATTAGATTAAAAGAGAGTAACATATCAAGAATAAAAGTAAAAACTTCATGACAGAGGATAATGTGAGCATCTTTTCTGCAGCTGAAAGGAAAATATTTTACACTCTATTTAGAAAAATGAATGATAACCAGCTCAAATGGCACTTCCTCCCCCCTACTCCCCAAATTTTAGGGATGCTGGCCAAAAAGATGCAGCTGACTAAGAATGACATAGATTGGGCTTTTCCACCAGACATTTTCAAATGTTGGGCCATAGAAATGAATACTCATGGGTTACTTCATGTAAATAATAGAAATGCTCCTGTAGGTAATTCAGAAACAAACTGTAATCAGTCCTGCAGCAGATTTCATTTTGGAAGAGGAAATCCTATTAGGATCCAAATTATTCCCATGCCCTCTGCCCACAGACTGAGCATTCTAGCTGGTAATTAATTTCTTTGCTTCCTGCTGTCCCCAGTATCTATATCATTGCTAGCTAGAACATTTTTACTAAGGTCAAAATGTAGATTCTCAAGCTAAGGCCATACTTTAATTTATCCAAATATTCTCCAGTCAGTCATTGCTTTTCTGAGGAATGCAACGTCAAGAAAACATCACTATTCCAGATGCTAAAAAGCTCTGAGAGCGAATCTCCACCACTTGCTGCTGCACTCAGGGGGAGCTGCTTGGAGCCAGCTGTACTGACTGACTTCATCTTTTGAGCTGGCTCAACAGTAATAATTTTCAGAATCCCCCACATTTCTCCTCCACAAAATCAAAATATTACATAGTCAATTTGATTCTTCAAAATGACATACCATAAAACATATTTATTAGTGAAAAAAAGATACCTGAGGCCAAAAATTCAGTGATACATTCCCTAAAATTTAAAAGAAAAGTGAATTTTCACTGAAATCAACACAACTATGTCAAAGGCTTCAATTCTGATGAAATGGCATGTTCCTGTAGAAGAAAGATTTATTCAAATATATTTGACTAGTTCCAGCACTCAGCTGGTTGTATATCTGCTGTGAGAGAGCAGTTTTACAGCACATCCTTCCATAGACAGCATTACCATCAGGACTAAAGGAGCTCTGGGGTTTGCAAGCCCTGGCCTGTACTTAGGTTACAGTGATTTCTTTTCATGACTATTGATTTGTACCACAGAGGACTGTGGCCTAATGGACAATGGAAGACCCCCCTCCAAAAAATCTTATATTTGGATTATTACATTTTAAACATGACTTTTTTAGAGTTTCAGATCAAACATGACATTAAAAAAAGAGTAAAGTAGGATAATCTGTGGTATCATGCCATGATGTTACGGGTGACCCATGACAACACACTGGCAGCTGGACATATCAGTCGCTTGTCTGCAGCTCAGCCATGTGAATGGTTCATCGCTGTCACTCGCACACATGGTACAGGGCAACAGGATTTTGCTTCCACTGAAGACAATGGCAAACCTTTTGCCAACTTTTGTGGTCCTAGAGGAGGTGCCGTTGGAATTTGGACTGCCTTGGTACTTCAGGGTGTAATGATGCACTCAAGCAGTTTGGCAGGTTTGTTCTCATCTTCTGGTTGGTTATCATAAGAACAAAGCAAGGCATTTCTAGACCGACTTCCATTTTACAGAAAATGAGATCTGGGAGTAAAAAAGAAAAAGGGGAAAAAAAAAAAAGAAAAGAAAAGAAAAAAAGAACCTGAATAACAAAATACTTTCCCAACTCAGAAGCAATAAGTTTTTAGCACTTCATTGTCTCCTCCACACTCCATATGATACCAATGTAGGCGAACAGTGAGTAAGAGCTATCTATAGAAAACAGTTTAAACTGTGAATTCTGCCGCCCCTCCATTCTGCAGCTCTCCATTAGCAGGCTATATTTGTACAGTTTATTATACCATGGGTCCCTGCTCTGGTTAAAAAACATCACAAATCTTAGAAGGGCGCAGGCAGCAAAATACTTGGGGAAGATGTCAGCTCAGAACTGGAAGCAATGCAACAGATTTGCAGTGGGTCTTTTTCTCTTGTTGCAAATCTGGGTATCATGGCAAAATTAACTGCTAGTCTCTGCCCTCCATCAACAATCTTCCATTAAATGAGCAACTTGGAGGCAGCAGAGGGTGGGAGGGAGTGTTGCTCAGAAATCTAGAAAATATATGGCAACTTAAAAATGGATTGGAACTGCCAAACTAATCTGTGCCCGAGCTGAGCTCTAAGCATTAATTACTCATATAGTTTTAGAAGTTACGAAATACATCTGTCTTTGACCTTGTGTCTAAATACAGAATTGCCCATACAGAGAAGCTGCTCAGCATTTAATCATTCTTGCCTTTCACCTTGACAGAGTCAAAGTTGTTCTACCCCCACTGAGGGGAAGCCGTATGGCATGCAATTAGATTCCTGCTCTGGGTTAAGTTACTCCTGTACATTACATCTCTTGCCCATGATTCATCCCATCAACTGTCATGTAAACAGGAGGAAATGTCAGACAAATTTTTTCTGAACATTTGGTCATTTGGCAAAAAAAAAAGTCATCATTTGTATTCAATTACTGTGAAGGCTGTGCTAGTATGAAGATACAGATAGTCCTTTTTTTTCATATGAAAGCACTTCACTGGGATGGCTGAACCTTTAAAAGTCAGTCTCTGAGGCTTGAGTCCCCTCCTCCTCCCCCCACAAAACAGTGCATTGGAAAGAGGCCCAGGAGAAGGGCAGCCAAACCTTGTTCATTATCAGAGGGAACACAAAAGCCATCAGGGAACTGTGTAAGGACTTCACTTTCCTCCACTCTACAACAAATACATTTTTTACAGATATATTGGGAAACCAAACACATAACTGCGTGGAATGAGAAAGTACAAAGGATTTATACAGTGATAATATGAGGTTCTGGCAGTTCCAAACTCATTAAAACAGTAATTCTCAAAATCCTGTTGTAAATATATTACATAAGACTTCAAAATGCAATTTAACATTTTTATTTAACTAGCTGGCTTTCAGGATATATATGATTTCTTCCCTCAAGTATATTACTGCTCATGCACTTTTTTTCCTTTTAACTCTCTTCTTTCTTTACTATTAACTTTGCCTTCTTCAGGACTCATTTCTGGCCCATTCTTGCAAACACCGTCAAGGTTAGCGCTTGCTGACTCACAACAGTGCTCATTATATTCAGACATATGCAGGAACAAGCACTTTGCAATTGGAACAGGCAGGGACCTTTAGCTTGCGATCTCTGCAAAGCACCAGGTACAGCTAATGTCCGGTTTAATAACAACAGCAATAGTCACCCAGAAATCTGCCATTACACATGGACAAGGAGTAAGAGCATTAGTAGACTCAGTGTGGGCATTTTGAGCCTCTTCAGTATGCACACAGCTCTGCCTGTGAAGCCAAGGTTAAGCCATAGCCACAACAGCAGATGAAACATTGTGATGCTAATGAGAAGTCTGACTTTGGTAGCAAGCAAAGGATTCTTAAAGTATTTTTTGCCTTCCTCCCCAATTTAGATGGAGAAACTCCTATTGTGCTTCAGCCGACTAGCGCAACTGAGAAGACACAGCTAATAGGGGACAGCCACCGGAGCTATCGCACAGACTCCTAAGGCAGGCAAACACGACCCGTTGGTGCTTCCCACTGAGTGTCACAGAGAGAAAAAACATATGATAAGTTCTGCAGCCTATATTCGTAGTTGTCTTTAAGCTAGTGAAGAGTAACCTGAGAGTAATTTCCTATCAAGGCAGAATCTCCCTCTAGGCCACTTCCAGTAGGTTGGTATCTACACCTTGCAAGGAGATACTTATGGTCAGCACAGAGCTCTACAGACCAGCATGCTGGGCTCTCACAACTTCAAACTGCCAGGCTCGGCACAGTCTTTCCCTCTAATAATACTCCATATGGTAGAGTTGCTCTCCTTCCTGCCCTCAGCTGGGGTTTTGCCTTGCAGACACGGTCCCGAGTCCCTTTTCAGACACACCAGCTCCGTCTCTCCCTATCCTGGGAACGCTCCTCACATGCAGCAGTTTTGCTGACTGTGAAATGTTCCTGTGAGGGAGCTGTGGAAATGCTCCTTAGCAGACCTCAGAGGGAATGTCAGTGGCAAGGCAGACAGGGCTGTCCTACCCGGAAAAAAAAGCTCTTTAGAAAGAAGCTAACAGCTTGCTGAGGCCCAACCCCAGCAATTATAAACCTGAACTGGGACAAGGTGCTCAGGGATCGTTCTGCTGGTGGTTACAATGCAGGTCACTCCAAATCCAAGAGCATCATCCAGCATCAGAAGCACACATAGGCTCTGTGTCCCCCTCTGCACAAGCTGCAAACCCGGGAGATGGTGGGCAAACACCTCGTGGAGGGGGAGGCTGGCCCTGCGCTGCCCCACAGCCTCTCTCCTCTCCCCGTAGCTGGTGACAGCACCGTGGCAAAGCTCCCCCATTCCATGGATGGGCCTGCCGCCCATGATGGGCAGCCCCGGCTTCTCCGTCTGCAGCTGCAATGTGCTGGATATTGGTCCCCAGCCAGCAGCTTTCTGCCGGCTTGCTTATTCCACTGTGCCCCTGGCTGTCAGCCCCGCTGTCCCGCTGGCACTGGGCTGGGAGCCATCATGCCAGCGCTGGCACCAGGGCTGCGGGAGCAGCAAGGACTTGGCAAGGCAGGCAAGCAGCAGAGGAGAGACCGTCCTCCTCATCGCCCAGCTCATCGGGGTGAGCCTGGGTCCTCCCCTTTGCCCCAGCCACAAGGGCTTTAAGAGCACACGGCGTGATTTTGAGTAAAGAGGTAGGGATGAGATGTCGTTCAGGTGTACCACTGCACAAATCAGTGGAGATAGGTGTGGTGTGGCTAAAGTAAGCACAAAGAAATTAGGCCTCTAATTTGTAAGAGCTAAAGAAATACCTCTGAGATCTTAAACTTAGCACTTCACTGGTTTGACATAGTAGTATAAGCCTTAGACAGCTGAATTTCTCTTTATTGATCATGTTCCATCAATCATTGTCAGTTCCGTGCATTTGCTATTTTTGCTCCTCTAATCACAGTGCTGCAGTCCAAAGGGGGACATAATGTACCACTAAATTATATAGACCAGTGAATATATAGCTAGTCAAAAGTGTTATTCCCTTCCTTAGAATTGGATTCTGCGGTTGTGAAACATTATTGTCTTCCTTCTATTCTCACCTTTCACATCAAATGTCATTCAGTGGCAGCTTAATATATGGGAAAAGAGTGTGTTTCATCGCACTAGCTGTAACTCCAAAGTCAAGAAATAGTACTTTTAACATTTCTTTAAAGTCCCTGTAGCACATGGACATTTTAAAAGCCATTAATTCCGGTTCAGGTTATACATCTCTTCTCCAGGTGCAGGCACTGGGGCCAGCTAACGCTCCCATTGCCCTCAGAAATATCCCTGTTTTTCTGCTCCTGAGAAGAGAGGAAGTCCTGGCACGGCTGGGGCTGTGCACAGGCCCTTGCTCCTCTCCTACCGGTGGGCTCCTCTTCGTCCTCAGCTGCATGTTGCAAATAGTTTTGGAGGCCACTCATACGTAGGTAAATCCAGACTGCTGTCCTGCCTGCCCAGCAGTGCTGGAGGGATGTGCCCATCCATCCTGGTGGTCCCAGAGGAGGGGGGTTTGTGACACCATCCTGCCGCTGAAGAGACGTGACCCCAGAAGTCACGTTCCCAGAGGTAGCCGAGTGGCTGGATATGCATTGGGGTGCTGGTGCTGTGAGACAGGCAGGGTGCAGCCACTGGGTACGTGCTGGGGTACACCAGCACCCACTTGCCCCACTCGCACACATTCATCTTTTGGCTTTCTTCACTATTCCCCTTTGCACAGTTCTTGCTCTGGTGTAAGCTGCTATCACCAAACGAATGAGTAGGGAGAGCATGTAGTATGTAATAAATCTGCAGGTGAAGTGATTTCCTAAGTTTCACTGCCTGGGAGAGAAATTCACTGTGAAAGGGTAGTGACTACGTAGTTTCCAGCAGAGAGTTGGAAAAAGCATCTGGAGAAAAGTCTACTGTAAAGCTACATGTTATATGTGGAATCCTGAGTCCAGGGGAGGGCCACAAAGATGCTCAGAGGGCTGGAGCATCTCTCCTATGAAGACAGGCTGAGTTGGGGCTGTTCAGCCTGGAGAAGAGAAGGCTCCAGGGAGACCTTATAGCAGCCTTCCAGTACCTAAAGGGGCCTACAAGAAAGCTGAAGAGGGACTGTGTACAAGGGCATACAGTGACAGGACAAGGAGTAATGGCTTTAAACTGAAGGAGGGTAGATTTAGATTAGATATAAGGAAAAAATTCTTCCCTGTGAGGGTGGTGAGGCACTGGAACAGGTTGCCCAGAGAAGCTGTGGATGCCCCCTCCCTGGAAGTGTTCAAGGCCAGGTTGGATGGGGCTTTGGGCAACCTGGTCTAGTGGAGGGTGTCCCTGCCCATGGCAGGTGATCTTTAAGGTCCCTTCCAACTCAAGCCATTCTATGTTTCCATGAATCCTTTCCTGTGTGAAATCCCTCCTCCCTCTCCCATGGAAGTCACTGAGAATTGCACCCTTGATTTCAACAGCAGCTACAGAGCAGGCCTAAAGCCAGGGAGGGAAAGACAAATACCAAATTAGCAAAATCAAATGGAGAATTTTTTAACATGCGCCACCTTCAATGTCCTTCAGGACCCCACTCTTTGGCCAGAGCCAAAGTTTACTGAAATCAAGGAAATTATCTCCATGGGCTTGAGATGTACCGCAAGTCATGTGGTTCTTATTTGCTCTTTCTAAATGAGAGATTTTTCTTGGGAAAGATTTATGACTCGATCTTGCAGTGTGATGCAAAGATGGACAAGCTGCTGCATGTTTGCAAAGCCCTTTTACAGACATGGAGATCTGTACAGAAGAGCCACAACGTATTATCTCAGTTAGCCAAAAACCTCAGAACAAACCAGTGACCAAGCTTCTGAATGGGTTCTCCAGGACTTGCAGCTTAAAAATCTGAGTATCTGAACCCATGGTTTAATTTCAAAGAGAAAACTTAGTTTTCAGAGAACCAGGCCACTGGCCTCTCTCACTGCTGTCAGGATCAGCAATTCTGAGGACATATGGAGAAAGGATGAATAAGGATTTCAGGACTTAGCTCTTCAATGTGATCTTACTCACTTGTTTGCTTTTCAGAAAAGTTCTGTACGTGAACATAGCTATGCTCACATGATCTGTTTCTGTGTAAAGTTCAATTGCACATCCATTAATACTCTCAAAATGTACAGATCCTCACATTTTTGTTCTGTTTTGCTGCATTTATTTATATGTAAAGTACTATACATTAAAATCTACCTTTGCTGTCAGCCAACCACTCTGACTAATAAAGGTTGTACGTATGAATTGTAGCACTCCCTTTACTTTCCCACACTATCAACAATTTCATTCTGGTAACAGCTAAGGAAGCTGTTGAGACAGCTGTCCAAAATTATGGCTTTGCACCCTGACAAGTGGCAAGCAGCAACTCAGGGTTTCCCCAAAGTGGAACTGGGTCTTGGATTGCAGCAGATGACGCTACCTATGCAAAGCAGCCAGAGCTACAGCCGCATGTTGTAAATCCTTTATGCAAAGCAGAATGCTTGTCTGCATTAAAAAAGAAAAAAAAACCCAAGCAGTGTGATACAGTGATATAACACTAGTTTTACTGGCAGCGGTTCCTACATGGAACGATTCTCCCCAGCAAAGGGTGCGCGCAGAGAGTGAAACCGTGATGCTGCTGAGAACGAAGGCAGACGTCCTGTGAGCTTCTTGGGGCCAGCACCTCACTCAGGGGCTTTGCATCCGTCCGAGAGCCAACACGGAGTGCCGGACAATCTGGGCCTGCCACGAGCCAGGAATATGTCTCACTAGGATGGTATCCCGTGACCACAGAAGCCCAAGCATTTGAAAAAAAATGGACAAGGGGCAACTGTTTTGTCTGGATGTATTCTCAAAGAGCTGTGCCCTTTTGCGTGGTTACATATTAGGTCATACCCAGAGTCACTTGAAATACCAAATAGGAAGAGGCGAGGTAGAAGATTCAGGCTTATCATCAACATAACCGGTTATTTAGGTAGTTTGTGCACTTTTCTCCCCACAACAAGTTGGTGTGATAAACCACTCTGCTTAATGCAAAAAATATCAAACATAATTGCACGCCATTTAATTTGATTACTTACCTTCCCTCACAATGAATACCCAAGGTATTGGTATGATTTCAGTCCAAAATAATAATATTTCTGCCTCTTTTTAGAAGAAAAATCAAAGAAAAATGATGAAGCATTCAAAACTGAGCACGGTTAAAATTACTGATTTCTTTTTCTGTGCTGTGATTTTCTATCAGAAAAAAAAAAGGTTCATTGTGCTGTTACAAAGCAAGGCGACAGACCACAGACGACAGACGTCCATCGCCTTCCTTCCCTCCACGCACTACAGTCAGCTCCATCATCGCGCCCAGCACGTCCTTTCACTGTGCGAGCGGTGAACGGGTACAGAGTCTCGTACAAGAGGACTCAGTCCTTCATGCCAGGGTCACCTGTCCCAGGGCTGGGAAGGCAATGTGGGAAAGCGATACAGTGCCAGCAGGTAAATGTATAGATACTTCTGTAACCCGGAAAAATAATGTCTAGGCATTTTGGGGGAAAGGAGGTTTGGAGAAAACCCCCTCAGAATTTCTATGTCCTAAGTAACTGCGATGAGAGGAATGGATCTCAACAGGTATCCTCCTGCACTAACGTGCTCTGCGAGGGTTTGTGGTAAGCTGGAGTCAGAGCAACGTCCATCTTGTTTCCCTTTAAAAGTTAACGAGGTGTTGGCAGTCAGGCAGCAGGCGCCGCGTCCTCTGCTCCCGCAGCAACAGCTCCTGCTGAAAGCGAATCCCAGCAGAGCGGCTCGGTTTGCAATGCAGCTGGATCTCCCAGAGAAAAACAACCGTATCTGTAACTGGTTAAGGAGGAGCTGTTTAAAAACAGTTTTGCATGGGAGGGGAAAAAAAAAAAGCTGCGCTTCTCCTTCGAGCCGGAATCGAACCAGCGACCTAAGGATTCCCGCGGGGCAGCGCCACTACAGTCCTCCGCTCTACCAGCTGAGCTATCGAAGGGAGCTGCTCGCGGACTTTCCGTCGCATCTCAAGAAGCCAGTAAGGCAGGCGCAGGCGCCACTCTGCGCATGCGCAGGGCCGCGCAGACCTGGGGCGGGAGTTAGCCCTGGCCGGGGCTCGCCGCGCCGCGGGACAGGTTCTGCCGGGCGCGCCCCCTGCCGGCGGTGCGGGGGCCTCGGGCAGCGCCTGAAGCGGCGGTGCGGGGCGTGGGCGGGGCGTGTGTTGGCCTATAGAGGAGAGCGAGGAGTGAGTGGTTGCCTGTGGGGCCAGTGGCGCAATGGATAACGCGTCTGACTACGGATCAGAAGATTGTAGGTTCGACTCCTGCCTGGCTCGCATTCGTTTTGTAGTTGTTACACACACGCGATGACTCTTCATGTGAGCTCATAGTTTAGCGTGATTTATACACCTGGCACATCATCGGATTATTGTGTCTCCCAAAGTAAAACGCAACCTAGGCTTAAACTTTTCAACCCATCTTAGTATGTATCTTGTCAAATTTATTAACCGTGCCAAGAAATTAACCCAATTAACGACGTGGGGAAAAATCCTTTGTGCCCTAGAGAGCAGCAGGATGCTCATTGGCCTGATACAATATGGTTAGTCTTGCATTTGACATCACGGAAGGCAGGAAGCAACACCGCTGTGAGGAAGACTATTGTTTTCCCAGTGCTTATCCATTAGTCTTGAGAAGTGCGAGAGCATCCCTGTTGTGCAGCTGAATGAATAGTGTGTGATTTTGCAAAAACTCGTTTTTGATGTATATAAAAGCTATGCAGTGGGCAAAGAACAGCTTCCAACGTGGCGGGGCGAGGAAGGCATCCTCAGTGATTAGACCTGAGAATACTCCACAGCTTCGGAGCCATCACAGTCTGTGGATTTGGTGCAAGTTTGCTATAAAAAGTGGTTTGTGTTGTTACGAGTAAATACCTGAGGCAGCTCGTTAGTTTGGAATCGCCATCCTTTATTTTGCTATGTCTGTGAAGGGGGCTGGTGACGGTCACGATACGAGGGTTTGCCGACAGGTGAGAGGTGGCACAAGGGAAGGGCACCTCACCACGCCACGCCAAGTCCTCGAGACCCTCGTTTTGCTGCTTGCTGCTCACGCTCGTGTGAGAGTCCCTGGGAGTCACGTCCGGAACACTTGCTGGTGAACACACGACTCGGGAGATGCCCATTTAAAAGGAGAAAAGGGGCACGTCTAAGGGCACTGCGCTCTGCAAGCTTCCATGTGAGCGTGATGTGGGTATGGTGCCCACTCCAGGATGCCCGCTGGGGAGGGAGAGAGGCCACGCCGGTTCGGTTTTCCTCTCCACGGGCGAACGAAAACGCAGCGTGGGGAGGCGAACCAAGATACCAAAAGACGCGCGAGCCAGGCAGGAGTCGAACCTACAATCTTCTGATCCGTAGTCAGACGCGTTATCCATTGCGCCACTGGCCCCGCACGCGGCAAACGGCCGAGCCGTCGCCGGCTCAGCAAACCCGTCTCCCGCGGCAGGCCCTCTGCGCGCATGCGCTATTCAACTCCCACCCAGCGCCCTCTCAAGGCGCATGCGCACAACTCCGTACGGGGTTGGGGGCGGCACCTTGGGCGGCCACTGGGCGGCAGCTGACAGCTCCCTTCGATAGCTCAGCTGGTAGAGCGGAGGACTGTAGTGGCGCTGCCCCGCGGGAATCCTTAGGTCGCTGGTTCGATTCCGGCTCGAAGGAGAAGCGCAGCTTTTTTTTTTTTTCCGCCCCCCGCCTCTTGCGGGAATTTGATTTTTTCCGGCTTTTTCGGTGATGGACGCTCCCGTCTCGACCACACCCCAGAGGCTTCTGGAGCCGTTTCAGACACATGTAATGGATAAGCAATTCGCATCTCTCCTTTTTTAAAAAAAAAAAAAAAGAAATAATACTGCAAAGGGGTGACAGTACTGCGGTAAACATTGAAATACACGTTGCAGTGATGCTTTTGGAAGTCCTTTCTTGTTTCCTGTAATAATCTGCTTGTTAAAAATAATAAAAATTAGAATTATTAATAAACAATTTAATTATAATTATTAATAGCAGTATATTATCATAATAATAAATATTTGGCATTATCCTATATGCAACAAAAAAATAGGCATTTATAGCTCAATCTTATCTAGTTTTATTAGATCTTCTTTTCCAGGGTGATCCCTGGGGTGCCAGTTCAGCTCTGGGCAGGCTCTCCTGATGTTGCACGTTGTGCCAAACAATCCTTACTGATTATGCTTTATATGATGCCAGATAATCCTTACAGATGAGGGCGCCGAGGATCCTGACCCATGGGAGTGGATAAAAGTGCTCCACAATCTCTTGGCTTGAGGTGACGGACATGAAGTTTGGTCCTCGCCTTCGGTTGTGCCGTCAAGGGGTTCACGGGATGATCTGGGAGGAGGTGGAGCAGTGGGAGCGGGCATGGGGATCCTTCACGCATAAGGGATTTAACGCAGATGAACCTGGGCTTGCTTAAGATACTCTCAGTAATGGGGCCAGCACTCATACTCTGCTTTTTTTCCCCTGATTTGTCTTCTTTCCTTTTTCTTTCAAGTCTTTTTCGTCACAGGTGCTACGCGATGTGCAGGAAAACAGGCTTGGCAATGACTCCTGGCTTGGAGGGAGTAAACGTGTCTGCAAGTGGCCACGTCCGTCTGCGTAGCAGGGGGACGAATGGAAGATTTCTCCTTCAAAAGAACCCAGAACGACTCGTCGCGGTGTGAGAGGGTTCTTCCGGGGGAGATTTCAGATATGAGAGCAAGGACGACCCGCTATTTGTGGGAATGTAGTACAAGCAAGATTATCAGCAGGGAAACAGATTTACGAAGCCCATCGGGAGTCGGACTTGCGAGCTTCTGCTCTGTAGTTACATGCTTTATGCATTACGTCCCTGGCCCCATCTACCTCTCTATCAATTAGTGTGTTTTTGTGCGTGTGCAGGGAGACACACACCCCCCTCCCCCCAACAACCTTTTCTCCTCTCTCTTCCAGCGTGCTGCGTTTCGTCCCTTGTGGAAACTATCTCAGGAGAAGTCCAGGCATGAAAAGTCTGCCTGGCAGGGAGCAGGGGCACCCCGGGAAGCAAAAAATTGAGGGGTGGCACCCATTTCCTTAGGTGTCCATTACCCTACGTGTTTCCACACACTAGCAGCCCAATCTGAATCCCCAGTCCTAAAGCACATCCCTTTGCCACTTCTCGGTGTGGGACAGGGCACAGGCTCCATCCAGGGCCACAAGCTTGATTTTTTTCTTGGAGAATATTAATAGGATGGGATAGGATAGGATAGGATAGGATAGGATAGGATAGGATAGGATAGGATAAGATAGGAGACGGTCGATGCCCCAAGCCTGTCAGTGTTTGAGAGGCATTGGGACAATGCCCTTAACAACAGGCTTTAACTTTTGGTCAGCCCTGAAGTGGTCAGCAGTTGGACTAGATGATTGATGTAGGTCCCTTCCAACTGAAATATTCTGTTCTGTTCGTCTGGAGAAGGGACCATCTCTTTTCCTCCTCCATCTCCAAGACATTTTTTCTCTCCCACCCACCCAGAAAGTATGGATGTGCATGCATTTCTATGTAACTCACTCACCCGTGAGAAGGAAAACAGATAATAAAAAAAAAAGAAGATAAAAGTACAACAGAATGAAAGCCAGGAAAGACAAAAAACTCAGAAAATCTAGGCACCAGTCTCAGGACTGACTATATGCAAAGCAGCCATTCTGCCTCCTGAGCTCTGGCCCTGTTACATTAACGTAACTGCTTGGCTCAGCTTCCCACTCCTCTAGGACATGCTCATGTATTTAAATTTACTAAATGCTTTTTACTACAATAACAGCCTAGTCGGTGCTTGGATGATAGTGTAGCTTGCTAAATAACTTCATTTAAGAGCAAATTATTAGTGACCGGTCACCTGCAAGTGCTTAATTATTTCTGTATCTGGTCTCCAGCAAGGGCCAATAACAAGCTGTGTGCATGTATCCTATTCAATCATTTGTATCACTTAATAACGAAAGATGCCAGAGATTATAAAAACCCTGTTCATGAGACACTTTGATACTCTGGGTCACCAGAGCGAGGTGGGCAAACCGATGGATCAGGGCTTGTTCAATGGCCTGACGGGTACGGGGGGGGCACCTGCTCCAACAAAGAGAAATTTTCAGCTCCCGCATCATAAGAAAAGGTTTGTTTGCATTTCAAGCAAAAGCTGCCTTTTCTCCTGGAGAAAGGGGAAGCAGAATCAACCTCAGGGGGGTTAAGTGTATGAGGATAAAAATTTTCAGATTGCCCGGAGGATTTCAAAGGAGAGATGGTGAAAATGTTCCTGCGTGACAAGGTGCTGGCTGATGGATGCAGTCTGAGATGTGTAGCATGTGCACGGACAAGATGTCCTGCTGATCACACAGGTGGGACCTAGGTACTCTTGTCTGTGTCTATTATGAATATTGTAAGAATACACTTCTCTTTGTACCTACTCTTCACCTGGCTCAAGTTAAGTGGGATTTCAGGGTCATCAGGTCTACCCAGTTGTAACTCAGCTAATAGCAGCTCTCTCGACTGATATCCTGGGCACTTATACATAATTTTTAGCTCTCCAGGACATTCTCCAGAGCAGCCAAACCTGCCCTGTCTCAGCAGCAGGAGCAGTGACAGTCAGCCGAGCCAGACCATGACAGTGGAAGATGCTGGGAATACACTTGGGTGCTGGAGGTTCCCAGTGGGGTTGGGAAGGTTGGGAAATATCCATGTAATAAGCAAGATTTTTTTTTTTTTTTTTTTAAAGAAATCTCTTTGGAGATGGAGTTGACCCAGTTGAAATCTCCAACGGATGCTGCGCAGGCTACGTGAGTATCGACTTAATCAAAAGAATCCCTTAATGACAAAATCCACACCTCCAGCTTTCCAACCCCCACCCCCCCCAGTTTTCCCTCCATCCGTGGCCAGTTAGGATGGGAATCTCAGGGAAAACACAAGCCGAAAGACAATGTAAAAGTGAAACTAGCGAGCCAGGCAGGAGTCGAACCTACAATCTTCTGATCCGTAGTCAGACGCGTTATCCATTGCGCCACTGGCCCCTAGCGGTAGTAGGGGGCATCGCGGGTGGTGTTGGGCCTCCGCATCGCCCCCCTCTCAGGCTCTCTCCCCTTGGGGCGGGGGGGGGCGACCCGGAGGCCCAACACCGCCAAAATGCGGGGTTGCAGGGTAGGAATAAAGTCCTGCATGCCCTGGTCCCCATCTGCTGTTGTTCTTGGGGAGGGGGGAAATGGGAATTCTCCGGCAGTGGGTGGAGGTTGTGCAGTGGAAATCCCATTTTCCCACTGGCATCCGGGTCTAAGCTCCGTATCTGATGTTGCTCCACCATCATGATGAGCTTTGTAAGCTGGGAACAAGTCACATCATGTCACCTGCTGTAATATCTATGCCAAAAGGAAACTAGAAAAACATCATAATGTCATTCGGTTCCCAAATGCTGGGAGTTGTGTCATACCCCTTTGCTCATAAACTGTTGCCCCCACCCTCAGCAGCCCCTGGGGCCAGCAGAACCTGTCTGCTCCTGTGGTATCTGGAAGAGGAATCCCAGCTGGTGGGAGGACAAGGTGGCATCTGCCTCAGCTTCCACAATGCTGTAGCAGAAGAACCTTGCAGCCTTCACCCAACACTTGGTCCTGCCTCCACAGAAGGACCCCAGAGGTGACAGGGCAGGGACAGGCTGTGTGGTGCAGCGCAGAACCGATCCCTTCAGAGGGGTAAGGGCAGCTCTGAAGATACCAAGATAGCATCAGCACCTTGTCTTCCAGATAAACCCCCCTCCACTGCCACACTGATACCTCTCCCGTTACAGCATGCCTGACTCACGACAGCACGTTAGTTCCTGCCCCAGGCTCTGAGTTACTCTTGGTCTCTACCCCGTATTGTCTTCCTGCAGCTCAGACAATTCTCTTTGGACCACCAAGACGGGCTTTGCCTTTGAACCCGTACAGAGTATCACGTTGGTGCTACAGGAAGGAGACCAGTGCCCCAGTGGCTGTGGTCTTGGTCACTTGGCACGCTCTGCAAAGGTCACAACATCCCAGAACTTGCTTTCTAGTCTTTCCTTGTCAATCAGATGCAAAGCAAGTTTTGTTTTTCAAGGGAGAGCCAGGGAAGACTGCACAGATTTATAATATTTCGGATTCAGTCTCAGGACTCCTTGGTGACACTTGCTGCCTGCTTTTCTGAGCCCTTTGCTGATGTTATGGCAGCCAAACATGTTGGCCCATCACTGATAATAACCTGAGCTGCTGGGTTCTTTCCAACGTTAGCCTTTGATTGCTGTGTGATTTGACACTTATCTGTTCAGGCCTTCATAAACAGGTCTGTACCAGAGAGAGTCCCACTACTGAAAATAAACTGCATATTTAGCCTTAGCTTCATTAGGCAAACAAACAAAAAAAACCCAAACAAACAAAAAAAAAAAACCAAAAAACAAAAGAAACCCCAGTTAGCCAGCATTGGACATTAGGGAGCATGAAAAAACATGAATGGCTACTTTTTCCATTCCTTAGGAGCAGGATGGGATTCACATAACTGGCTGCCAGGGAAAATGCTGGGAGCTGTTGGAGACGTTAATCACCGTAACCCTATCTGAATATGCGTTGCTACTGTACGTCCCTCAGCAGCGGTGATTTTGCCAGACTACTGTGATAAGTGATGGCTTTTGGCTTGACTTGCTCATGAGCACTCCTTCAAGTCATGGACCATCTTGCAGGGTACTGAAGGCATTAGGTTCTGGATAACAACGAGGATGCTGAGGGTGAAGTTTGTAAAGAGGATGAGCCAGTTAGGCAGCTCCTCAGTCCAAAGTAAAGGGGTCCCACTTCTCCTCCCCTCTTCTCCACTGCACTCAGCTACACAACTTGCCTTGTCCTTGCTCTGGTGATCTGTGGCCACTACAAGCACCTGAGTCAAGTTGGTAATACAGCAAAGAATTGGGTAATTTTCTGAAAGTCAGTGAGGTCAATCAGCTCAGCAAATGAGGGGCCTGGACCTTGCAGGCATGGCCAGCACAAGGAAGGCGAGAGGCACAGGCTGCCCCATCCCGCTGGCCAGAGCAGCTCAGCCGCCTGTAGTTCCCTGTCGAAGTGCAGCCCAAAGGAGGAGGGTCGTGCTGAGACAACGAAGCAGAAGACATGGAGTGGGAAACAAGGTGTGAGAAGTGGAGAAGGTATCCAGTAGGTGAGAGGTAGAGCTGTTGTCTGCCTCCACCGACACCTCACTTTCAATTGGTTCTTTACATCATTCCTTCATTTTCTTTCTTGCTCTCTGTATTTTTTGCAGGTGCTAGTAAGCTGGGAGGTGAAGAGAAGGCCAAGTTGCTCCTGATTGCCCCAGGCCGGTGCAGAGGGGTAAGCACAGAGGGGAGCAGCTCCTTAATAAGTACAGACTTGCAAATAGCTCGTTTTGCAGGTGGGTTTTGGGTTTTTTCCCCAAAATTAATCTTGGAAAACCACAAAGTGAATGAAAGGGGATGAGCGTCTCCAAATGGCTGGTGGCATATAACAACAGGAAGAACGTAATTGCAAACAGGAGTTTGCAGGGGTGGAGGTAGCGCCTTTTTCTAGTTGGGCGGCTTGGATTTGCACCTATTCCTCCAGTTGGCAGCCAGAGAGATGATCCACATGTTCAGGCCAGGCAGGATAGAGGGCTTCCACATATTCGCTCAGAGATCCCAGGGATGTTACTCCTGTGGCGATGGTGGGATGAAGGATGATGTTAGAAAAGAGTAGTTTCTCAGATTTCCATGCACTCCTAGCAGAATTGCTCTAAGCAAACAAGGCCACTCAGTTTTGACTAAGGGAGCACATATTGCATGCAAGAACAGCTGTGTTGTGGAGTCCTGCAGTTCGGAAGGCAGGTCCCCGTGAGGACCCTTCTCAAACCCAGGAGAGGGTTGCAGCCAAGAATAATGATTTGAGACAAAACCTTGGTCAAGCAGGGAACCATCCTCGTGCCTGGAGGAAGCCGGAGCCAGAGCTGGGAAATCAGGCTGGTGGCCCAGGGAGGGAGTGGTAAGACCTGGAAACGAGAAGGGGTGATACATCTCTAGAAGACACTTCTTCCCTCCTGGCTCTTGCTGATCCAGGGAGTCCTGCAGCTGAAGGAAGGTACACTTAGTAATGCTTTGGATATTATGGAGAAGAAGCTGGCAACCCAGAGTGCTTGTAAGGTGCCCCAAGCTCTACGTGGAGATTTACCACATCCTTTGGCAAGGAGTGAGTCATTAGTATCCAATTACACTGAAATCATACTTAATTCAAGACAGGTTAAGACACAAAGCAAATAAAAACATTTACTCACCGCTGCCAAGATAGATAAACTTATAAAAGAGGTAGGTGGAGAAACAAGAGAAAACCAGACTTCAGTTACTGGCTTTGAAGATTAAATCAGCAAGGCCATTCCCTCATATCCAGGCATTTTGCCGCAGGCTCTCCTGACACAGTGAGGACCAGAGAACCTATCTTCCTCCACACCTTACACCTCAGGCTGTGTTGACCAAGAAGTATTTCCTCATGGGGAAACAAAGCGCCTCTCATCTCTAATTTCCTCCTAAAAAACAAATTCTTCCCTTCCAGGGAGGTATACCACTTTAGCACGAAGGTCCTCCTATTTCTTCCCTATCCAGGAGATGTGCTGGCCCTTCACTCTTGGCAAAAATCAGAATGTTTTAATTCCTTTAGCATTACCTTGCCAGCTAACAATGCCTTGGCTCAGGTGCTAAGCCAGACTGATCTCATGGGAAAGGCATTGGCTTGATGCCTAAATGCCATCATTTTCTCTTTTTTTTTTTTTTTTTTCACCCTAAACATTTTGTTCTGTAATAATGTAAACATGTCTTCATTGCCCTGCCTGGTATCATTTTTCTGGTGGATATACAGCAAAGTGTGTGCACATAGTCAGCCTTAGTATGGAGGGGATATCTTGCTTCAAGCTAGTGCTGGGATCAGGAGCGAGGGGAGCAGTTTCTGCCTGCTCAAGCGGGGGCTGCTCTTTGATGGACGGGACTTGTCTTTTCAGGGAGAGGGTGAGACAGACTGCTCCCTTCATGGAAAAGGATAATGGAGCTGAAGGTTGCTGTGGGAAGGAGGAAAAGCAGGCTGCTGTGGTGCTGCGAAGTAGAAGGGGACGTGAAGGAGTTGTGCTAGGCTTGGGGGATCGGTTCAAAGGGCTTGATCAGTGCAGAGAACATCCTGGGGCTTACTATTGTGCATGCATGAGGTCTCCTTTCTTACTCCGTTATTGCGTCTGTTTCTCTTCACATCTTCCGCTTGCCTCTGCAAACTTTCTCCTTCCTGTTTTCCAAGTTGGCCTGACATAGGGACCATACGGAGATTCCCATTAGCCAGCTGCTGGCAGTTTCCTCCCTGAACTGGGAGGAAATGGCCCAGGCACCTTTCTGCTCCCCTGCACAGTTCCTGCAGCATGTGGGGCTGGGGGAGGAATGGGGACAATACCAGCGCAGGGCCAGAGAGCAGAGGCACTGCTCCTGCTGCCTCTCACATGCTGGACAGGTAGACGGGCATGCTTCCCTGGGAAATGATCCCCAGCTGTACAGTGAGGTGAAGGATAGAAACAGGATCACCAAGATGAAAAAGGTGGAGCTTCCTGCCCTATACATCATCCCCTTCAGAAGCTTTATTTCTCATTTTCCAGCCTGATCCAACCTGTGAGGGTCGGGTGTAAAGATCATTTCACAGGGGAACATGTTAAGAAGTCACCAGAGGAAGGATGGGAGATTTGTCACCTTCTTCAGGGAAAGTTGATGCCTGATTGGGTGACACCTGGATTGATCAAGGGACATTTGTACTTCCCTGGAAGTGAAGGATGGCTGACTGCAGTTCCTGGGAATGAGCAGCCGCTCTGGATGCATTTCAGATTAAAGTCTGCCAGGAGCCCAAAGAATTGGCTATGAGGCCTGACATATTAGGAGCACCCTAATGAATGCAACCTGAGCTGTGATGTGCAGAGGAAGATTTTAAGGAAGCATTGTATCTTCTCAGGGCAATCACCTGCATGCCAGCCGGTGACAGGTGAGAGGTCTTGCTGGTTTGAATGGGTAAGGGTTGGAGTCTGTTTAGCTTTTTTAAGTATTCCATAAATATAATCTATTTTGGATGGATATCCATGGATTTGTCACGGATAAATGATTTTAGTTCTGATTTTGCTTAATATCTCCTGGACTGAGGGGGATTTCAGTGTTACTGGGTGCCCTCTGGCATCGCTTGCTGAAGGTTGCAGTGAATTGTTACCCCATGGCCACCTACCTCATGTCAGGCTCCAGGCTTGTTCTCCAGAGTGCTAAAGGGTAGCGACAGCCACGCCTGCCCCATTTTGGCTGCAGAAGCGAGGTCTCTTGTGAGTACCTCTGGTGGAGGTCAGGGATGGCAGAGGCATCTCCTGCTGGCAGAGGTAACTGGGGACAATGTTTGGTGTGAAATGAGAGATTGGCCCCGGGCTTGACTCCTGAGGTCCCTCAAGGTATCTGCCATGGATCCTATAAGAAGCCCAGTGATGAGCAGGAACCCTCCTGCCCACCCCAAAACCCCCTCTCTTTTGAGCTGGAATTGGAACCAGTGACTAAGGATTACTCTGAAAGCACCACAGCCCTCCACCCTGGGAGCTGAGCTATTGAAGGATGAGAGATACGGTCCTGAGAGAGAGTCTCGCCAGATCACCCCAAAAATCACCTTGAATATAAATTTCTGCACAATGCCATGCTGCTGTAAAACTGTCGGCTCACTGTGAAGTGCTTCGTAGCACGGATTAGGGATGGAAACAGCAGCAAGGCTATACTATATAAGTAACTGGAAGAGAAGTGATTTGTAGTCTACCCATACATAAATCTATTATCACCTCTCTCGTGTTTGCCTTACAGTCTTTGGAATCATCAGAAGCAGCAGAAACATGCTGTGTACTGCTCCAGCTTGTCACCTTCCAAGGTTTCCCTGAAGTAGGATTCTCTGCACACCTGCAACAGGGCAGAGATGAGCGAGATCCAACCCCATGGCATTAGGAAAACAGCAACACAAGTGACAGGAAGAAGCAAAACTCACAACAAACGGATGCATCAGAGGACTGACTTTGCACCTGCACCAGAGCAGCCTCCTTCCCCACTGATGGCTGGGTCCCAGCCTTGGCTGGGGACAGGCTGTGCTTGGCTGGGTGAGGGGAAGAATGCAGGGAGAGGGGGAAGACAAAGCCCCAAATTCTTTGTCTTCTCCTCAGATCATATTATCAGATTACCATAATGCAGTTTGCTGCCATGAACTTCTTGTTCGTATTGCCCAACCCTGACTGCAGAGGGCCAGGACTTCATGGTGAGAGATGTGCATCTTCAGGCAGCCCATGAAAAACATAAATTTTACTGCAAAGCTGCCCCTGCCATGGTAAGGTCAAAGCCTTTGAAGAAGCACCTGAATTCTGATCTGTTTTGTGGCCAAAGGACTTGCTGTCTGCCCTTTCTTTCCTTGCATTCCCTAAACTCAGCCAGAATCAGAAGAGCTGACTCCTGGGGAACGCTCTGATGGGAGCAGGGGACACAATGCCATGTGTGGGGATGTGCACTGGCATGCTTGAGATGCTTCCTGAAGTGATAATTCAAAAGGATGTTAATCTAATAGACTGCTGCTTGGTACAATGAACACAATGTCACAGCGGATGGCATCATAGCTTAAAGTGCGTTTATTCAACTCCTGCCTGGCTTGAAGGTGTTTCCAGCTGTTGTCCTTGCAAACACCTGCATATCTCTCTCATGCATTGTGCTCCTCTACGCTCACGTGAATCTCACATGAGGGAGTGGGGGAAAGAACTTGGCTGGGAAATGGCCAAACTTCCTCTTCTAATCTGACTTTCAAAAGAAAAAAAAGGCATTGGCACTCAGAAATGAATAGTCATGCTGGTTTTGCTATATGCCTAAAGAACATTTACAGGGCAAAGGAACACATGAAAGGAAAACAGAGGAGTTTGAAAAGAAAGCTAAAGGACTACCTCTGTCACCAGTCACGTGCTGAGCAGGCACCTGACTGCTTCAGGTAATGCCTTGCTGTGTGAAAACCTCCCTGCCCCTGCACACAGTATTTCTATTTAGCTGTAATACCATAATGTTCAATCCTTTATCTTCCAGCACTGAATCTCTATTCTGTCCTGGAGACAGACCCTCAAGATCCGGATGGATGAAAACATAACCTAGACAAGCCTAGGACGGAATCTCAGCAGGTCTCTGACGTGGTGTGAAGTCATGTGCTGAGTATAACCTTAAAACCAGTCTCTCCTTTGAACTACAGACCTCAGCATTGTCCTGGACAAAAAAAATACCTGTGCTCCTCTGGTCTGCCAGCTGAGCTATAGCGGGGACATACTGAAATAGCATCAGGAGTGGCTTAGGTTGAGCAGATCAAGGCTGGGGAGAAACGTGACACTAGGACAGGGCTGTATCTCTGCGAAGTGATGAGCTGACGCCAGCTGGGAAGCCTGAGCTGGATCTGTGCTGTGAAACGCGAGTCACTTCTCTATTGAACATCACTCTCCCTTCCTAACGACAGAGCTGGGGTTGCGGCAGTGGGGTTTAAAGGGGAGTGCTATGGCCTGTTAAGGCCAGAGCAGAAATCAAATCTGTCCACCAGTCAAAATTCCTACCGTTAAAACACTGCAATCACCTTTTCCTGAAATTCTGGTGTGCTAAGGAGGCTCCCTAGCACTGCCCCAGCTGTGCCACCAGTGTCCAGCCCTGCTGTCACAGCACTAACTCCTCCGCTGCGAACCCAGCGCTAAACACCCACATTATTCTGTAAAACACAGGAACTCAGGAAGGAGCCGTCCGTCATTCCTTCCTCTCTGCTGGGAGCGGAGACACGTAGCGATGATTTTCTAACAGGCTCCCATGGGACACTGTGATAACAAAATAGAGGGGAAGGGCTCAGGGATACATTTGAAAAGCAGGGGACTGTATTAAAATAGTAAAGCACTTGGTTGCTTACTCTTCAACAGGAAGCGGGATTCTCCCACTTTTCTAACTGGTGTGTTCTCCCATTTTTTCTAACTGGTTTTGGTTTATGTATATCCTTTCTTCTTTCACGTCTCATTCCCACTGCAGGGCATATTTGGGGGTGTGGAAAAGCAAGCCTGTGCCTGTTATCTGTCAAACTTATCCCTGGCCCTGGAGAAGACCTATATTTAGGCAGGCATAAGTGCGGGGCCATTTCTTCCCCACATGCAGTACTTCCTCCGTGCAGTGCTTTCGACATACTTTTATGCCTTGCCTGTGAAATGTAGGTCTCTTTCTAGCAGTAACATGTTGAGGGGATGAGGATTTGGGAACCTCTGGGCTTGTAAAGTTGTGTACGGCTTGGGGAGATGCTGAACCGCTAATCTCACGTTTGTTATTCCGCAGCACTGGCAGCCTGTCTTTTCAGGCTCACTGATTTTTTGAGACTTTAGAGAATACAGATAATTGCGGGGGAGATGATAAACACCCAGACTTAATCACCGTTTGGGGTCACCCTGCCTCCCTGAAGGGTATGGCTCAACCACTCACCGTTTCTCACCCTGATTTCAAGGACTGTGACGAAACCAGGACTTTCTGTTGGGAGAGCATTCTGTTTCCCTGTGGCCCCTAAAGTCGGGTGACACTTGGGTCCACGCTGGCCTCCTGGCATTGCTGAGGGGCAGCGGGAAGCCACAGGACCCTCCTCCCAGGCAGGCAGCCCGGAGCAGCGACCCCATGGCTTGGTGTCCCACCAACGGCAGAATCATGGTGTGCGACTCCTGGATGGAGTTTGTCCACGGACTCTCCCTGTTTCAGGGTCTTTTAATCCAAATCTCTGAGGTTTGTCTGCTATAATTTATGTTTGTATTGCTGATGAATCTGGAACAGAAATGATAATCTAGTTCACATGCCCTTTTATCCCATGTTTCTGTCTGTTGGCTGCAAACCATGGAAGCTCCTTGATCATGGATAAGCCCAGAGAAGGCTGCTTTCAAGTACGGTTCAGCTCAGGTCAGTGTCCATCCCTCATTCAAGAGAAAAGGGCAGACATCATCCCTCTGACTGGTCTTTGTATCTTGTCCCCAAAATCCTGTGCTCCTGCACATTTGATGTGTCGCCAGTGACTCACCCTTAGAAATGCTTTGAGCTTGCCTCTGCTGCTGTGATTTTATATGTGCAAAAGGAAATTTCAAAAGATGTAGTTATCTCCTGTGCTGGTCCTTGTTTTCCTGGAGATCTGAAACTGCCTCTCAGATTGGTTTTAGAAGGTCTCCAAATACTGACCGCGTATGGCCTATCATCACATAGGAGGTACACAAAGACAAATATATAGGTTGAGCAGAAAAATGACAGTCTCAAAGGGCAACTGCTTTTGAAAGCACTTGTCTCTGTTGCAAAGGCTCTCTTTGGTTGCATGAATGAAGTCACACACAAGGGTAGTTACAGTATTTATTATGGGATGTTTAGCAATTGCAATAATATGAAATGCAAGATTCTGTTTGCAGTTTGCACTTGCACAAGTAGGAGGGCTTCATCTTATAGCTGGCTCAGTAGCTTAGTATCTTATAGCAAACGTAAGTGAAACTGGAGTTTCTGCAACGTGCCGGCTGTAGGTGGGAATGCAGGTGCTCACCATCAGCTGCTGAGGGACTGCTCGCTGCAGGGTAAATGGGCACAGACAAAAGGTGAGAGGGATGGAAAGCCTCCCCCCCTACCTCCCTGAGAGATGCTTGGCTAAAAATGCAAATATTTTCAGTTTTCAGTCAAAACAACAAGCAGTGTTAGCAGGGTGGGAAGAGGGGAAGGCCACATTGTCATTTTACTCTAAACCTCGCATTCGGGTAGGCAGAAACGGAGGTAGCAGTCCCATTTTTGTTAGGATGTTGTATTGCTTGGGCAGTCAGAACTTCTTGTCAGAAGTGAGCAAGGCAGGGCAAAGCTGGAGGGAGATGGGCAGGTGGGTCTGGGGGTCCCACACACACAGCAGCGGTGGCATCCACCATCCTTGTCCTCTTCCAGCAAAGCTCTCTGGTGAGCCCCACTGGTCTCGGGGGTGCAGGAAGCTGCTGGAAGCAGCAGGGTGGGCATGGGTGTTGATCTGTGCCCGGGGGACAATGGGCAGCTGCCCACCTGCTTTAGGCAGCTGCCGGTGCTGGGGTCTGCCCACCCCTGGGCTGGGTGGCAGGGGTGGAAGGTTGCTCGCTCATCCCCAAGGACAAGTGGGAGGTGGGGTGGCTGCAGGCCAGGGCACTGTCACCCCTGCACCAGGATGCTTCACGCCACCCACCGCGTCCAGGTGAGGATGCCCAGGCAAGAAGCCTGATGCCTGCAGAGCAGGCTTTGTCTCTGCTGGGCTCGGTGGCAAGGTAAGTCACATGGGAGTTATCCTCTGGTGAAAATACACTTTTTCTCTTTGTTTTCCAGTCGTGCGAGAGAGCCATAGGGCAGATTTTCTGTGACTGACACATTACTGCTTCACACCACTGGTACAAGATAAGACGTTGCAGAAGGGAATTCAGTGCATGTAAAGCCCAGGGATGTCATTATGGCATTGAAACCTGAACCTGGACGTCGCTCAACCTCTCCTTCCTCCTCCAAATCCCTCTCCTAAACCCACTGCTTTGCAGCCAGCCTTCCAGGCTCTCCTGGCCGTCAGTCCACAGCCCACAAGCCATTATTCAGCTGCAAAAATAGAGGGGTTAGAAGCGATGTCTGTAAAAGCAAGCGTATCTCTAGGAACTAGTGGTGATGTCAGCAAAGCCAGGTAACATTCCTGGGCAAGCAATACTGGAAAAAAAAAAAAAAAAAGAAAAGAAAAAAAATCATTGAAACTTTGATCTTTTCTCCTTGGTCATGACTGGGAGATATCCAGAGTTTCTGTCCAGGAGTGGGGCTACAGCAGGTCCTCTTGCCCTTTGCTTGTCCCTTGAGAGATGTCTTGGCTTGGTGGCTCTTTGGAGGTGGAGAAGTGTGAGTGGTCTTGCTCATGGGTGTGGAAGGGGAGGAAGAGGAGGGTGACAAGGCTGCCAGGCAGGGTGCCAGGCTCTTTCTCAGCACAAGTCCTTCAAAGCCATCAATCTAAGCAATCCCTGCTGAAAAGCAGCTGCAGGACCATCCCATGGCTCTGCAGCCTCTTGGGTTTTGCTCTTCTCTTCCTCCTTGTTGTGGTGCAGTTGTAGAACGCATGGCTTTCCTGGCACTTCTCATACAGCCTTCACGGCTGAGCCTCCGTGTTTCTTTATGTAGCAATCACTGCTGTGGTTCATAATACTTTGATAGAAAAACCCATACTAAATTTTGCATGTCTAAGCTACATATTCCTACCAGAAAAAAATATTTTGATTTAGGCTTGGCTGCAGAAAGTGGCTTTATCTTTGTTTTGTTGTGTCTTTTTTGCAGTTGCGCTGTTTATTATCTGTTCCATGTTAGCATGCTTCAGCACATGGTAAGGGGGAAAAACAGCAGCAGACTGTCCCTCACCTTGCTGCCATCAGATGTCCTCTGCAGATGCATCAGGTGTCACGCTCAGCCTGTTAACAGAAGGCTTTTGTGGGCTACTGTAAGTAAGTATATATTCACCACAATTATATCCCAGCGGCACATTACACTTTGAAAGGTGCCTTAGTTCATTGTCCAAAGTGCCAGCATAGCAGCATGATCCCTCAGCTTTTTTTCCATGGCATGAACACCTCCTTCCCTACACCACCATACGTAGGTGTTTCTGTGCACTGACATTTCTAACCCATAGCTTTTCCTCCCAGAATTTCTCCATTTCTGCCTGTGCAGGAAGGTGGAAGTGCCTGCCTCGACGGGTGAGGATGACTTTCCTCATCTAATTCAAAGCCTCTTATTATGAGCAAGGAGCAGCTGACTCAGAGTTAGGAGGGTAGGAATGAGGCGTTCAAATTCCTCTAGACGTGAAAGTCACCTCTGACCTGACCATGGAGGGGAGGGAAGAAGAGAAATATCTTCTTGCTGCTGCCAGTAAAGGCTCCCCACTGCCTCTGCCAAAGCCCCAGCTGTCTGCAGCTCAGCTGCTGGAGCAGCTTCTCTGCTTGGCTCTGTGCTCTCATCCACACCAGGCAGCTGAAGCAAAGGTGTAATTTCAAATGGGTTTAGCTAAGCTATCACAAATTTCCCGTGAATGCAAGACTTCAGAAAAATATATTTGTTTTTAAGTGACTGCTGACAAATGTATATGTTTACACAGGGGAAATTCTGGCTCAGTGGTCTGCAAACGGGTACAGGATTTCACCTAAACACCTAAAAAGTACGCAAGGTATAGGAAACAAAAAACAGTCAAAAATACACTGACTTTAATGTGATTCATTGCCATTGGATGCAGAGAATAATATTCATTTTCATGTGGAAATTAATGAATCATAGAATGGTTTGGATTGGAAGGGACCTCAAAGATCATCTAGTTCCAACCCCCCTGCCATGGGCAGGGACACCCTCCACTAGACCAGGCTGCCCAAAGCCCCATCCAACCTGGCCTTGAACACTTCCAGGGAGGAGCCTCTGGGCAACCTGTTCCAGTGCCTCAACACCCTCACAGTAAAGAATTTCTTCCTAATATCTAATTTAAATCTACCCTCCTTCAGTTTAAACCCATTACCCCTCGTCCTATCACTACAGTCCCTCATAAACAGTTCCCTCTCCAGCTTACTTGTAGGCCCCCTTTAGGTACTGAAAGGCTGCTATAAGGTCTCCCTGGAGCCTTCTCTTCTCCAGACTGAAGAACCCCAGCTCTCTCACCCTGTCTTCATAGCAGAGGTGCTCCAGCCCTCTTATCATCTTTGTGGCTCTCCTCTGGACTCNTCCAGTGTGTCAACCGCACCACACAGCCCTGTGTCATCAGCAAACTTGCTGGGGGTGCACTCGATCCCACTGTCCACACTGCCAATAAAGATGTTAAACAGTGCCAGCCCCAGTACCATCCCCTGAGGAACGCCAGTCATCACTGGTCTCCACTTGGACATCAAGCCGTTGACTGCAACTCTTTGAGTGCAACCATCCAGCCAATGCCTTATCAACCGAGTGGTCCATCCATCTAATCCATGTCTCTCCAATTTAGACACAAGGATGTCATGAGGGACAGTGTCAAATGCTTTGCACAAGTCCAGGTAGATGATGTCAGTTATTCTTCTATTATTCACCAATGTTGTAACCCTGTTGTAGAAGGCCACCAGATTTGTCAAGCATGATTTTCCCTTAGTGAAGCCATGTTGGCCATCACTGATCACCTCCTTATTTTCCATGTGCCTGAGCATAGTTTCCAGGAGGATCTGCTCTGTGATCTTGCTGGCCACAGAGGAGACTGAAGGGCCTGTAGTTCCCTGGGTCTTCCTTTTTCCCCTTTTTAAAAAAGGGGGGTTATGTTTCCCCTTTTCCAGTCAGTGGGAACTCCACCAGACTGCCACAAGTTCTCGAATATGACAGATGGTGGCTTAGCAACTTCATCCGCCAGGATGTGCAGATGCATCTCATCAGATCTCAGGGACCCGTGCACCTTCATGTTCCTTAGATGGTCTTGAACTTGATCTTCTCCTACACTGGATGGTTCTTTATTCTCTGAATCCCTGCCTTTGCCTTCTGTGACTTGTGTGGTGTGACTAGAGCCCTTGCCAGTGAAGACCAAGGCAAAAAAGTCAGCCTTCTCCATATCCTGGATAACCAGGTCTCCTATTTCCTTCTGGAGAGGGCCCACATTTTCCCTAGTCTTCCTTTTATCACTGATGTACCTATAGAAGCTTTTCTTCTTGCCCTTGACATCTCTGTCCAGATTAAATTCTATCAAGGCTTTAGCTTTTCTAACCTGATCCCTGGCTGCTCAGACAGTTTCTCAATGTTGGTCCCAGGCTACCTGCCCTTGCTTCCACCCTCTGAAGGCTTCCTTTTTGTGTTTGAGTTTGTCCAGGAACTCCTTGTTCACCCATACAGGCTTCGGGGAGTTTTTGTCTGACTTCCTCTTTGTTGAGATACATTGGTCCTGAGCTTGGAGGAGGTGATCTTTGAATATCAACTAGCTTTCTTGGGCCCCTCTTTCCTCCAGGGTTTTGTCCCATGGTACTCTACCAAGCAGATCCCTGTAAAGGCCAAAGTCTGCTCTCCTGAAGTCCAGGGTAGTGAGTTTGCTGTGTGCCCTCCTTGCTACCCTAAGGATCTTGAATTCCACCATTTCATGGTCATTGCAGCCAAGGCTGCCCTTGAGCTTTACATTCCCCACCAGCCCTTCCTTGTTGATGAGAACAAGGAACAGCGTGGCACCTCTCCACATTGGCTCCTCTATCATTTGGAGAAGGAAGTGATCATCAATGCGTTCCAGGAACCTCCTGAATTGCTTATACCCTGCTGTGTTGCCCCTCCAACAGATATCGGGGCAGCTGAAGTTCCCCATGAGGACCATTGCTTATGAACATGAGGCTGCTCGTATCTGTCTATAGAGGGTCTCACCTGGTCAGTCTTCCAGGTCGGGTGGCCTGTAGCAGACCCCCACTATAGTGTCACTTGTCCTTATCTTCCCTTCAATCCTGAACCATAAACTCTCAGTCAGGTCCTCATCCATCCCCAGTAAGAGTTCCATGCCCTCCAGCTGGTCATTGACATAGAGAGTGACAGCCCCTCCTCGTCTCCCCTGCCTGTCCTTCTTACAGAGCCTGGATCCTTCTATTCCAACAATCCAGTCATAGAAGCCATCCCACCATGTCTACACTCTGCCAATAAGATCACAGCCCTGCAAGCGTGCACAGGTCTCTAACTCGTCTTGTTTATTCCCCATGCTACATGCATTTGCAGAGAGGCATTTAAGTTGGGCCCCCAAAGAAGCTGACTGACTGGCTGGAGTGGCTGGAATTCCTTTGTGCTGCACTTCAGGTGCTCTCCTGCTGACCTGTGATCTTTCTCCAGGCTCTGGGCATCTATTTCTGGCACTGGCATCAAACTGGCAGGAGCAGGATGGATTGAGGTTCTCCTCCCCCAGCAACTTTAGTTTAAAGCCCTTCACTTTTTTCACTTAAACACCTTCAAGTTTATATTTCCCTGAAGTGCAGTTTCCAGACTGGTGTTGCATGCAGATAAAGGGTCCTGTTTTGGAGTTGGGGTCTGCCCCTGGAAACGTAGGGGACTTGCTCGGTGGCTCTATAACGCGTTTCAGATGCAAACCCTGTGCGGTCATGAGGTAATATAAGCATGTGAGCTTTCTACAAGACACTTAACAGAGAAAGTATTGTAGTTACGGATTTAAAAAGAAGACAATATTCTGATTACATGTACAGTACAGTGGCAAAGTGATTTCTACAGTACATGCTGGGGCTTTGGCTTAAATTTGAGGATGAGATATTTATTGCTTGTACAGTTGTGTGATAAATTATTGGCAAGTAGAAGCACAGATGGCTTTCCCTTAAGATCAGGCATCACATGCCACAAATTATCTGGGAAATTGTCATTTTAAAAATAACTCTGGAACAAGTGCCAAGCTGAGAGAGATATCAGTGTCTAATAAACAGATATAAACACAGCAGTGCTCAAAACTAAAATATATTTGAATTAAACTATGAGGAGAGAGAGCATATACAATTAGCACCTATTCTCTAGCAGTACAAATGAAAGCTTTTCATACTGTATTTCTTCTGTCTCTTTCTCATCAGGAAATTCAAATAATGTTTTTGGTGCATATTTAAGCTGCTGTGGAGTTAATGGCTGGAATAGTCATGTTAGATTCTTATGTTACAGCACCTAAAAAAGAAAATCATACCGGAAGAAAGTTAAGGCAGGCAATTTTTTTAAAACTGTTTTTCAAGGTGGTGACATGATTACGCTCTGAAGTGGCTGAGCTCTGGCGCAGCCATCGCTCCTATTGTCTTCTCAAGCAACTGCATGTGCTTCACAGCTTGGAAAGGCAAGATTCTGGAGCCTGCTGAAAAACACCAGCAAAATTACATCCTGCATCCCACGGCGACGGCTGCTTGCTCAAAACAGAGTATTTATTAAGCTGTGGCATGTGTCTGGGCAGACTGGGGTAGCCCTGCGCTCTCCACTGCCGTGCAGAGATAAGCGGGGAGAGCGGATTGCATTTCCTTATCACTCGCCCTCCTCCTCCTCGAGGGGTGAAGGCCACCATGTGCGAGTGAGGAGAGCCAGGGCCTCGCCGGCTGCCCCCCCCGTCCCCCCGCCAGCCATCACCTGTCCCAGCCTGTCCTCCTCTCACGCGCTTATATGGGCACGGCAGGATGGCATCTTGTGACGCCGCGCTGCTAAAAACAGCCCCGGCTCCCTTCAGCCCCTCGTTTAAACAATGTCCTCCAGCCAGAGCAACTCAGAGAGCCTCTGATCACTGCACAGCCTTGGACTTATTTCAAGGGAAATTAAGCCGGAAACCCCTCGGCGAGGTCGTGATCCTGAGCGTATGCCCCTGGAAAAGCTAGGGATGAGCACCTCCCTGAACTACAAGTCCTTCTCCAAAGAACAGCAAACCATGGATAACCTGGAGAAACAGCTGATTTGCCCCATCTGCCTGGAGATGTTCAGCAAGCCTGTGGTCATCCTGCCCTGTCAGCACAACCTCTGTCGGAAATGCGCCAGCGACATTTTCCAGGTAGGTTTCTTCCCACTCTGCTTCCCAGGCAGCACTGGCTGAAATGAATGGAAAAGTAGATTTTTGTATGTTTCGGTGAATTGCTTTTAGCAGTCAGTAAGAATAGGATGGGGAGTGATTTAAAGCAGAAGTTGAGTGTCCCCAGGGGCCGGGGCTGAGCTCGCAGCAGACTGAAATGTCACCTGTTAGCTGTGGGGACATGGCCGCGCGTGTGAGCTGAGGCCCCTCACCCTGCAGTCACCAGGCGCTTTCCTGGGGGCAGCTTGTTGGACCTACCTTCTCCTTGGGCATATTGACAAATGTTTTGCTACAAGCATGTTTTTGCCCCGCTGCTTTTGAAAGAGGTTTTGATGGTTTTGCATGGCCTTACTCACCTCTCCTTGTGCTGCTTGGCAAGAGCAGGCCTCCAACCCCTACCTGCCGACCAGGGGAGGCACAACCATGGCGTCGGGAGGCCGCTTTCGCTGTCCCTCCTGTAGGCATGAAGTGGTCCTCGACCGGCATGGCGTCTATGGGCTGCAGAGGAACCTGCTGGTGGAGAACATCATCGACATCTACAAGCAGGAGTCCACAAGGTAATGAGTGAATGTGTGCCGTTCAGAGGAGGTTTGCCACAAAACACGTGCCACAAAAGCAGGCATGGCTTAGGAGACTGGTGGCCTTTGGTCTTTCCATTCATCACACGTGAGGTTGATTTAGTTGTTTTCTTTCTTGGAAATGCAGAAAGGGATCATGCTGCCGTGCATTCCTGTCTGTTTGCTGTGCAATGAAGTCAGCTCTCACTGAGCACAGAAAACCATATCCAACTAGATGATGAATTTCCTCACTTCCATTTATAGCAGAGAATTGTGCCACACTTATTCACATGAGCAATACTTGTGCAAGCAAAGCCCTTGAAGTCATCATGGCTACTCACATGAATAAGGGAAAAGTTGCTAGGTTCACATCGTTTATTTTAAAAGCGGTTCAGATGATTCTTATTTGTCTTTAACCTGTGTGTTCTTGTGCTAAAGAAGGAAAAAAAATTCAAATCTTGTTAGAAAATCCTGAGGGATAGACAGCAGAAACAAGAAGAAAACTGAATTTCACAAAAAAGATACCCTGCATCATAATGCCAAATCAAAACTCAATAAAAAAAATCTCAATTCCTGTCAGCTGAGGATGTGAATCAAGTCTTATTTAGGACTCCATAAAACAGAAGGAATAGCCAGAAATAATACATATCAGTGCTCTGTGGCTGTGAATAAGAATCAGGACCCTAGGGCAGAGGAACGGGTTAAGCCTAAAAAGTAAGATTACTCCTGAATGTTAATGGCCTGCGTTCTGTTGCATTCTCAGCTCTCTTGCCATGGGATGGGTCAGATGCGTGGTACCACCTTGGGGAACTTAGTAGGGAGGAAGCTAAGCCTGGTCCCAGGCTGCCAAGCAAGCAGCTCTCACCCAGGGAAGCCATCTGTTGTTACCAGCATGCATCCATAGTGTCAGTTTTGTGTGGCAAGGTCTTTCGTACACCTGAAGGAAGGTGTAATCCTGGCCGTGCTCCCTGGCAGTCTTCCCATCCCACCCCAACAAGGAGCTGGGTTTCTCAGGGACAATGAGTCAGTATCACTGGAGTCGGTGGACACAACTGCTGGAGCCTGGTGCCTCAGGTGGCTTAGGGCACTTCTACCCTCCTCTGACAGAGGAGGGTGGTCACCAGCAGAGAGGACGTTTCAGAGCTCAACAGTGGCTTTGGATATTCTCAGATGTTTGAATCCCTTTGAGGACTGTTGTAGCTGGGCATAGGTTGGAGCTCCAAAGCTTCAGAGAACATGAAGCTGGCTTAAAATTGTCCTTTCTGCTGCCCTTGGCACTGGGTGCCAAGGGAAGGTCACCTACTCTCGTGTGTGTCATTGATACCCAAATATTATTTTAGTCAGGGAAATCTCAGAGCAAATGAATCAGCAAAGCTATGGTGGTGGACTTTGCTTTTGACCAAATAAGCTGGACATGTATGGTCTCATGTCTGTCTTGGTTTGGGTTTGTTTGGGTTTTTTTTTTTTTCCACTCGCAGTTGTATTTCACTTAAAAAATATAAAAAAAAAAAACCAAAACCAAAATGCAGATCTGTGTAGTTCACAGGCAATTGGAACAAAATTCAGTTAAACAGAAATGTAAGAGATTTAGGGGTTTTGTAAATTCCATGAAAGTAAAAGATAACATGATGAATAAAAGGGGAGAATAGAAAAAAAATATAAATACAAATATATATTTGCTTAGATATTTGTCCTAAAGGTTCATTTATTTAGTCTGTTAAGGTGCTTATTTAACCTTCATGTACGTCCTTAGAATGAAAGTTATCATCAGGGTTACGTAGCAGCGGCAATCCATTGCAGCATTATCTAAACTATTTGGCACTTTGTAGGCCTCAGCTGCTTATCTCCCTCCACCTCCCGTTCCTCAGGCTCCCATGAGAGTATAAGCAAGATCTGCCATGGCTTTACCTCATGCTGTCCCACTGAACAAAAAAGCCAAGGGAAATCAAGTCTTCTCTGCTTCTTCCTTTTGTAGCACTCTCTTCCAGACTGAAAGCTGGGGTCTGGCAGATGTACATAAGAAGAAGGGTGAGATCTGACCTTTGCTTCCTTCTTTCTTCCCAAGACAACCCTTCAAACTGGCAGCACTTGTGACTTCCAGACAGGACCCTTGTCCTCTCAAGTCCTCCTGTGCATATAATTCACAGTAATTGCGCACACCAGAATGATACCGGCTCCCAGCTGCATTTCACTTGAACTTAGGAGAGTAAGGAAAATTCAACTAGGGATTTTTTAAAATTTGAGATTCTATTTGAATTAAGGAATTGTTTTGTTTTTTAAAATAAAAGCTGGGGCAGGAGCTGGTCTATGGAGTTGGGAGTCCCTGCCCAAGCCCTCACATGCAACCCCTCCTATTGCTAAAAATCACATCATATGCTTATCCCATTGCTCATCAAATTTCATCTGACAGCACGATAGCCTGTTGCCCAGTTTAAAATCTATTAGCAACACCAGGAAAGAAATATTCAAGCAGAATGTGGCTCTTATAAAGCTTTATAGGATGGCAAGTGACTAAACTGTGTGGAAACAGTTGGCTAAAATATTAAACCAATGTTTGAAAGTCTGTAGGCTACTGATTACCTGAACTATCTGAGGAACATCAGGGTGCCTGCTGCCACCAAGAAAGAGTAGCTACAGGAGGCTGCAACTTCTCACAAGCTCTAGCAGCCTCTGATGAGCTTGGCCAGCTATTCCAAATCAAAAGGTGCTTTGGGCTTTGTTTCCAGCTGAATCTTTATCAGGGAGGGTCAAGTGCTCTTTCTGCCTTGCACCTACCAGGGACAGCCCTAGGTACAGGCTGTCCCTGCAGCCCTGAGCACAGATGGAGCAGTATGTTCAGCAGGGTGCACAGCAGGGATCAGGTGCTGTGCTGAGAGCAGGGGGGTGGGGGGCTCTGTAATGGTGGTGATATGCTGCAGGATGGGGTAG
Organism: Aramus guarauna; assembly: GCA_013400195.1. Lineage (NCBI taxonomy): Eukaryota > Metazoa > Chordata > Aves > Gruiformes > Aramidae > Aramus > Aramus guarauna. The sequence continues at coordinate 43,101 of VXBL01008756.1, forward strand.
CCAGCACCACCAGAGGCCTCAGCCAGAGCTCCCTGGGGAGGACGTAGCTCTCCAGGAAGGGCTGCAGGGATACCTGGGAATCTCAGATAAGCTGGGCTAGGGAGATGGACTCTCTGCCTACAGGTTGCCAAGCAAGGGAGCTGCAGGAGAAGCCCCACAGACTGTGCAGCAAAAGAGATGAGGGGAGAGATCACCTCTTGGAGATCTTCTCCAACTCCCCACAGAGACAAAGACCCAAGCTTACCTGCACCAATAGTTTTCTTGGGCCAGACATTCATGATAGTACTCATGTAATGGAGCTGCAGGAATCTCTATGTCCATATGAACTTTTTCAGTCTTCTCATTTTTCAAGCCCCATTTCTACCCTGGGTATTGATGGGCTTTTCACTGCTTTTGGAGGAGTCCATCATTGTGGTTGGTTTTTGAGGACCACCACTTCCAAGCTCAAGACTGCTCCATCTCTCTCTATGTTCAGGAACTCAAGCAATGGTGGTGGGATACCTGCATTGATTAAGAAGGAGCTCCTGATAAAAATAAAACATTAGAAAAGAAGCAAAAAAAAAAAAAAGGTGGACAGCTGACTCAGGAATATTTTGAGACACTGTCTAAGTGTGTACAGATGGAGTTAAGAAAGCCAAAGCCCACCTGGAACTAAATCTGGCAAGGGATATGAAGGCTAACAAGAAGAGCTTCTACAGGTACATCAGCAGCAAAAGGAAGATTAGGAAAAGTGTGAGTCCACTGCTAAATGGGTAGGGAGTCCTGTGACAAAGGACATGGAAAAGGCCAAGGTATGACCTCACCAGTGTTGAGAATCCTCCTCTCCGTAAAACATGCACAACACTCTACACATTAAGGTCCAAACAGAATTTTGATAGAAAAGAATAAGCCTATGGCAGTCAAATACAGGCTTAGCATCTCAAAGAGCAGAGTCAGAGAATGAGAGTACAAAGCTATTAGGCCATTTCACTTACCTGTCACTTCTTTGGTGAGAAGCACATTTATGATGAATCTTTTCTACTAAAGCCATGCTGTCATTTCCCTGCTGGCTACTCTTTAATCTTCCGTTGCAGGAGCAGCCACCATTTTAAACTTAGGGGTTGTGTTTTGGCCTTTGTTACACTTACATAGACCTAGAGGATCTCCTCTGAAGTCAGGGAATATTCTGCTAAAAATCTCTCCTTTTGGAAAGCCTAGGGAGGAGACTGTAGATCTGTTTACTTCTAGTCTTCTGTCACCATCTTCAAGGTCTCACTGGTTCAGGGAGTTCTGCCAGGTTTCTTCCAGCTCTTTGCGGCACCTTTGAAAGTTGGCTGCTTCTGGCTGAACTTGCTTGACACCATCACCTTTTTGCCCTGTGTGATGTGTCTTTCATGCTAGTGGCACCATTCCAGTGTCAAATAACATTCGAGTAGTTTCTGCTTCTGGTCTTGTAAATATTTGCAGGAAGAGCAGCTATTTCAGGTTTAATTAATCACTTTGAAATTCATTGTCTGTTATTGCCCTCACATGCAGGCCCTCTCACTGGTGCACTATAGCATGAATATATTAGGGGCTGTTTACAGTCATCTGCAAACAATCTAAAGAATTTGTTATATTGGAGACACACCTCTCTTGACAAGCATTGAAGTTATGCTGAATTTGACACACTGAGTGCCTTATGTAAGTGTGTACTGGAAATTTGGCCCGAATAATACAGGCTTCCTTCAGAAGCATCCATCTTGGTTTATTCTGGTGCATTGTGTTATATTGCAGATTACAGATTTTCCTTATGAACCCTTTAAATTCCAGTGCCCCCTAACATTTAAAAATACGAATGCATGAGACATTTTCTTTGTTGCTTGACCTTTTTTTTTTAATGCATCTAATTGATCACATTCCATTCCCTTCAGAACAGAAATCTGTGTTTCGTCATTAAAAAATAAATGCCATGTCTATTCTACCAAACTGTATGGAAAAAGTCTATTGTAATATAATCTAAACCAATGATCTTTCCATAAATTTTTAAACTGGTAATAGAGTGACTGGTTGCCTCTTTGCTGCAGAGCTCTGTAGAATGACTTTTAAAAAATTGTTGCCATTCAATTCCATTAAATGAAAAGATATATTTCCATGATGCCATTGCTCTACTTGCTACTGGTCATAGTCATCCTTTGTTAGATGCAGGAGGAAACATAGTGACAAAGGATGAGGAAAAGTCCGAGGTACTTAATGCCTTCTTTGCCTTAGTCTTTAATAGTAAGACCAGTTGTACTTGGGTACACAGCCCCTGAGCTGGAAGACAGGGACGGGGACCAGAATGAAGCCCCCATAATCCAAGGGGAAATGGTCAGTGACCTGTTGTACCACTGAGACACCCACAAGTCTGTGGGGCCAGATGGAATCCACCCAAGGGTACAGAGGGAGCTGGCGGAAGTGCTCACTAAGCCACTCTCCATCATTTATCAGCAGTCCTGGATGACTTGGGGAGGTCCCAGTTGACTGGAGGTTAGCAAATGTGACACCCATCTACAAGAAGGGCTGGAAGGACAATCCGGGGAACTACAGGCCTGTC
>VXBL01008756.1:46177-80515 GCA_013400195.1 Aramus guarauna
CCTGGAGAAAAGGAGGCTGAGGGGAGACCTTATCACTCTCTGCAACTACCTGAAAGGAGGTTGTAGCCAGGTAGGTGTCAGTCTCTTCTCCCAAGTAGCAAGCAATAGGACAAGAGGACCTCAAGTTGTGCCAAAAGAGGTTTAGATTGGATATTAGGAAAAAATTCTTCACTGAAAGGGTTGTCAATCATTGGAACAGGCTGCCCAGAGAAGTGGTTGAGTCAGCATCCCTGGAGGCATTGAAAAGATGTGTAGATGTAGTGCTCAGGGACACGGCTTAGTGGTAGACTTGTCAGTGCTAGGTTAATGGTTGGACCCAATGATCTTAAAGGTCTTTTCCAACCTAAACGATTCTATGATTCTATAGTTCTTCTTCCAAATGGTAGCAGAAGGGAATAATGGCTTATATTGGAAAGATTTCATGTGGCCACAGTAGGAGTGGCAACCTTTGGAGGCTTGAACCCCCGGACACACTCCCTCTGTGCTCTGGTACTACATTCACACACGCTCATATGCTTGCCACAGACGTATTCAAGATGCTAAGCCTGAAGCGTGGGCTCAGAAAAGCATCAGCCTGCCCACGCAAACTGAACCAGAGCTTTCACTTACACTGGGAATGTCAGTTAAGTGGCTCGTTTAAAGGAAGCTACAACTAAACTAGTTCCTAACATAGTAAGGATGGACTTATGTGTATATGGCTAAATCATTTTGGTGAAGATCAGGACTGAGCTATAGCATGGTGACAGCTCCTGGCTTAGCATGAGAGAGGAATACTTCTTGTGTAACCCATGCCCTCAGTGGCTGGCACAACTGAGTAGCTACTGTTAAAAAGTTCAACACTGTACAAGCTAGACACATGCCACCTAGCTAAAATTAATTTGTGTTAAATCTTATTTTGGTTGCTGGCCTAGTGTAAGGGCCATAAGGACCCAGTTCTCTGTGATACTAACAGTCCTGACCTGGGCCTCACAAAGCTCAGCAGCAGAGAGAAAGAGTTAAGGGCATGAAGGTCCACCAACACCTACAATACTCACTTCAAATTAGCCCCCAGAATAAGAGCTTTGCTATATTGAGCCCAAGTGCCCCACATTTTGCATGATGACCTCTAAAGGAATTACATATGTTTCATATTTCAGACAGATGTTGGATAACATGCTAATTAAAGTACATTAGTAGTCTGAGATCAGTCTTAGTGAGGTTATTTACATTTTTAAATATGAGTGAGGGTTCAGTCACACTCCCAGTTGGAATCCCCATATGAAGTCATGTTGTTATATTGTCATCACATCCTGTTCTGTCAGGACATTAAGCTGTACCGCTATCTATTTAGTTATCCTGTGTGGTAAGTTTAAGTCTACTCTGCATATTCAGGTCAGCCTTGGACACTGCTATAAAAATGTACATTATTTCATGCGGATACCCTAGTGTTGTCATCAGAAACTGATCAGCACCAAGGTTTTTTTAAACTTGTTTTCTTTTACAGACCTGAAAGGAAGTGTGACCAGCCAATGTGCGAAGAGCATGAAGATGAGAGAATTAATATCTATTGTTTGAACTGTGAAATGCCCACCTGTTCCTTGTGCAAAGTCTTTGGTGCCCACAAAGACTGTCAAGTTGCTCCTCTCACAAACGTTTACCAGCAACAGAAGGTAAATATATTTTTGTATCTCATAGTCCTCCCAGCAACCGGCAGGAGCATCAACAGAGAAGCATTCTCATGGGCTTCCTGCAAGCTTCCAAAGGAGCCTGGGGGTGCCTCTGCCATTCCTCTGTGTGAGTGAGAGGCTCACACAGATCTGTAGGAACTGTTTAGAAACACAGGAAAATAAATTTATGAGAAATCAGACAGAAAGATATTACAGTGTCCCAATTTTTGTTAGTATAGTGAGTAAACATTTTAGACAGTGATTTGATGTCAAGCTGAGGAGCTCTCTTTCGAGGTTCCAAGTGTCTTTTTTCCAGTGCTTTTAGATCAGAAAAACAAGTGAGATTTCCAACACATGAACTGGAAGAAGAACAGATCATTACAAATCAAATAGTTATCTATCAGGCAGTTTTGCCTTTAAGCATCCCATTTGTAAGAAAAGTTAAGTGAAAACCTCCTCCTGCAAGTGAATGCAGGAATATTCAATAGTTGGCAGCACAGGATGTACCTAATATCCTCTGCCCTTGCTGTCACCAGTAAAAGACTTGTTTATTTTTAATACAGTATTAATTTAAAACCTGACTCACTGGGTTATCCTCCTGAGATAAACAGCTCATTTTTCTGGAGGGTCTCAGTGGGGCAAGCAATCAGACAGGCCAAGTTTGCAATCCCAGCCTCCAACTTTGTCACACAGATGCTTGTGTGTGGAAACTACAAATGAGAAGTCATTTTAGGAAAGTAGTTACACACATCCATTTCAATCAAAAAAGGAGGAAGAAGGAGGAGAAGTTTCTTGGACCAAATCCATGCCCCTGATCACTCCCTCTGCGTGGAGATTTGCAAGCAGTTGTTTCCTCCCCAGCATGCCTGCAGAAAGAGGCTGTCATGCTCAAGACTGGAGATGTAACCTGGAGACTGCAGGATGTGTGCTTCAAGGGGTCTTTTACAAAGCTGTGGAGGTCATGGACACGGTTGTCTCTGTCACTACAGCGGTGTGCCAAGGGCACCTCATCTTCCCCAGCACCATCAGAAAGTTCCCTAGAGACTAGCTTCTATGTCTCTCCTCTTCTAAGGATACCTCACAGTCATCCCCTTCCCCATGCTCAGGCTATTTCTTTTTTCCACTCATTTCCCTTATGCCAGTGGCTCACCCTCTGCCTTCTCATCCCCCTTTTCTCCCTTCCCCTCTCCCCACAGCCCCAGCCCCACTGCCCTCCTGCCAGGGGCTCTGCAGCACCCTAGTTCCTCTAGGTCCATGGGCTACCTCCTCTCCTCTTCAGGGCCAAGAGCTACAGTCCTCAGGGAAATACAACAGTGGCATGGCTAGACCTAGACACTAAAAAAACAACCCCTCAAAAGAAAATGTCTTTTCTCCCAACAAACCCAAAGGGAATATTTGGGGCTGTTGAAGCATAGCACTTCAGAGAAAAGCATTTACAAGAGCCCTCTAGAACAAAGTGCTTCCTCCTTACCAAGCTGCAGCTTCTTCAAAATGTCAATGTTTTCATAGTGTTTTGGGAGAGGAAACAAATGTCAAAGTACTAGTGGGTAACCTGTGGGCCAGTAAGGACCCAATTTTTCTTGGTTCTGGTAGAAGAAGAGCTAATACCCTGGTATGTCTCATTCGTCTCCTGCTCCCCACTGTAAGATGTGCCACTCTGAAGTGGGACAGTGTCTAACCTCCTCCTGCTTGCTCTCCCCTTGCTGCCTAGTCTGAGCTGAGTGACGGCATTGCAGTCCTGGTGGGGAGCAATGACAGAGTGCAAGGGATAGTTACGCAGCTGGAGGAGACCTGCAAGACGGTTGAGGTAGGTACCACCCCTTTAAATGCAGTTATTTCAGTGTGAAGTTGCATCTTTTAAACTGCTGGCAGTGATCATTCTTTAACAGACATCACTTTATCCAAATGCATTGCCACATGGTTTCACTAAACTATTACCTGTGGCTTTGTACAGTATCAACTGTACTGCCTCAAACAAAGAGTACATCCTGCTCGGCACCCTGCCTCTGACATTGGCCATGTGGTTGAGGATGAAGAGTAATGGTAATCCATATCAGCACATCTTGTTCAGCATTTTTGGTTGCATAGGATATCGTTGAAGTTAAAGGCAGATCCAACAAAATGTCATCAACTCCCAGTTCATTTAATATCTAAGATCAGGTTCTAAAGCTGTAAAAGACTGGTATTAGTCTAAGGCCTGACTGGTCCTGTGAACAGGCATAGTCTTAGCCACAGGGTACCCACAACATAGCTCCTAAGTATGTCAGTGAGCTCTGTATTTGGTTGCTTTGCCTCTTGTGCAGAAGTAGTTAGTTTATATACATAAGTTGCTCTTTAAGGAGTCTTATTTTGTTGCTCATGGAAGGGAAGAGTTTGGGTTCTTACTCTGGATTTTTGGGTAAAGGTCTTACTCTGACAGAGCTGGAATTAGTTTTGTGTCATACAATACCAGAAGTGGCTTTCATTTCCTCCAAGAGGTTTGCACCAGCAAAGGAAACACAACTATCAGCTCTGACCAATTTGAGCAACACAGAGCAACAGGCTGAAGGAGCTCACATGAATTGATTTTATGATCAGAGTTTGATGAAGCATCTAGTGAAGGAGTTGCATCCCTCTCAGCCCAATTAGAATTATATTGACCCTTCAAAGCTGAACCAGAAAAGAGAAAGTGCAGAGAAAAAGAAGTTAATCCAAGATGTATAGCTTCTAATTAGTAAGAAAAATTGATTCCGCAATCTACATTCACAATTGCCCAAGGCTCCTATTTCCTCAGAGCAAGAAAGAACAGAAAATGTCCAAGTTTGGTTCAAAGAACATAAAACCATTAGCCCAAGTAAATGAGAGAGTGTGTTAACAACAGTCAGAACTTTGTAGTCAGGAAGCCTTCACATTGCAAGGACGAAATTGGCTGCTATCAGGACTTTGCAGACAGAAACAAGCCTTTCAAGTAGGTTAACCGCAGAAATTTGAATGATACAAAAAGCAAAAGCTTATACTCATTTAAGTTGAACTAGCTGAACCAGAAACAAAACTTCAAACATCTAGTTTGAAGTATGGAGAAAACACTGTGCTAAAAATACCTTCATAAATACAACAGTTTCTGAAACTAGCTTCTTCAGAGTCATCCACTGAGTTTAAAGTCTAACCTTTGAACTTGAAGCCCAGAGAAAGTGCAGCCATTTTACCTTTAGACGTTTTAACAGGCTTTTCACTTTTAAAGTCAAAGATTGCAGAAAATAGATCTTAGAACTTACCTTGGCACTTCCATGTTACATTTCAAGCAAATCACATTTCCTACCATACAAGAGCTTTGTCTGAATTGACATCAGTTTGTCCTTGAAGATGAAAAGCTACAGCTGGAGCTGAGAAATGTGCACACATGGAAATAATGCTTATAATCCAGGATTGTCTCTTCCCTCTGCTTAACATTTTGCAGAGAACAATAAATATCTGCTTTAGCAGAAAATACATGATAGTTTTCTTTTTAGTTGGAGTAAGCAATAGCCTACAGTTCTATATTTAACTATTGCTCCTTTCCAAGCCTAAAAACCAGACAAAAAATTTGATTAATACTTGTATAGCTTTTAACTGATTGAAAGGTAGACCAAATTCACATATTATACTGAAAATGAAAAAGGGTGTATAAAATGCTAAATACTGGAAAACAATAATAAGTAATTAAGTCCTGTTTAGCCCTGTGAACAATATGAGTCAAATAATGAAGGAAAAATTACAATGTTTCTTTCAAATGCTAATAGCAATGGCCAGTCAATACAGATACTTCAGAACAAGCAGTGCAACTCATGCCCAGTGGCAAGGACTCCTTTCTATTTGCTGTAGTCATGTTTTAGAAAAAAAAAAAAAAAGACTGAGAACTTTTTAGAATGGAAAGTCATGTATTTGTTAACCTTTTTCATTACTCAGAATCTGATTAGGGTAATTCCATCAGGCAGAGACTTCATAGGGGAACATTTTATACAGAAAGAGAATATTTCAGAAATATTTCAGCATTTGCAGTTAGGAACATGTTTTGCACTCTTACTCTTGAGGTTCACAACTCTATCTGCTGGCAGGAAATATTATATATTAGATCTTAGAGATAAGGAAGGATCTCTCAACACCCTGCTATCACTCTCTTGCTCTTCTTCCCGTAACGCTTGTTCTGTGTCAAATGGCAAAGATAGCACACACCTGTCTTGAAATTAAGGTTGTTTTACAAGTGATCTGAATGATATTTCAGAGGAGGTCATTGCAGACTAAACCAAAGAGGAGTCTGGAGCAAGCAGAAGTGCAGGAAACACTGGGAGAAAGCTAGGAGAGGAGCAGAAGAGAAAAGGTAGATTATTTGAGGTCTGAAGAATAGAATGACACCCAGGAACCATGACTCACTTTGTTTGAAAGCTTCCTTACCCCCACCCTATAATTCACTAATCAGGAATTTCTGGGAAGTGGCAAGGACCTCCAGAAGGGCAGAGCAAGCCTACCCCCCTCCTCCATGAGGAGTTTTAAGTTAGGAGTGCCTGTTTAGCGTAGTCTTCCTCATTGGGAAGCATAGGTGGATACTTGGGTCAATGCAGGAAGATCTGTATTCGCTCCCCATCCTTCAACATAGACAGTGATTTTTGGCCACACATCTGTCTTCAAAAGGCTTTCTCCTTTGAACAATACAAAGCAGACTGTCACTACCTGTAGGAAAAAGCTCTGGCTGAAAGTCAAGAAAAAAGTGGGATTCTCTCTGGCCAAGTGCTATGAATAATCAGTCTTATCACTTCTGAAAGTACTGTGGGACTGTTAATAATCCTGCGCTGCCAGGATCTCGGTGTTCTGCCTCAAGGGACGAAGATGAGGAATTGATTCAGCCTCAGTTCCTAGGAAAGAGATTTAAATAATCACCACCATCCACATCCAGATATAACCACAATAAGGTTATGCCCATCTGTGTGCCCCAGGGCACACAGATGACTCAAGTACTTCTATTTGGTAGGCCTCAGACATTATAAATAAGCTGTCTCTGATTTCCTTCTCATAAATCCTCCCTTGCAAGTGCAGTGTGTTCCTGTTAAAGAGTGCTCAGTGAAGCAGTAATCAACCCCATCCTCCTTAGTGAAATATGCTATGTGGTCTGGTTGGAAGGACAATAAAAGTGTCTCAAAAAATGATATGAAAATCGGTGCCTGAATGCAGGGTTGGAACCTGATTCTTCCTTCTTGTCTTTGTGCTTTTGTCACACACCATTTTCTTTGTGGTACCTCTACCTCATTCAATGCACAGTAAATGGAATATAACGGACACCTATTGTCAAAATAGAGCCTAAGAGGGCGTATGTGAAAATCAAGCCCAGCCAGGATAGTTCCAAGTTCTCTGGCAGAAAAAAAGAAAATTCTCCAGAGCTGATTTGATATGATCTCTCCTTTAAAAAACATTCTGTTCGTGCAAATGAACCCAGCTGCTAATATGGTGAGGTTTTTTACTTTTTCTGCAGACTTTGATGTATTACTACAGACATCATAAATACCGTTCACAAATTTTTAGCAGACTGACAAGTTATACAATCACCTGTTTGGGGGCTTTCAGTGGTTTGAAACCCAGAGTTTGAGAACAGTTTTAAAACTTTTGTTCCAATAGCTTGGACTTTGAAAATTATAAAAGTCTCTGGGGTCATTCAGAATCCTTTGCACTGTTCAGAAGGAGGAATTTCTTTGATGAAAATGCTTCCAAGTAACTGTAAAAATAGAAATGCTTTTAAGAACATAACATGTTTAACATAAACCAAATTATTCACAGGAATGCTGCAGACGACAGAAAGAGCAGCTGTGTGAAAAATTTGATTATCTCTATTCTGTACTGGAAGAAAGAAAAAATGAGATGACACAAATAATCACTAGAACCCAAGAGGAGAAACTGGAACACGTCCGCTCCCTGATGAAGAAGTATGCGGATCATTTGGAAGCTGTGTCAAAGCTGGTTGAATCAGGAATCCAGTTCATGGAAGAACCAGAAATGGCCGTGTTTTTGCAGGTATAAAGTATATAAATAGAGCTAGAAAAAGAGCGATGGGTTTATTGAAATACTATTTAAGCATTTCTCAATTTTAGGCACATTCAGAGTTTGGTCATCTTTGAACATTTATACAAACTCATTTTTTAAACACTTGCATCAGCACAGACAAATGAATAGTCTTCTTGTGAATAGTATCCAAACCAAGAACATGAGTATTTGCTATTTGCACCAAAATATACTAGCCTGTGTATGAATTTCTGGCCACCAGAGAAGAAACAGGAATTTTAACATTTTCCAACATTTGAGTCGGAAGGGACCTCAAGGATCATCTAGTTCCAACCCCCAATATCTTTATTGTCCCCCACTATAGTATATGTGTATATGAATTTTTGTGAGTTATAGCTTTCATTTGCATATTGGCAGAGTGATTAACTTTCCAAGAATTAAATATTCATGTTCTAAGTCACATTTTTATTGCCTTTAGTTCATTTTTTCTCTTCTATTTTCTCACTATAAACTTAGGAGAGCTGAATAGGAAATCATTAGCAGCCTGTCCACTAAATTCATTGGTGTACATTTTCTGTCCTGCAAGTTTAACAATTCCTCTATATTAAAGACTGGAAGGTTGTTTTCTATGAAAAACCCCCACTTACTTTCATCAAAGAATTACTTTTGAAAAGTATAATATTCTTTCCAGACGAATAAAATTTTATGGCTCCAGAAGTATGCCCTTATGGATAGTTAAAGATATAGTTACTGTGACTAAAGATGGTGATAGAAAAATTACTTTTCTTCACAAACACACACAAAACAAGAGCAAAAATATTTCCATTTAATTTTTGTAGAAATTGCACATATTTTCCATCATATTCAGATTTTAATTTAAAAGTCTTCAGTGAACTAAAAGGTTTACTCAGCTGTATACTAATTACCATCCAAATTTGATCTCATTCATAGATCTCATGGTGGTCATTTATGAGATCCATATTAGTGCATTTAGAAGCAGCCAGTGTAAGAATTAGATCTCAATGCATAAAATCTCTGAAAAAATGGAACCATTTAAGAAGTCAGTTATTTCCTTTTTGTTTTCACAGAATGCCAAAACATTGCTACAAAAGTAAGTATTTAAATTTGAGACACTTGATCTTTGTAATGAATTAAAAATTACAAATTTTATCTGCAAATCTAAATGCCAATAACCAATATCTCTGGTTTAGAATTACTGAAGCATCTAAAGGATTTCAAATGGAAAAAATAGAGGATGGGTATGAAAATATGAACCAATTCACAGTGAACCTCAGTAGAGAAGAAAAAATAATACGAGAAATTGATTTTGACAGAGGTATGTCATTTATTTCACCTAAATTGCTTTTTAAAATTGCATCTGTGTGTAATTTACATGATGATACTGATTAGGAAAACTTGAACAAGATACTTCTCTCCATCCCAAAGTGTAACTAGACCATTCTGTATCAATTATAATCAAAAGCAAAAATCCATCACCGTTAAAAAATCACATAACCTGTTGCAACCATTGATCTTACCTTTTAGGTGGTCTCAACACTTTCCTAAGCCGATGGTCTTTACTGACTCCTCATGTGAAGGGACCACAAAATTAAGCTTTTATCTCAGTCTGTAAAGTCCTTTTTTCCCTAAAAGATGCCATTATTGTATAGCCTGTCTACTCTAGAAAGTCATTAAGAAATAGAATGTTTACTACTAAAAGAAGTACTTATGAAAGATACTTTTTTAAACTCTTTTTTAATAATAATCTACAAATGTAACAGGCATACAATTGAAATTCAAGATCACAGAGTTATAGAGGGAAGCAAAAGTTGTCATCATCTTTCATGCATTTAACATCTTGTGTCATGTCACTTGTTGTGATATCATGACTAAACATTTTAATGTCTGTATAATAATGCAAAGGTGTAATTCTACATTTACCAAAGTAGCCTGAAATCTAGGTTTATCTATGCTTTACCTTACAGCATAAGCCACAAGAAGTTAATGGAGATAAATGTTTCAAATAAGCAAATGTCTCCTCTTAAAAAACAGCAGTAATACTCATTTGGATATCTCTAGTTTTCTTGCTAGCACTGGATTCTACTTGTACATTTACATTTACCTTTATCAGCCCAGTTAAGCCTCATGCAGATGCTTACTCCCCTGCCACTACTTATACCAACTTCAGAGTGCGTGGCTGCTCCCTGTGAAGGACCCTGTGTGCCTGCTGCGCAGATCTTGGTCCGTAGGTTGGGGTGCTTGGACTAGCTGCACTCGGCACAGGGGCCCATGTAGTGGGACAGCAGCCGTGGCACCAGTCAGCAGCGGAGGAGCAGGTGTTATCTCGCAGGGCCATGAACCTCCAGGGATTTGTCCTGGGAGGGACAGCCTCGTGCCCGGTTCATCCCTGTGATCGGCTACAGCTGCCACATCCCTGCCACACGTGTGCATCTGCCAAGATCGTGACCTCATGCTCCAGGCGCGCACCCCCACTATGTGATGGGAAACGTGACACGCATCTCTTGGGGACAAGGCATTAGTAAGGGCTTTGACAATCAGGAGTTCAGTCCTGCATTTGAAACTCCTACTGCAGGCAATGAGGTCCTATGCAGTCAGGGGACGTGGAAGCAGAGATTCAGCACTCTGCTTGTAGGAGTGTATTTGTCTGCAGAAACATTTCTCCGTTATGAGGACATTACTTCATTTGCAGATCTACATTCCTTCTACATACTCAGATAGAACCATAACTTGTGCAAAATGTGCAGCCAATTTGGAGCTTGGGTTAATGCATCCATCTAGGTTTATTTCTCTGAAGTGCTAGGATGGCTCTGAACAACATCGGACATTTGTGAGGATGAATAGTGTGATTATGTAAAAGAAAATGCATTGTTAGAGGGCTCCCTCTGGAAACAGGCCGAGCCACAAATGCTAACAGGATGTGTCAGATGATGCAAAGGCAATGCCTTGACCAAGTTTGATAGTCTGGTTTTAGAGAGGCTGGTGTCCCAAACCTCCAGTCATGTATTGCAAAGCACTGATCTGGTAAAGATTTGTTATGATGACTGCTATGATGTTTAAAACAAACATCTACATAAAAGTGCAAGAGGGACTTTTTTCCTGGCAGATTGTGCCAGAGTAGGTATCCTCTCCCCAAAAAGTGCAAGGCGTGGCTGCACATCCCTCATGAGGATAACTGCATTGACAGGACTTTCTCTTTCCCATGGAAAGGGCCAGCTGAAGATTTTAAAAAGCATGTGTGTTCGATGTCCTCCCTGCTGCGAAGTACCTGCTAGCAGCTCCATGGCAGAGCCCAGTACAGGCTGGTGGGAGCGTACTCCTCACTGGTGCCCTCTCCCCAACCTGTGTCCTCTGCCGGTATCAGTAGCTTTGCTGTGCAACTGTAAATGACCTTTTAGTTACATAAAGATTGTAGCCATCTTCACTTGGTTCTCAGCCCTGTCCTTTTACGTGTGTCCTATTAGAGGAGGAGGGGGAAGAGGAAGAGGAGGAGACGGTGGATGGTGAAGATCTGGATGAAGTCCACACAGAGTCATCAGGAGAGGAGGAGGAGGAACACGTGGAGGAGGAAGGGGCTGAGAGACCATCACAACCACCTCAGCAGGACCCTGAACCACAGAACGCAGTGGGAGAGCCCCCGGCTGAACCCCCTGTGGTGCCACTGCCCGCTGCCCCGGCTGGTCAGGTAACTGCCCCTGTGTCCCACTGCCCTACCAGCTACGCTGAGTGAGCCCCAGCAGAGCAAGAACATGCTCCCCTGTGGCCTATAGGCACCATATATCAGGAGCACAGCTAAGGGAGTCGATGCACTGGAGAGCAAAATTGTTTATTGCCCTTGTACACATATACGCAACTGTATCGTGTCCTCTCAACCTGCGTATATATTGCTTGATAGGCAAAAAATTACACTGCTAGATAAATTGATATATATATATATGGGATACATAGGATATAAATAGAAGAGATTCGGTTTGGGAGTTAAGCACATTACAACGGATGTTCTGCTTGCTGTGATTTAACACAGACTAACGGTTATAAATGAAATGGTTATTAAAATATTTATACTAAGAGAATTTGGCATTCTCTCTGGATTTAGTGAGCTTTCCACCACCAATTTTTAGATCCTACTTCTAATCCATTTTCTGCGAATGGCTTTTGCTGTCTTCTGCTCTAGTCATCCTAGGATTATCATCTAGGCAGATGCAAGGATATCACACACCAAACAGAAGAGGAAACTACTTCTTATAACCTACCAGCAAACAGATTCAGGGTGTGAATAATTTAGGCCAGCACTTTTTCTTAAGGAATTTTATATATAACTGTCATATATTCTAAAAGATCTACATAAAAATTTATACTTCATATGCTACTTTAGCTGCCTGTGGTGGGTTGACCCTGGCTGGAGGCCAGGTGCCCACCAGAGCCACTCTATCACTCCCCTTTCTTCACTAGACAGGGGAGAAAAGGTATAACAAAACACTTGTGGGTCAAGATAAGGACAGGGAGATCACTCACTAATTGTCGTCATGAGCAAACAGACTGAACTTAGAGAAAAAATCATCTAATTTATTACCAAGCGAAACAGAGTAGAGGAATGAGAAATAAAATCAGATCTTAAAACACCTCCCCCCACCCCTCCCATCTTCCCGGGCCTAGCTTCACTCCCAGTTTCAACCTACTGCCCCCTTAGCGGCACAGGGGGACAAGGAATGGGGATTATGGTTGGTTGATCACACGTTGTTTCTGCAGCTCCTTCATCCTTGGGGGGAGGACTCCCCTGTTCCTTCACAAACTTCTCCAACATGAGTCCTTCCCATGGGCTGCAGTCCTTTGTGAACTGCTCCAGCATGGGTGTCTCCCACGGGGTGCAGACCTTCAGGACCAGACTGCTCCAGCATGGGTCCCCCACGGATCACAAGTCCTGCCAGCGAACCTGCTCTGGTGTGAGCTCCTCTCTCCATGGGTCCACAGGTCTTGCCAGGAGCTTGCTCCAGTGCGGGCTTCCCACAGGGTCACAGCCTCCTTCAGATGTCTCCACCTGCTCTGGTGTGGGGTCCTCCACAGGTTACAGGTGGAATCTCTACACCCCCTCATCCTTCCTCCATGGGATGCAGGGTGACAGCCTGCCTCATCATGGTCTTCACCATGGGCTGCAGAGGAATCTTTGCTCCAGTGCTTGGAGCACCTCCTGCCCTTCTTTCTGCACTGACCTGGGTGTCTGCAGAGTTTCTTACATCTTCTCACTCCTCTCTCTGGCTGCAAAAGCTCTCTCTAACTTGTTTTTTTCCCTTCTTAAATAGGTTATCACAGAGGTGCTGAATGGCTTGGCCTTGGCCAGTGGCAGGTCCATCTTGGAGCTGGCTGGTATTGGCTCTATCAGACACAGGGGAAGCTTCTAGCAGCTTCTCGCAGAAGCCACCCCTGTACCCCCCACCCCTGCTACCAAAACCTTGCCATGCAAACCAAATACACTGCCCTTAGGTACAATTAGCTTAGCAAATTCTCCTCTTGTACAATTTACCCAGTGAAGTTGATGAGCAGGTAAAGGCTGCTGTGATGATATTTGAGGAGGTGAGTGTGAAAACAAGTGAGCACAAAAAGAATCTTTTATTATAACAATCTCCCCACATAAAACAAGGGAAAATAAATAGTATAGATTCATTCTTGCTTTGATTTAAAAACACACATGAGTTTGCACCAGTTGTGTGAAGATGCTCTTAAATCAGGCTTTATTGATTTAACCCATTTGCCTTTTGAGGATTTGCACTGACAAATTTATGTAGCCTAACTGAAGCAGGTTTTAATGCAAACAAGAATTAGACATAAGCAATTCTGCACACTAATATTGTCACTCGCTTCAAAGGCTAAAACGGGAAAGGTAGGGCACGCTGCCCTAACAATTGTAGAATGCCATTAGGAGTTGGTCAGATGTGGAGTCAGACATGGCACGTGGGCATTGCACTGTGTGGGATACCTGTATTTCAGCTTTTGCCTCCTGGTGTAAGAAAAGCAAAGCAGAAAAGATGTGATGATAACAGGTATTGTGTGGGTGAGCCCTGAGAGCTTGATGCAAGAAGAGAGGTGCAGTTCAGTCGGCTGCTTCTCTTCTGGCAAAGTGCAACTGTGCTTGGCTTATAGCATTGATAGAAAAGCTAGTGGGCAAATGTTTCTCTCCAGTGTCTTTGCATTCCCCTTATTCTGACTGCTCATATCAGCAGACTCATTGGAAAATGTGTTGTTCTTAACCCAAAACCCAACAAGCCATTCGAAGGTACCTACACCTGTCATTCATGGCTGGTACCAGTTCATGCGGCTGTTGTACAGAATTTCTCATATTTTTAGGACTGAGTTGTGTGTTTATCTGAATTAAGGAACTGCTTGCTCACTCCTTTCTCAGCATCCCCTTCCCAGCTAATTCTGCCCTCCTATTCTATTTTTTGGGTAACTTATTTTCTATCCCATATCTGCATTACTCAAACAATAGTTGCTTTTGTTTCATGTTTTGATTGTAATTCTTTCGAACCGTATATTAGGACAAATCTATTCCTTGCAGTGAGATATAACAAACACAGCATGCAGAGCAACGTGGCTATGGCAGGAAGGTAACGTGGTGCACTCTGCTTGTTCTTCTCTTTATCTGTCCTGATTAAGGATGAGGTTGTGACACCAAGTGGTTCTCAACAGACCCCAGAGTCTGACACTCAAGTTCCGACCACAGCAGACACCATCGATCCCTTGTTTTACCCTAGCTGGTATAAGGCTCAGTCGCGGCAATCAAGCAGTCCGAGCTCAACCCCAGTGAGTGGGTTGGGGAAAGTAGGGCCTCCTGTTTCTCTGGAAACAAGTGCAAAGAAGGCAGAAGCTCCGGCAGCAGCAGCGATTGAGGAGAGTGCACCAGGGAGTGGTAAGGAAAGTAATGCCACTGCAGCGTCATCCAAGGTCAGTGCTACCGAAGTCACCCCAGAGGGCTGTGACGCACAGCAAGGCGGGAACGGCAATTGTTAAGGAAAATGTGACTTAATTTTCCTCTGCATGCTAAAGAATAAGAATAATTTCAGAAATATGGAAATAGCATAAATTGTCTTTTCAGCAAATCCATTGGATTTACAGATGGTTTCAATATGTGACAGGCTGACTTTTCAGCTTCAGAGTAGCATGCTGGCGGTTGCTTGTGCTTAACTGCCAGGGCACCTCACTTGTGCGAGCTGTTATCTGAGTTGCTCACACAGACACTCAGGAGATGTTGGAGAGGCTGGTGATGTCTCTGCACAATCAGATATTTGCATGCATTAGCAGCAGACAAATCCTGTGCATGAGGTTATTCTTGTTGCCTGTTGAAAGCCTGTGTACATCACACGCTGTCCTACCACCACTGGTAGAGCAGCTATGGCTTGGCTTTGCCTTCTGTGGCTCTATGGCTGCACCTGGAGCATATGGCTTCCCAATGTGAACACAGAAGTATGGAAATACCCAGAGCCTTCTTGTGTGTTTGATTGCCTCTCAGTAAGCAGTGTGGTTTCCTGGGTTTGGATCTGTTGCAGAGGGTTTCCTCCGAGGATTTTTGGGGGACTTGACTAAAGGAGAGCATGAAGATAATATATTCCAGTTGTGTGTTAGACTACCAGCAGCATGATGAGATAACAGGGACTGATGTGTTGGGTATGGGAGGGTGTTTTCCTTAAAATAACAATGTTAGAGTTAGTATAACCTGAATTTTAATATTCCTTCTTCTGCATATGTGTACAAACTCCACATTGGTCAAAGATCCAAGGAGCAGAGCTGAGGGAGCTGTGTGTGAAGGATTTTCACACTACACCAGCTCCTGCTCTAGTGCCTGGCTACCAGCCCATGAGCAGCACTCTCTAAATCAAACCATCCTGATTTACAGGCTTAAGCCATATGCTTTAACAAAGCCATTGCCTGTATGTGTGAGACAGAAGACATTATGTGTGTGTGTGAAAAAACACGAGTGGGTAGTAAGTATTTCATGATGTTTCCTTTAAAGTTGGAGTCAACCATTTTGCATACATAAGCAGTCCTACCATGATAAACCATTATGTGGTAGGCAAAAAGTTAGGAGTTCATACAGATATGATTAGCTGGAGACTTTAGTCAGGGACACTTGAATTTGGTGGTGGAAGGATTTGCGCTGACTTCAGTCTTAACAAAAGGAACATTTGACCGTCAAATTTCAGTAGCTATTTTTCAAGTCGAGGTTTAATTTGAGAATATGTGAGTGACATTAAAAAAAAAGAATTAAATTACCAAATCTACTATGACCCTGTCTTCTTAAGTATATTCCAAATGAGCTGGCAAAAGCAGATAAATTCACAGTGAAATTAATTGCTGCTCTTTCTTCATATGAGTTCCACTAATGACTGGGCAGCCAAACCTCACCATAGGCAGGTAAAATCCTTGCTGCGCTAATTCCCTGGGAGCTTGCCTGACTGGTCTGCTTCCCTGGGTCCTAATTTACCAGCAGAAAGGAAATGAGCAAAACTAAAGTTTGATGTGGCCAACGGTCTGAAAAAAACAGTGGCCGTGGTTTTCAGTCACACTGAAGCAGCAGTCTGGTACCCAGCTCTCTTCATCATCAGGTACTAGGAATGAAAACAGATATGTGGGAAAATGTCAATTCCTGTTGGCATGTCAGTTTGAGGGTGCTGGGTTTTGATATTTTCCCTGATCTTGAGTGACCCTCGCATTTTGGGAGGAGGATGTTGAGAAGAGTAGCACGTGGTTCTGGGGATGGCAACTTGTTCTAGTGGAGGGTGTCCCTGCCATGGCAGGGGAATTGGAACTAGATGATCTTTAATGTCCCTTCCAACCCAAACCATGCTATGGTTCTATGGGAGGAGAACGAAGCAGGGGATGCAGCTGAGGATGGGGTTGCCCCTGAGCTGGAGACAAAGGAAGCGATAGGAAAGCTTGGGAAGCAGAAAGGTGCAGAGTGAGCTGAAGAACAGAAAAACCAGAGTGATCAAGCTAGGAAGGGTGATGCCATGAGATGATGCTGTGGTCAGATTTACGGATCTGAGCTGAAATGTGTCTATGTCACAAGCAAAATGGCCTCTGTCATGTGGCAGTGATCATATTTTAAATATGTGAACTTCAACCTTGTTTTTTTCCTGCATGTGATTTTTACACAACCCACTCTGAAAAGCCATATTTGTTTCTTTTTTAAAACCCCGGCTGATGTTCCTCACACCACTGGTTTTGCTCCCTTCCTCCAATTAAAGTATATCATGGAAAAGTGCTGTGAAAACAGAACTTTTTCACTGAATGTAGTGATATTGACAAGTTCGTGTCATGACAACACTGTTGAAGCACTCTTCTTATTTTCTCACAGGAGTTAGCATTCTGCATATCACTTTTGGCATTTCTTATCATACTACACCATCTTTGGAATCTGATTCAATACATGATTTGTACTTTCATGGGTAGGAAATATTTCATTTTACCATTAACTAACAGTTCAAATAGTGTCTCTAGTCATGTTCCTACATGGTTTTAAAGGATTTTTTCCCTTTCTTCCCATCCAAAAACATCATGCTAGTTTACAATACAAGCTGCCTAAAGCACTTCTTCCTGCACCTTCAAAATGCCACCTTTGAGCTTACTCCTGCATGGTTAAACATTGCATCTCCCTGGTTCAAAATGTAAAGACACATTTACTCCCTCAGATATATGGGCTTATATTTCAGTTGCTGTTCAGATAACCAGCAGGATGGAGAACCTGTGGGTTGACAGGAGATGTGAAGAGCCCCAAGCTTGTTCAGTCCAACAAATGGGGGAGGAAAGATCTGGAGAATAATGGTTGTCATCAGAGGGGTAAACATCTGGAAGAAAAATCCCATCACAAGCAAAGCACCAGTTCTCCCTTGGGGGAAAGCACCAGTTTTCCCATGGGGACCTCGGGAGAGGAGGAGTCCCCCATGCTCCCCGAGGGAGCACCACCGTGGAGAGTCCCCTCACACCTCAGCCCACACAGCACACCCCACATGTTGGAGACTCCTCTTCAGGTCCTTTTTACACCAAAGGCATCCAAAGCCTTCTCTCCCACATTCCAGTGAGCGTGGAGTACCAAACACAACCCTGAAATGCATCCCCAGGTAGCTGGGGGGGATCCGAACCCTTTAGACACCAAGACTCTGTGTGTGCTTTTAAAAATCCATGCTTTAAAAAATGTTTTTCTGTAGGCAAAGGCTTTTTTTCCTTAGGTCACACTAATTAAAAGCTGAAATAGCTACAAGATCAAGGACTAAGAACTCCATTACCCAGTGAAGTTGTCCTGAATGCAGATACTGTAAATTAAACCTTAACTATTCCATAACATCTTTTCTGGAGTAGTTCCTTTTTGGTAGACACTGTCCATGATCTAGTTCTTCCACCTTTGAATTCACACCCTTTTTAGGTAAGACATGTATATTCAATTTCCAAAGTGATATGGCTGATCTGCAGAGAATTCTGTATTACCACTGGGGCTTTTAATCTTATTTACCGGAGACCAAAGACCTCTGACACTAAACAACAGTAGTTACTTTTGCTCTAATAACAGAAGAATTCAATTTTGGTCTATTCTTCAAGACAAAAATGCTTGTTTTTCCCTGATCATTTTCTGTACTGCACTCTAGGCACTGTACAACATGATATGGTGCCTCTCTAAAAAATGATAAATTATTATTCAGCTTTTATGTGCAAAAATTCCAGCACTATGACTGAAGGATATCTCTCCATAAAAAAAGGGAGAGGGGAGAAGCTATCACCTACGCTTGAGCTGCATAAGTTATGCAAAAAGATGCACTGTCTGGTAGTAATTTGAATTTGAAAAGCATCGGACACTGTGAATCTCAATTAAATTTATGGATCATAGTTTAATTTTCATTTATTTGTGTTTGGTTTTGAAAATTTGTTGTATTATTACAAGAGGACATAGAGCTCGTTTGTACTCCTGGGAAATCAGGCATGCGAATAGCATTATGCTCTTTTTCCCCCTCTCTTTCTTTTTTAATTCAAAATACCTTTTGAAATTAAAAATAGACAAATGCAGAAAGCTCTCATTTCTACCATTTGAGACCTCTTTCTATGTGGTCTCTAGTGACAGCTTTATGATTTATTTAATCATGAAATAGAAAGGAGGTGAGAAAGAAAGGCATTTTGGTCTCAGACTCTATTTGCATAAAAATTATTTTCTTCTCCATGTGAAGTAAGGTGGCTGTTTAGACAGTTTATGTGCCTTTATCTTTCTTGTGAGATATCAGGTCACTGCCCCTTTTTCTTTTTGTGTGGTAAGCCCCTGAAAGTCAAATAACAAAATTACTTGAAATAACTCTAATAATAATTTATAATAGTAATATAAATCTGCATGATTGTCATCATAAAAGCAGCATATAATTTATTTTCAGGCTACTTTAATAGAATGCACTGACAGGGTTTCCTTGGTTTTTAGCAGCAGAAAGAGGTCAGTTCCACCTATTAATTCCCCAAATTTATTTTATTTAAGGGCCACTACCCTCTAAGAAGTTATACTGATACATCAAGAAGTTTCCTCCAGAGTGCAGGAGAGTGTATCGGCAGGGGTACAGCAACAGGAGGTGCAGCCCATAAGTGTACAGGTTTCTTGGTCTAAGAAGGGATGGAAGGAGATGATTCAGCATGAACAAAATTGGTAACTCCGCAGTAGAGAGCTGCATCCCACTTTAGGGAGTGCCTAAGTCAGAAGTATAGTCACTGCAGGCTGCTTCTGCATCTGACGGAGGACGAGAGGCCTCTCCAGTGAGAGACAGTTCACCAGCTGCTGCTGGTTCTCACTTGGCACATCTTCACATCTGCCTCTTGTGAGTAAGGTGACATCACTCTTAACCCGGGTGGCTCTGCTCAATGTCTAAAGTTTGGGGGGGGGGGCACTTTTTGAAGTGAATCTGAGCCTCTGAGGGTGACAACCGAGAGCAAATGACTAAAACAGAGGGAGCAGGAATAGCATCGATGAGCTGCCTTGCCACCATGGGGAGTAATGTATTAGTGGAGGGTGACAGACATTAACAAGCAGCCCTTTCCAGCGCGTGGGAGAAACAGATCTTGGAGTCCAAACCAAAAACTCAGAGAGCTTAGGGACAGTGTGCGTGATGGGTTACAGAAGGAGGTGAAACAAGCTTTCACCAAGTCTTAAGTTGTCTTCTTGTGTTCAGTCTCAGAAGACAAAGTGAGCTAGGAAGAAGAATACGTATTTTGTGTGTTAGACTTCGGAAACTCATTCACCCATTTGGCATTTCAGGACTCGGGCATGTGTTTTTGTGCTCTTTATACCTGAAGGATGCTACCAATGGTATCTAGGTGTGCAGCTTTAGATGTATGAAGAATGATGTGTGTGTTTTGTAAATGCTCGTGGCACCTAACTGTTGGACTGGTGCACCTGAAGGGGCATATGGCCCTTCAGGCTCTTGGAAATCTGACTTCTAAATATGCATTGAGTCCTCTTTAGTAGTAAGATAAGTTTGCAGGAGTGCTGAACCTCTATCACTTCTAACAGTGCAAATGCTCAATACTCCCAGCTAACAAGCCAGGTGCGTAAGCCCCTCTTGCTGCCCAGACCAAGCAACCAAATGTGAAAAGCTGGCCCTAAGTTCTGCCCTTCATTTCCCTTATGCAGACCTCTGATAGCTAGAGAAAGCCATGCACACAAAGAACAGTAAAACCATTTTCTGGGAATGTGTAGTCCTTAAAAATGTCTTCACGTGTGGAACCACTCTGTCCTTTGGCTTGTGATAGAGGAATCCCAAAAATCAGCAGTGACAGGTATTTTGTAACAAAACTTAGTTGTGTTGTCACTAGAAGAAGGCAGATCCCAAAATACCCTGTATCTGCTCAAACTATTTCAGTCTGGTTAAAATATAGAGGGCAATGGATGCATAAGGAAAAGTTTGTTTTGTTTTTTTCCCTAATCGATTTTTGTGGGCAACATCTCTCATGCGGTGACACCAAATAAATTTATGAGAGTTTATGAAAGTCTTGTATTCACCTGGCTCTCTGATTATCCAGTTTATTTCACCCAAGATCAAGTACTGGACCCTATATTCTGTTTCTCAAGTTCCCTGACAGAGAGGTGGCTAGCTGTGGCTCCGAAGGACTCAAGTGCATACATTTAGTTTGAAAGGAAATGCAAGTTAATCATCCACAAACGGTATTCTGATCTAATTTCCCTTTGCTGCCAGTAAGTACAGTGCTTTAATTCCATGAGGATATAATCAGGACTGAGCTGTTTGGGAGGAGAAATACTAATGGAGTGGCCTATGTTAATCTTGTTTCATTAGTTTTAAAATTTTCTATTACTTGCTTACAACCTTATGCCATCTGCCGGAATTACCATGGGGACAGTCCTCTCTGTATTCACGTACTGTAGTTCTCTTTGCCCTGCTGCTGAATACTTCAATTTCAGCTGGTGATCCTTCAAATATTTTTCCATGAGACAGCTTTAAATCACATGTCAGAGAGGTCAGTACTTAGCTAAGTTTTAGCCGATTGGTTGTCATGTCAATACACAGACAACACGGACAAAATAAGATCATTTAAAACCAAAATAAGCCCGAGAGAGATCATGCTGTGCTCGTTGCACATGTAGCTCTGCTTTTCCAGCACTCTATAAAAGGTACAGTCTCACATTTTAGCGCAGTGCTGCTTTGGAATGATTGCACTAGTGTGGCAGTGGTACGCATATAATAATTTCCTTTCTCTTGTCCGAATTGGAAACTCATTCTTGCAATCTGCTCAGGTAAGGAAGCTAAGTCACCATCTTCAAGCCAGCTGCTCCAAGAGAGGATATTGCTTGCTCAAGAGAAGGCAGTCTTGCAAGGCTGGACCTTGTGGGAATGATGCTAAGCAAGGGTCCCCCTCTCCTCTGGCCCACCCGACACAGCCTTCCCACAGTTTGCCCCCCGAGCGGGACGAGAAGTTCTCCCAGGAAGCCAGGTGCTGCTCAGAAGGCTCTCTGCTGCCTGCAACACCTATGTCTAGTGCTAATGAAAGATCTGGGAATGCAGAGAGCAAAAACCGACTTGATATTTATCATCTAGGTCTGGATATACTTGTACTGTATCTTTTCTTAGGCAGAAAACTGGATGGGTTTATTTATGTACAGTTAAAAAAACAGGTTTGACTGAATGAAAAATGGGTCCTCCATGAAGCTGAGCCTTTTGTAGGAGACCCATGAATCAACTAGTATTCAAGCTCAAATTAAATTCTGTTTGAAGCTTCTTCCCAAATATCTCTTAAATCTCACTTAGGGGGGAGAAAAAAAAAAAAGTGTACAGCCTGAAATACAGGGCAAATGGTAGATGCAAGAATTTCAGCTAACGGTATAAAAATCCTGCTTTGCTTCTCTGTAATTTGACCTAGTGAGATGGGACTCAGTTATAGCAGCCAGGTCTGAGGCCACTCAGGCTGATGTTTAGTTGGTGGCAAATTCTGCCATAAATTTCCATTTTGCACCTTGACTTTGTGCTTCAGGTGAGATTTTTTTTTCCTCAGTTTAGCAAATACATGCAGAGAAAATCAGGAAAGTCTTGATTGCTCTTCTTTTAACACCTCTGTCTCCCTTGCTTCTGAGAATCATCTGAGTGATTCAGAGGCAGTAGTGATGAGTCGTGAGGGCAATGCATTAAGACCAGCTTTCAGACAACAGTTCCTCATAATTAATATGAGTGGCAAATACTTCACCTGAAGTTTTACCTCGAATAGTCTGTTCTGTGATTTGTCTGGTGAGTCATAGATACCATCTGATTTATGTATATTTCATTTTTTTTCAGTCCATTACTAACAAAAGGACCTCCACAATGACAGCATGGACAAAATTATTTCTCCTGTTCAAATTAATACAAAGCCAGGCTCACCTAGGCATTGTCTTTCTGCGACTGGCTCATTTAAATACTGAAATCTACCTCCATTCAACCTCCTTGTCCAAGCATCACTCGTTCAGGTCATTGTTAAGGCTTTTGGAAAGGAAAATAAAATCTAAACAAAAAATATTTCTTAATCATGAATGAACAGTTGCTGGTTTGCATCAGGTTATGGTAGATTTAAGTCACAACAACACAAGCCACCTGTTTGTAAAATATTTGGTTACTTGTCATCCTACTGCCTTGAGACAGTTCAGGCTTTCAGTGCAGCCATATGCTCACCTATGGAAAGCAATGCTTGTAATCCTGTTACCATTAGAGATGGATCATCTGATTGAAAATCCCACTGGTAGTAAATAGCAAACCAAGTCCTTGTGTTTGGATATTGTATCATGGCATTTCTAAGCTTTCCTGACTTGTGAACTGGTGAGGGACTGGACCGCAGCACCTGGCAGAAATGGGTGCCCACCTACCTGGTGTTTAAGATGGAATTACAGGTTGGGTGGCTACCTGTACAGCCAAAATGAAACAGTAAAAAAAAAAAAAAAAAAGAGAGAGATATCAAACAGCATTGATTCAGTCTTAGATCCCTTCTCAGGTGATATATATTCCTGACATCTTTACAATAATCTTCAGGTCATTAAGTAAGAGACTAGTGACTAATTCAGAAAACTTGTTATCCCAGGCTACTGGCCAATGGAGATAGACAGGTGCCATAATGTTCAAACCATGCTACAGATGTCCGACATAGATGTCACACCTTTGAGCAGAGAATGAGGATCTCACAGTCCTGGAGACTAAGTGATCTGAATTTCTCATTGTTTTTTTTAATTTAGAGAGTGGCCTATAAAATCTGAGTCTATCTCAACTACCAAAGGTGGTGATCAAAATACAGGCCCAGTCTCTCAGAGCACTCCTGGCTCAGCACTTCTGCACACAGAAGAAGAGGCTGTTTTTCATGATGAAACACTTGCTGTTTGACTCCCTCTATTACAAAATGCCTTACTGAGGAAAGGTAGTTGTTTCCCCCATCAGTGATGGCAAGCCTTTTCAACATCTGGCACTAGATTTATTTTTTTAAAATACATTAATTTTTACATTTATGCACAATTTCATAATTTAATTTTATAAAATAAATTGATTTTTTTTTTTTAATGGAACTGATGCCTGCCCAGATGCAGGTCAGTTACAAGCTTGTCTCTGGTGACAGTTGCCTGTGATCTGTGCTCTATGCTCCATAATAACCTAGTCAATAAATGTGATTGAATCCGAGGCTTTAAGAGCAGTATTTATCACAGATTCCTTGGACTTCACCTGGGAACAGTGTGAGACGGGCAGAAGGAAGCTTGATTTAATATCTTGCTCATCAGTTGGCTGCATGCTGTGCAAGCAAGGCAGCATTGCTAATGGGTGAGCAGAGATTACAATGTGAGAGGTGATATGACAGACATCTGTCCCAGAAGTCATGGTGATGCTTGCTGAGCAATGTATTGTTGGAGTAGAGTCATGTCTTGGCTATCAGATTCAGCTTCTGTGGTCACAGTAAAGAGAAGGTTCAGGCAAACGAACACCTGGAAAAAATATCATACTAAGGAAAAGGAGCAGCAGTGACAGGTGATGAGGGAAAAATGGTTTAACTCTGGCCAAGACTTTCTTTTTCTGTAACATAGTGACTTTAAAGAATGGAAAACTGTTGCTTTAGCTGACATTATAGCTTTTTCTCCTGCATCTCCATCAGTGTATTTTTACCTCTCAGAGAAGTTGTGCTGTGTCCCCTGCTCATATATACCACCCCCCACATATTTACAACAGCCCAACTAAGTCAGTCGTTCACGATGCGAGCAGTGCTCCAACCTCCAAAGCATGGTATGTGTCTACACACCTCGCAGCTATGCTAGCTCCGATATCTGATCCTGTGAATGGAGCTCCGGGGTGAGTCACAGTCTGAACTGGCACTCTGTCTCATTCATTGGATTTACAAAAAAAAAAAAAACATTTGCAGAGGAAGAAAAAGCTTTAATTTACAAAAGTCCATATTACTCAAAGGAAAGACTACATGACAGTGACAAACATGACGTTAAACCATTACTAGGTTTGCTACTTCTCTCTGAAAGCTAATAGTGAAGTTTCTCTCACGTGGACTAGATGGGTTACTGCCACGGAAAAGTTCTTGGAATGTCTTTACTTCACATTTAACTTGGTGATCTGAAGTCTGCTCATGCAGCCTTAATACTAATGTGTTTGTAAGACTCTCCTCCTGGGTTTTCTTCATTTTTCTGGACAGCGGTGGGACTAGGTTTTATACAGGACTGTAGTTAATCACTCTCAACAGAAAGTAATGCCAGTGAGGGGCAGCAATGGGTGAAATATTAAACAAGTATTTTCTTTCTGGCTTTTTTGTTTGAGTCATGAAAAAATAGGTGACATAAATAAGGGAACTGTATTTCCTTTGTCCCCAGTGGCAGTTAGAAGAAAGCTGCTCTTTCACACCATTCTCTAATACTGTTTCCACCACTGGTTCAAGTGTTTGGACCTCCCTATCCCATTGGAGATGTGCAAATATTATACCAAAATAAGCTATCTGGACTGTTTTCCTCTAAACTGTATTTGGTCTCTTTAAGGTCATTACGTAAGGCATTGCGTTAGGCATTAACCACACAATGTTAATTCTCACGTAATGAAAATCTATTGAAAAAAGGTATTTCCTCCCAATGGACTTTTAAAATTCATTATTGACCACTATTAACAGAGTGGCATATCTAGTACTGTGACTGATGGAGCTTATCTGTGCGTATTATTTTGTCTGCCACCATAAGTATTTCTGTGGCAGGTAATTATTTCAGAGAATATTCTGTTGGTTCCCACTAATAAAAAGAAAAGATCCGTACAGAATAAGCAGCCTCTTAGCTTGAAACAATATTGTTGTGATATACGTGACAGCTGCCAGGTGTTATGCTGAAGGAGCTAGACTGCATAAAAATATGAAAACAAAATGCTTGAACTAAAGTTTAAACTATTTAAAAATAACCTGTTGTGCTCCTTTTGTTTCCGCTGCCTGGAAGTGTTGAGTGCCAGAAGTGTAACACTTGACATTTGAGGCAGACAAACATAGCCTACAGATTCTGTGATGGCTTTGCGACCAGCTAGCATTTTTTAATCATGCCTGTTCTTGTCAACACTGGAGGTTGTTTCTAAAGAAGCCCGCTAAAATATGGGAATTAACTTTAATTTCTCACTCATTTTCTGAGGCTACAGAAACCATAGAAGCAAGAAGCTTGTATTTTCACTGCCTCTCTATCCAAGACCCACATTTTCTAACAAATTCACACTCTTGCTCTCCTGCTGGCTTGAGAGGAGGCAGCAAAGGCATGGGGTACTTCACATGCCTCTAAAGCTGTAGATCCATTCTTTTCTCTGGCAGCAAAGGTGATTTAGGAGTTTCTTGCCAAATGGCCCTGCTTCTTATTCCTGCCCAGATGCTACTACTCACGTGGCCTTTCTGTTGAGGCAGCTGTTTGTTGGGCTGTGTTGGAATCAAATCATTCAAATGGTCCAGGTCTAAAAATCTCTTCCTTCACCTCAAAAAACAACAACAAAAAATTATGTCATTCCAGTGACATTCCCATTCTTCTCACAGCCCTGCAAACAGCTGCAGCAATGCAAATGGACAGTGAACCATGGAGGCAAAGCGGGAAGAGGTGGATGGGGTGCCAAGAGGCAGGACCTGCTTTGGTTCGCGTTGTTCCTCCAGAAAACATTCATATAGCTGCACAAGAGGGCTATTTGTAACCAGCCAGTGCATCCATGTTGTAAGAAATAACCCCCTTTCCTAGTGCATACTGACTTCTAATAAGCCACGTCCATTCTTTTCTCACTTATTTTAAACCTAGACCTTTCTCATTAATTCAGTCAAAACTGAGGCCACGATTTCACAAGACGGTAAATGCAGTTGTGGAGAATTCATCTCTAGGTCAGAAATAACATACTCGGGTGACACAAAGTGTTCAACTACTACCAGTTCACTAGGCAGAACCATATTTGTTCAAAAAAATGTGAGTAGCAACCTTTTTTTTCTTTTTTTTACCCTGATTAATTACAAAAAATTGTGACCATTTAGTCATGCTTAATCTGGATAAAATATACTGGTAGCTGATCTACAGCCCTGGAGGAAACAACCATTTCAGCCCTCATTTCTCTTACTTCTCACATCTCCTTGCAAGCTGGTGTGATAAAACCTCTGAGACGGCCATTTCAACAATGGTTTCTCCAGATCCTACCTTATCAGAAGTCATCAAAAATAAGCAAAAAATTGCCAAAACAAAAACCAAACAGAAGAAGACTATGAAGACACTTTACCTTTCCACCCCACTTTCTAAATTTAAGAGTTACTGATATTGTAAAAAGTAATAGTGCAGTCTAAGTTCCCGATTTCTATCAAACAGGTTTCTGATATTCTGAAGTATTTAGCTGGAATCTTCCTTGTGTAATTACTTGAAAGCCAGATCTAGTCTAACCCAGTCACCAAGAGTGTCTCGGTAGGGAGAAACAAGCAGCTCCAGAGACAAATCCATCCGATAGACCCTTCTTTTAGGATGGGACAAATCACCCTCTGGTGGTGCCTCTCTCTCATTACTCCCATTAGATGGGATGAATGCAATTTGCTTGAGTGGATGTCTCACTTCTGCATGACTGAAGTTTGATGACATGAATACCAGTCTTTGTACCTAAAGGCTACGAAGATTAGTGGTGGTAAAGCAGAAAACAGTGCATAGACTTCATTGTGTTTCAAATATCCAGAAGGCCTAGAATGCCTATTTTTCCCCCCAGCATAAATAGGATAACTGCTGGGCCCTAATAAATGAAAACTTTATGGCAAAGCCATCCCACTGACCTCTTTCCTCCCCTCCACATCCTTCACAAGAACCTCATACAGATTTAAGTAATGCTCTGCTTAAGGAAGCAAATGCTGAAAGATGCTGAATACCTGCAACTTTGGTACGACTCATCAAGTTAAACTCTGAGATCCTTATACTGTTTATTCGTGCAAATTCTAGTGTGCCAAATGCTGAAGAGTGCTGAATGGCTGCTCAGTGGGAGTTGTGGTTGCTCAGCACCTCCAAAGAATTGGCATGTAAACTCCAGCCTGGACTTTGCTTATTGAAAAAAACAAATCCAACCATCAGTCATGCAGGGTGTGCTTCCCTCACTGCTTCATGAGCTGGTCTGGTGAAAATTTCTGGTGCTTATTGAAAGCATCATCTGATGTCACTCGACACCCTGGGAGAAAATATAAATCAAAGTGTAAGTATTCAGCACTCTCTCAGCATTGGCCTAATGTGATTAATGTAGTCTGAGGTAAACACTTTAGTTATTCCTGATTACTGTTAGGGACCCAAACCAAGGGTTGGGACTTGTTATTCTAGGTAATGTGAAAAACAAGCCCTACCCATGAGATCTCCAAGACTAAGATAAAACTTGGGTAGAAGCTTGACAACAGTTACCTAATAGCAATGGACAGACACAATGAAGTGTTGAACCTGAACCGTCTGAAAAGCATGTGGCAAGGGCTGTGCTGTGCTCAGCAGAAAGCTTTTCTCTGGCAGCAGGGTAGGGCTGCGGTAACAGGAAGAGCGAGGTGATGCAGGATGAGATTGCAAGGACCTACAGAATGGCCAGATGCCCAAGTCCCATTGACACTGAGGGGACCTGCTTGTGCTTTCTACCTTTTGGAATCACGTCCTGGTTCAAAAAAGTTGTTTTCTGTAAAAGTCTACAGCTGAAATCTTTGTGTGGACTGCCATTGGAAGGGGGGGATGGACTTCATAATGTGGATAGAGTTGCCCCTGGCACTTTTTGATGGTGTCTGGCTTCACATGAGGATAGCATACCTCAGTCACTGTATAACTCAAAGCACAAACACTAAAGTGTCACAGGTGTGAAAACACAAGTCTAAAAGCCAAGGAAAGGCCCTATTGTCAGTTTTGTGCTTGCTTCACTTCCAGCTGGGTGTGATGGTAAACCATTGCTCTTGGAAAGGCACATCGAGGTATTGCAGACTGGCAGCCTGCTGAGTCCAGTGAGGTGCTGGGAGTAAATGCTTCATCCAGCCAAACCCAGTGGGAATATGTTGGAGCTCTGACACTCTTTTGCTGACACAGGAAGATGTCATCACAGCAGAATATGAAGGAGTTAACACATTATGAAACACAGTTTTGGCAGTGATGCAGACAAAGCTTGTTTTGTTTGAAATGCAGTACCAGCAGCATTGGTTAACGTGGTAATGCAGTCACTTTGCCAGTCTAAGTCATTACATTGTGGGTCTTTTCTTTTAGCATGTGAGGTCCAAATCCTGTGAAACAAGCTGCTTAACTTTAAGCCCATGGATAGGTCTTTGCTTCAAACTTAACATTTTTATGTGTATTTCTGGATGGTGGCTGATTAGAATAGCAAGTGGAAGTGCTAAAGGACACCCATCTTGCACAGGAAGAGAAATGACAACGTACCAGCATGGTTTTAAGTAAAAAAGTATAAAAATGACAGAAATAATTTTTTAAACCTCTTGCCAGTTCTATTCCTTTGCAAGGTGAGAAGTGAGGAGGGCTGTCACATGCTTGCTTACACGTACTACTGAGGGTTTGATACACAAAATTGCCCAATGAATTTCAAAATGACTCTTGACTAGTCCAGGCACTCCGGCTATCCTTCCAAAAATAAAAGGCAAAATTTTCAACATCACAGAGGACTAATAAACCACCTACGCTCCTGCACCTACTGAGCTCAAGAGAGCACAGAATCCCTTACGACTCAGAAAGTCTAGCCATATATTTACTGCTGATACCTGACTTTTGTAATCGGGTTGAAAGGTTTGCATTCAGCACTTTCAAGGGCTG
Organism: Aramus guarauna; assembly: GCA_013400195.1. Classification (NCBI taxonomy): domain Eukaryota; kingdom Metazoa; phylum Chordata; class Aves; order Gruiformes; family Aramidae; genus Aramus; species Aramus guarauna. The sequence goes on from VXBL01008756.1 coordinate 75,629, forward strand.
AGAGGCAGCTCTTCTCTGATCAGGACTCTATTAGCTACCTGCCTTTTCAGCTGAAGATCTGGGCCCATGGGACCAATTCCTTACAATACTTTTGCATAAGCCTCAGAGATGACCCTTCTCACCAGCATTGTTGAAAACGGACCTCTGTTTTCAAGCAGCTGCTTCTCCCAGATTTTTCACCATGCTTGTGCTCTCATTACAGCACATGACAAAGTTAGCAAGCAAAAGCTATATTTTTCTGCAAGATCTTTGTCCATAAAAATCCTTTCTGAGCCCTGTATTTTGCAGTGAGTAGCAGTGAGTGCCTTGCTTTGAAAATGTGAATCTGAATCAAAGATTAGTCCGCATTTCAAATATTAAAGCAGATTCTCAGATAGTATTTCATTGGAAAAAGTAAGGCTACACCAGTCTAGAGTAACTGGGCCTAAAAAAGGAGCTATGAATTCTTCATTAGATATAAATAAAGAAATAAGGAGCTACTTTTTTCATACCCCCATGCTGTCTTGTCCATTGGTGTCACGGCGCTCAAATAGGTAGTAACTGGAATGAAGCCCAGTAGCCAATTTATACTTAACATACCATTAGTTCTTACTAATTTCTGTGGTACATTTTAAGTACTTACAAAAATGCTTAGGAAAATCATCCATCCCATGCTTCAGTTCCTCACAAGCATCCCTGCTTCATTGTTTGTTCCTGGATATGTCTGTTAGCATCACTGCTTTGGTAACTTTCCAGTTTAGGATAGTATTACAAATGATTGAGATGTGTTAAAATTCAGAGGACACTGCTCTCTCATTTTCCCTCTATCAAGCAGTATCTTGACATCAAATAGTTCTCCTGAGATCATGCTGAGGTTCCCAAAGTTAGGTGAAACCCTGCGTAGGGAAAGCTGGCAGTATTGGTTATTTTAATTTTAAGAATGTAAAATAATGTATGTGCATATCTAAGAATACAGAGGGGGAAAAAAAATCCTGTCTATTGCACGTTAAATTGTGATTTTAATGATGAAGACACAAGGCATCCCTTAGCTACCAAATCACCCATTTTTGTATATTTTATCTTTAATAGGATTTCTGATACAACCACAAAACCGGTCTTCATTCTCTGCCAAAGGGATCTGAAAACACTGGAACCAGTAAAAATATTTCTGTGTATCATACTGACCTGTTAAATATTCAGCAAATTAAAAAATAGCAATAATTCCTGTAATTAGCAGCTACAGCATATCATGTCCAGATTCCTTTTTTTACCATAAGCGTAGGATACCTGTGCAAACAAAAGCAGAATTTGGTCTGGGATATATGCAGAAGCTTATATCTCTGTATTTATTATTTATTTCCTGTTCTCAGGCTGAGTGAAATTGAAATGAAATAAATATTAAAAGACTTTAAAGAAAAACAAACAAACAAACAAACAAAACAAAACAAAACAAAAAAAACCCCACCAAACAACACTCCTGCGGCAGATTTTGTGACAGCAGAACAAGTATCATTTTGAGTGGCAATGCACTGACAATAACTTTTGGCTTCGGTCCGCATCAATCTGGAGGCCCAGCTACACAAGCCAAGCTGGCTCAGGATCACTTCTAAACAGGCAGTTATCACCTTTGGTGCAATAATATTCCAGAGGTCCAAATCAGGACTAAGCCCTTTGCACAGGTGCAACACGCTCACCCAGTGTAATCCTTCCTCTGCTGTTGTCCGTGGCAAAAGTCCCTCCAACTTCTCTGGCTTTAGAAGTCTGGCTGGCCTCCCCAAATGTTCATGCTCCATGCCTTTTCCCCTCTTTGCCGCTTCATTCTGGTTTTCTGCCTGTTGTGAAATCTTAAGGATTTTAATGCAATTCATCTTTCCCTCTTCCGTTTGTCAACCTTTCCTTCCTTTACAGACTGGTTCTGAACCATCCCCTCAAGGACGAGTGGAGGAAACTCCTGTGAGCAATGAGAGAGGTGACGAGCCGGCTCGTCATGTCTTCTCCTTCTCCTGGTTGAACTCACTGAATGAATGATGACTCACTCCGGCTGGCTTCTGGTGTGCTTCTCCTCTGAGGGACCGTGAGGGCAGGCAGCCTGGCTGCAGTCAACAAAGAAACTGGCCTGGAAAGGGACATCCGAGCAGGTTTTGTTCCCAGAAACTCAGTTGACCTCCACATCGGACCCAGCCCTTGACATGACAGAGTCCTAAGAGGGATGGGACATGGGGACAAATTGCTATACTGTATTGTAGTTAGAGTGTTTTCCAACAATTTCTTGTTTCCAAGGGGAAAATAGCATCACTACAGGTGTAGGCTGAGCACCACTAATGTTTTGTTATTCACTTTTTGGCATGTCCTCGTGTAGGTGTAAATGCTTCACCAATGTTGTTAGCTAAAATGCTGGTAAGATATTCACTAGTAGCATCCTTCGCCAACACAGTGTTTCTCCTCAGTACCCTCCTGCATCCCTGCTCATTGGTGCTGGTGACTTCAGTAACACTATTGTGCCCTCGGTATTCCCAAGTCAGGGTTGTATCTAAGCACCTCCCTGCAGTTACTCATGGTCCCCAGGGTAGCTGTGCCTCCCCAGCCGTGGAGGCTGAACACAGGAGGGGAGAGGGAAGCTACCATTTCTTCCTTTGCACTTGCTCTTCCTGCTAAGCCACAGCAGAAGATGCTCACATAAACAGGTTATTTGTAGGGAAGGTGCCTGGGAGGATGCACATGCCAAAAGCACTGTCCAAGCCCCCCACGAATGGATGCAGAACACAGCTCTGACCATGCGGGGCAGACGCTAGAGTGCTGCCCATGTCTGTCCAGCCATAATCTGTGTCTACGTCTTCTCAGTCATCCGTGTGTGCAGGAAAAGGGGCATGTTATTGCATGAAACCAGAATGGGGTGAGGTGGTCGCAGGTATTCATTCAAAGGTTTCACGCGGAAGCCCCAAGGTGCACTGTAGAAAAGGCGACTGTCGAATGTCCTGTTCCGTGTGCATGGAAGATGTTGAGCCATCTAGTGAAACCAAATTTGTGTCTTAAAAGAAGCTCTACAAGTTGTACTGAAGGTGACACTCTGCAAGTTTTGTCACTGGGGACAGGGTGTCAGCACTCAGTAGTGTTTAAGAGAGGCTACCAGGTTGCTGGGAGTGCTTGGTGCCATAGGGGACCAGGTGTCAAGCTCTGCGCTAGGCTTAAGTGTGGATCTCTCCAGAGCCCTGAGCCAGGCCCTGAGCACATCGCTTTGGCAGGGGACGGTGGCGGGGGCCGTAGGGCTGCGCTGCGCCCCAGCAGGACTGGTGAGCTGGCAGCGCAGGAAGGCAGCGTCTGGTTAGCAGGCTGTGAGGGGTCAGCCCCAGTGCCGGCCACCTCTTGCTCCAGGGCTGAGTCACATTAACCCTCATTTGTGTCTGTTTCCCCTGGAAAACGCTGCTGCGAGAGTTTTGGAAGGCTGCATAGGTGAGCTCCGTGCTGAGCTTTGAGATTCGCACAGCCCAGAGCGACCACTGCTCCACACCGCCACCACAGCTGCTGGAGCAGCTTTTGCCGGGATATGGTTCGGGGTGAGGGTTTTCCTATTTTCTCCCCGTTGTCCTAGAGGATTTCCTCCAGTTCCTCCCAGGAAGTTTCTCCACACGCACCGCCACCTCCCCAGCACCCCTGGAAGAGATTCGGCTTGGGCTCCATCGCCGGGACGGCGGGAGCCGAAGCGGGGAGGAACGTGCCCTTTTGGGGTGCGGGGAGGATAAGCAGAGCTAGAAAGAAAACACAAAAGAGATGCGGGAGCGCCTCACCAGTTTCCCATCGCTGCGCTCCGGCAGGAGGAGGATGCCCGGCCCCGGTCGCAGCGGCAGGAGCTGAGAAGCCCCCTCGGGGTGCTGCTGAGGTGGGAGTCAGCAGGGCTGGGGGCGACCGACCGGCCCCCGACACCCCCCCCCCANTAAGCGCGGAGGGAGGCGGAGCAGCCCTCAGGCACCCATGCAAGAAAGTCTGTCAAGCCATCTTTACTTTGCAGCTTTTATTAAAAATATAAATATTAAACATTCTCTTACACAACAAAATCGACCGAGCGCTGAAAAGATGTTTTATTGTGAAAATGTTTACAGGAAAAAAGTGGATTTAAAGTAGCTTACAGAGATTCCCCCTCCCACCTCCCTGCCCCCCAGCCGAAAAGTTATCTGTCTTCTTGGCACCATTTCTTCCAATGCTCACACATCCCTACGTAGCGATGGCACTAGAATAACTGGGAAATGGAGAAATAAATAAAGGTAGGGGAGGTTACGAACGACACTCGTGTTTCTGCACTTGGTACACGACTGTGCATGCTAGTCAAGGGACAGAGGCTGTTCGGAGTACACCCTTCTAGGTTTAAAGCTATATAAAAATAAAGAGATGACATCAGAGCAGCACTATGGTACATCGGACGGTGTAATTACTCTTGTGCTAACTGCGGAATCTCTTTGGCAAGGCGGGGAGGGGCCGTTTCATTTCCCGATTATCTCCATCAGTTTCCTGTTGCTGTGAGCTTGCTGCGCTAACTGCTCGGCTCGGGCCATCTCCAAGACTTCTCGCAGGAGGTGGAAAGTCAGATCCAGAGAAATAGGGGGCTCCTCGGATCGCTTCTCCCTCTCCACGGCCTCACCCTCGGCTTCGCCCTCCTCGGGGCTCCCCAGCGAGCGCTCGGGCAGCTGCTGCAGCTGTTGCACCGCCGCCCGGAAAAAGTTGCTGGCGGAGGCTTCGGGCTGTAGGTGGCTGGTGCTGCTGGAAGAGGCGGAGAAAGAGCCAACGGGTCTCTTGTTGAGGTTGCCCAGGCGCAGGAAATACTCTTCTCCCATGCGGAGCAGGACGGGCAGAGTTTGCTGCTGCTGCTGCTGCTGCTGCTGGAAGAAATCTGGCTGGTGCAGAGCCCCGTGGGTG
>VXBL01008756.1:80585-154319 GCA_013400195.1 Aramus guarauna
CGCCGCTGTCCCGGTGCTGAAACGCGCCGTTCCGCGCCGCTCCGCGCCCATCCGCGCCCCTCCGTGCCCCGCGCCCCGCGGTCCGGCCGCGTTCAGTCCCGGCCCAGCCGGACCCCGCCGTCGAGGCGGCCGCCCCCCCCCGCGGAACAGCNAAATCTGGCTGGTGCAGAGCCCCGTGGGTGGCTACCGGGCTCTTGCTGAGAGCTCTGCACTCCTGGCAGGGCAGGAGGGCGACCAGCAGGATTCCCGTGGACACCAGCAGCGGGACCTTCATGGTCGGGGCCCAAAACCTGCGGGGNGGGGCGGCTCCGGGCTGCGCCGGCAGCGAGTCCCAGGGACCAGGCTGGGCTGAGACCCTGCGGAGAAAGTCCACGCGTGTGCGCGGACCTGCGCCTCTTCACCCACCCGGGGCGGGGGAGAGGGAGCGTGGGGTTCCTGCGGCGGGGCGGCTGTCCCCAAGAGCTGCGGGGTGCGAGCGCCTGGCTACCCCGCGCCTCCCCGCTCCCTGCCCGGCCGGGGGAGCTCCCGCCTCCCGCGGGACGCCGCGCTCATCCCCCCGCAGCGCAGCGCAGCGCAGCCCAGCGCAGCCCGCTCCGCGCCCGGGCGCGGCCCCGCACCTACCTGGGGCGGCGGCGGCGGCAGGGCAGGGCAGGCAGCGGCAGGGTTCGGCGGTGCCTGGCGTCCCTTCCCTCTCGCTCTCCCTCGGAGCCGGCTCCTGGCGAACTTGGGATCAGATTTGGTCCTAATCAGAGCCGGGGCGCGGGATTTTTATAGCTTAGACCCTCTCCTGGAATCACGCAGAACTTGCCTAATAAGCTGACGCTCTCCTGACAGCCCGATTGCGTGCCCCGATCCACTGCTGAATAAATCATGGGGGCCCGTCGGAGCGGCGATGGGCCGAGTTTCGCTATCGCAACCCCAAATCTCACGTCCAATTATATCAACAGATATTTATCGCCTCTGCGGTGACGTCAGCCGGGCCGGGGGCCGGGGAGCAGGGTGCCCCCCCCCTCCCACCCCATTGACAAAAATACTTGAATGAGATTTCCCAGCCAGCGCGTACTATGAGAGGTCACTCCGGGGAAACTTTCCACTCGCGGGCCGGCCCGCGGGGAGCGACCCGACCCGTCCGGGACCAGGGCTGCTCTCCGGGGCGGTGTCCGTCCCCCATCCCCGGTGCTCCCCGGCCCCCCGCCGCCTCCGGGCCCTTCCGCACGGGGCAGCTGCGGCCGGCGGGCGCGGGAGACTCCGCGGGGCGCGGGCTCTGCATCGATCCCGTCTTTGCTCGGCGCCCGGGGCCAGCCCGGGCCGGGGCAGCGCTTTCCCCCGCAAAGCGGGCAGGACCGCAGCCGAGCCCCGCGGGGCCGATGCCGGGGCCGGGAGGGACCCGCGGCACCGCTGGCACCGTCACGTCGCACGGGCTGCTCGGGACCCCGCCAGCGGGAGAAGGGGCGGAAAGCCCCCGGGGGAGGCGGAGAGGGCCGGGGGTGCCGCCGCCGGGGCCGCCCCGGGAGCATCTGCCGGAGCAAGGACCGCAGCCTGGACACCGCTCCGCCCGCTCCTCCTCCCCTGCCACCTCCGGCACCGCCGCCTGCTCCTCCCGGCCCTGCCTCTGCGCTGCCGGCTCCCACTCCCGCGTTCTGGCCCTTGCTTCTCTCCATTGTCTTCCCACCTCTCGCACGGAGGGAGCAACTGCTCTTTCTTCTGTTCCTTCCCCCCCCCCTCTCCTCCACTCCACCAGCTGATCTTCAACCCCATGGCCATGTGCTTCCCTGTTCGCCCTCCTCAGCTAAGGCCCTACCCTCCAGGGTGTCCTAAAACCACGTTGAGCTCCCTTTGAAGTGCTCTCCTGTCTCCATTATGTCTGTAGGATCCAGACCGCATGTCACCAATGTCTCCAGCTGGGTTGTTTACCCTCCGATCTCCTCTTCCAGGAGGCAGCACTGCCTATAGAAATAACTTCTGCCCAATGCCCATTCCATGCTTAATGTGCATTCTTCAGGTTTTTGCATCCCATCAGCTTTGCCACTGCCTCTCAGTCCTGCTTCTTCACTTGCCTCGGTTGCAACATCAATCACGCCCTTCCCTTTAAATTGGAAAATTGTACAGAGAAGCTACTGGGTTTATCCTTACAGACTGTAAATGCTTGGGGTCATGCCCTTGCATGTCTCCCATCACAGTAAGGAGTTGCAACACACCGCAGAAGGTGGTCGTATGCTATTGATGCTAAATCAGTGATTAATCTGAAATCCGTTTCCTTAATAAAATAACAAAGTTCAAACAACTTAATATAAGAGGTTGGCCACAGCCTGATTCTGAGCATCTCCTTAGGGATGCTATACACTTTAATTTTTGTTATACCTACCTCCAGCTTCGGACGCTGTTGGTGAAGTGCCAAAGAATCGGATCTTTTGCATCATAAAGAAACAAATGGAAAAACAAGTAGTAATACCAGAGATTTATCTCTGCATTATCTCTGTTAGCTCAGGCATTCATGAACTGAAATGTGTATTACGACAAAAACAGAACAGAATATATTGTGTAGATAGTTGCAGCAGAAGCTATTTGTATGCTTTTAAAGCATGTCAGCACGGCTTTCAGTGAGAACAACAAGAGGTTCAAAGAAACAGGAGCTAAGTTCAATCAGTTGATGGGAAATGTAAGTGGCACTTACTAAACTCAAACCCTCCAGATGTGTTCTGTGGTAGGTTTTATCCCACTGTCTCAATTTTTAGGTTTAATATATCTTTTAAAGACACAAAACCTCTTAAAATAATGTGATCATAAATGTAAAGAAGGAAGCATTTTGATCCAAATACATTTTTTTAGTATTGTGGGTGAGAGCTGAATAAGATATAGCAGTACATCTCTCCAAAAGATTGATACCAGTGGGAATTGGCTCAGATTATTTTATGTTTTTCATCATTTACAATATTATTTAGATCCCTTTTAGGCAGACAGTTTTGTGCCTTGAAGAAATCCAGGGATAGAAAATGCAGCACAAGAGTGGGCTATGAGAGCTCCTGCAATTTTCACAAGAGCCGTACAACCTGCCAGGTTCTTCTCCCCTTTTTCCTGGCCCGTGGCTCTGAGCAGGATCTGCAGTGACTCACGCACGGTTGTTTGTGATCCAACATGGTCGCGTTACTCCGCTTTCCCCACAGATCATGAGTGATGTGCGAGAGGGCTTGCAACAATTTAAATGCAGGGAAGACTGTGAGACGTTTGGATGCCTTGATAACCAGGAATATAAGATATCACAGACACACAAAGCGAAAGGTACTTCCCTCAGCACTTCAAATGCAGAACTGACTGACTACAAACATACGAGTCCTTTCTCCAGTCACCAGTTTCTGACTGAAATCTCAGCTGTTACTTACTCCTGAAGGAGATTACAACAGAAGAAATCCTGGGTTCTCGCCGGAGGGGTGAAAGAGAGACACAAGGCAGATATCAGATATATCTGGGTTAGAGTTTTACGTTTAGTGCTATAGTTTGAGATTAGCATACCCTTCATAAGAAAAGTATTCACATTTGACCCACTCTGCAAACATCGGTGGCAAACAGAATTTTTGCAGTGAATCACAAAATAACATTGTCTAGAAATAAAAAGTGCTAGCGAGGCCCATCTCCTCTCTGCTGACCTGGGTTGGGTGCACCTGCCCTTTAGCCTTAGTGATCTCAAACTCAGGCACCTACCGAAAGGCAATTACAGCTACACTGAGGTAGCTGATGACAAGCAAAAGCATGCCCAGAGCATGATACATCCTATCGCAAAATAGTACCTTCAAGCTTCTGGAGGAGCTCACCTCGCTCCCTTGTCTATAAAGGGAATGCAGACAACTACCTTAGCCTAGCCACTGAATTTTTAGATGGCTAATGTGAGGCGAGAAGAATCCCCTCCTCACTGATTGACCACAGCAGAGAGAGCACAGTTCTAAAAATAGCAATACAGAAGGGATGATGTTAAACTGAGGGCATGGCTCTTACCTCAGGTATTTTTGAAGATGTCCAACTGCAAACATGGAAGAAAACACACTACATGTAGATCAGCTTTCTGCCACGGTGCAATATTTCATTGTCACTCCAACCTTTGTCAGAAGGGGTAAGGATTTCTGGTATTGTTGCATTCAGCAGAGATTTCCCCATCATCTCGCATAACCGCTTCATGTGATCACCGTCATTACTTGATCCCTGTGATCAGCTCTCTAAATGTGATCTGTTCTGTGACTATTTCAGGTGAACTCAGAGCATCTCACCCACTCCAAGGTGCCAGCAATCATACACTGACACATGTATGCATTACATTTCCATTTCACCTGCTGGTACTACTGACACTAAGAAATCTAAATCTGATGGTCATAAATGTTATGGATTCTAGGGCAATCTAGAGAAAAAGAAAAAAAAAATACAGGGTGTCATACTATGCCTGAAGGTGATAAGTCATTTTAAGAACAAAATACATTTGCCTATTATTCCTCAGTAGACTGAATTTGCTAGAATAATCATAGAGAACCTCAATTAAAGTGAGTTATAAAAATCAATAAAAATAAATCGATTAAATACAAAAGAGTATGTTCTAGGTCAGGATGAAGAACAAAGCTGACAAGGACCTCAGCTATCTGCCTTTTCTTCTGACTCCAGAAGCCTTCAGAATTCTCCCATTCACTTTTAATTTCTCTTTCCATTTTTCAATGACCTCACTCCAGGAAGGGAGTCACACGCTTCTGTCACAGGAATTTTCTGTGGTGCGTCTCACTGTCATAGCAGAGCTCCACCAATAACTTATAACAGGTTTTCCTACAGTCCTGTGAGAGAGAGAGAGAGGAAAGCACCTTAATTTCCCATACTTTCCGGTGGTAAAAAACAACATGAGATGGTGAAGAGGTTTACCCAGTATCCCTCAAGGTTTTGTGTACAAGGCAGGAGTGAATCTTGCATTTTCCAAGACCAAGTTCATAAGCTCAACCAGAGTACTATTTCCATTCACGACTTAATGTTCGCACTCTTGATCCCAGACGGCTGCCCACAAGATACAATTTTACGGGCTGGGGGTCCCAGCAGAATGAAAAATTCCTCGGGAATATCCTCTCGGTTCCACCATGTCTGGGAAGAATGCAGCCGCTTACAGCGGCTCACACACGGGTGGATTTGCAGGGATGGTTTTCCTCCCAAAGCCCGACCCCCAGCTGAGCAGAGGCCAGCACACGCCGCTCAGGAATCTCAAGCATGGACCTTCTGCACCAGCAAGAGCCTGCCCTGTGCCCAAAGCCCCGCACGCCTGGGGGGTATTCCCACCAGCACATGTAACATGGAGAGGAGCTGCGCCCGTATCCTCTTGGACATCACCAAAAAGCACTTTTGGAGGCCTCACAGCCTTGCTCTCTCCTTCTGAGCAGCCAAGGGAAGCTGCAGATGCAGGCTGGGAGAAGCGTGCAGGCGGCAAGGGCTGTGCCTCTCTCCTCCTGACAGCCCTCATCCAGGGAGGCAACAGCTGACCTTTATATTTACCTCACAAGACTTGTCAGTTGCTATTCTTGCTCTTGAATAAGGGCTGGGGAAGGCTGCGTGGGTACGTGTGCGAGCCTTCTGTGCTGTTAATGATAATGCTGCAGGAATTAATCTCATAATTATTGGTAGCAACAAGGAAATCCATCAAACAAGTGCTCCCTCAGACCGCTGAGCAAACGGTATTCCTGGTTGTCTCGGTGTCTGGGTACATTTGGCCATGAGAGAAATTTTGTTGGTTAGCTGACTGTCCGATCTGTCTGTCTGTCTTTGGCACAGAGCGGGGCAAGGCCAAGGGTTTGGGTTTGCATCCCGTACGCACCTGGAACAACCCGCTGAAACCACCAGGTTCACCCTGATGAGGACCCACACAGCCTGTACAGGCAGCAGGGAACGGGCTCCGGCGAGTGGGACGGGGGATGCTGAACCGGAGGAGGACAGGAGTTGGGCACAGGGGCCAAGCCGCCGGCCAAGGGGACGCAGGGGAGACCGAGGTGGGCCCGCAGGGAAGGACAGGGGGGACTACCCACATTGCCTCTCCCCAGGCACATCCCTGCCCCTGGGAGGTTACAGCCGTCCCTTTACGCGGCACCGAGAGAAGGGCACAGAGGGGACCCCTCAAGGCTGTGACCGTATTGCGGATGGCTGCTTGCAGGGATTCTGTGAGGAACCGTCCACCGAAGGCCAGGAGCAGATGAGAGCCTGTCAGTCCAGCTAGGACATCCCGATGGAAAGGGCCACTGAGCCAGTGATGGCTTCAGCCATCAAACACGCTGCTGACATCAGGGACCCTGCCTTGCTCTCATCACGCGCGGCAGCAGGCCTGCCTGCCACCAGCCATTAGCTTCAATAGTTCATTCAGCTCTAAAGTTGTAGCCACATCATAAGCATGGGGAAAACACACTGCTGGGGTGATGGATCCGAGCGTCATTACGAAAAACAAGAAAAACATTTGAGCCGGGCTGGTGTGGCATTTTCCAGCACCCAGGCAGAAGTAATTTGAGCAAACTTCTGGGGCTATGTTCCTTCAGTGGCTAACCCACTGCTTTCCTACTGGAGGAAAAGATAACAGGAAAAATGCTGGAGTTTGAATTTGCAGAAAACAAAATCCTCACTCAGTTGCAAAAGATCCACCATGTGTGTTTGTTGTAAACCAGGATTTCCTTCGTAATGTAAGGCACGCAATACGGTCACATGTAAGAGCAGATACAACGTGAGAATGAGACTGAGAAATGAAAACTGAGTAGAGAGGGAAAATGATCAGTGCAATTTAAAGGAGGTTTGTGATAACAAGGGCAACTCCTGCTCCTGGATTCCTGTTACAACCTTAACTGTTGCTAAAAAAAAAAAAAAAAAAGAAAGAAAAAAAAAAAAGGAAGGTTAGCCTTCAAGCTTAAAGACATCACCCAGCTATACTGTCAGGGCTGAGAACCCCCCAGAAAACACCAGAAGAGCTGAGAATGTAATCTTCTTTAAAAATCTCATCATTCTGAAAAGAATCTAAATATCTGGGGGACAAGGAGATGGGGGCAGCACAATTTTGGAATACTTGAGACCAGAGATGTTATAACTGCCTTCTCACTCCTTTCAAGTGAGGAAATATGGGAAGAAATACAAACACACTATCTGTCTTGAATGGCTGGGCAACGGGCTATATATAGAATCTGCTCTGTCCTACTTAAGTTATGACTAATGCTAAACAATTAGAAATTCAGATGTCTGCATATTTGAAGGAGCAAGCATCTCTAATGCACCATTTGTTGTTCATTAAAAAATGGAAGAATCAAAGTCTCTCTAAGCTCCGACTAGGCTGCACTTATCAACAGGTGCGTCGTGCTGGAAGTGGAGCCCCATGAGACTAATTGCAAGGGATAATGAACAAGATGAGGCGTTTCTTGGAAAAAAAGATTGATATCTTTATAATGACCATACTCATGCCAAAGACTGCAAATTCTTTAGGGAAGGGACTTTCTTTTTTGTTCCATGCCTGCCTGGTGTCTAGCACAGCGGCACCCTAGTCTGTGACTAGGAATCCTAAGTGCTACTGCAATTCAAGCAGTACATTATAGTAAATAGTAGTATTAAATTAGCTGGGAACATGAAGGTGGTTTTCATCAGCATCTCTGATGTACAGGATCAACAAACATTTCTCTAAGCCAGAGGCCAATGGAGTTTTGTTTGAAAACACTTCATTTTTATGAGGAGAAGACAATGCTAATACAAAACTACAGTTTAGTCTCAGGAATTTGGCAGGACTTTTTGTCTGGTTCTTCTAATTCAGGGCTTCAGTGTCTGGAAGCACTGGAGTAGGTTTTGATATAGGCAACATGAAAGACTGGGTGAAGGAATCAAAGTATAGAATAAAAAAACAAATCATGACAGCCAATAAATGGAAGAAATGATCGGTCTCCACCAGACAAAATCTCCAGATTTCTCAACCGTTCCCATTCTCACTGTGGGTTACTGTTATTGCAAAGCATATACTTAATGAATTTACTCACCGGATGGTTTCCTTCATCTCTCTTCTGCTTTGTCATCATTACAGATGTAATGACAGGGGCTATGGATGGTGCTGCCACACACACATCATCATAAATTATTCCGTTAGCAAAAGAGGAAGATTTTAGTCTGGAAAAACTGGCTTTATTCTTAATTCCTGATGCTGAGAGAGCAAAGACAAGTAGCAATGAAGGTATCGTAGCTGGTTCTCAACAACCAGGAGCTTCCAGTAAACTTAGAAACAGGTATATCTTTCGGCTTGAGGATGTTGTTAAAAAACCCTCTATTCCATGCTATAGTGGATATGAAAATCAAGTAAGACGGACTACGAGTGTTCCTAGGCACTAAGTGTTGGATTTCTCCTTCACCAGGAAACAGCAGTGCCAGTAGCCTGACATCAGGCCACTTGATAAGCAGATCTCGAACTGCTTTGCAAATATTACCACTGAAGTTAATGAAGTTAATGAATAGCTATATATAACTAATTTTGTTTAGCAGTGAAATGCATTCTGTACTGAGATAGTCCAACACCACCCAGAATCAAAGCCCACAGACTGGGCTAAAACTAGCACCGGGACATGTGTATGAATACTGTATCCAAGCAAGGCTGCAGGATGGGGGTGTTACAGGCAAGCCTACCTCATGCAATGGGCGTAGAGATGCTGGGACTAACCAAGCTTGCATCATACTGCTTCAGCAATGCAATGCCGCATCTCATGTAAGAGTCTTGCTCAGGGCTGATGGCTCCTCGCTTTTCTTTGCAAGAGCAGGCACATGGGTTTGGAGCAGCAGTAGCTCAGCACTCACTCATTGTGCTCTGCTGTACATGCCCTTGGATCGACAATTAAACTGAAACTTGGCTAAAACCATCTCGGTAAATGCCAAGAGCTCTTCAGCACCCATCTCTGATGTAACCTGGCTCATCCGGATGAAATTTTTACTAAATGGCAGAGGAAGGATGAGATTTTAGGAGAGAATAACTAAAGCAGAGAGCCATAGGGTGGCCTCAAAGACATTAGGAGCTACAAGTTCACAGATCCTCCTGGGATGCTTTCAAATGGGAGAAAACAGCTGCTACCAGTGGGGCCAAAGCTTTTTTTAAACTCAAAAAATAACATTGGAACTGTAATCAGTAAATAAAGTCTAATTTTAAGCAATGCTTGATAGTGTCTCTTTTGAGGCAGCCACATATATGGGCATACAAAGGTTGGGAATGTCCCTATAAGGCTTTTTCAGTTCCCTTAGTGAAGGCTGTGTGAAAAATAATTTTAGAGCAGCCAAATTTAAGGTGTTAACAGTGAGTGCCATTGACCTTTGGGTGTTGCTGTAAGACAGCAGTGTGAATAATAATAAACTCCCTGAGGTTGTCTCTCTTCAGTTTTCTACGAGTATCTTGTGCTCAGGGAGGATTTTAAAAATCCTTGGCTCCACCAGACAGCTCATCTGAACCTCCAAGGGATGCCACCCAAGGAAGTCTGCTCAGCAGCGCCTCTACCATGAGAGACGGATTCAGAGGAACTTGGAAGCACATCTAGTAAAAGGGTTGACAAAAAAGCACTTAGAGCGTATTCAGAATTGCTCTTAGGCTTGAGAGTAAGAAAGGTCTCTCCTTCTGCTAGTAGGAGAAGGAAGAGGGTCCCTGAGTGTAATGTGGGGGGTACATCTCAGTCCCTCACTTGTCCTACCTGTATTAATGATCCTGAGGGGGAAAAGGTGCTGGTTTCCACTCAGAGGGGATGAAATTGTGCATCCTGAAATCTAGGGGTTTGACACTGACTGTAATTAAACTTGTTTTGGCCCCAAACTGAAAAGCACACGCTCTCCTCCTATTTGTCTTGGCAGAGCTTTTGGCAGAGCTGTGTGATGGAGGCTGGCTGACTGTTGCAGAACAGGAATGGAAAGGAGATGCCAAGAACAGGAAACTGGCGAACTGGAAAAGAAGGGCAGTGGCTTCTACACAGCAATAGGTGATTGAACTGCACCATCATGTCTTTATCATGTCCGCAAGAACAATGACAGTAGGTATATATGTGTGCCTCAAGATACCCTCCAATTTCACTACTACAGTGACTGTGCCTAAAAGGTGGAATTTCTCTCTGGATACTTTTGCTATTTCTATTAACAAACAAACTTCAAATTAAAGAAAGGAGCAAGAAGTAATATTGTGCATTTCACAACCAACCAACATTTCCAGAATATCTAGACCCAGGGAACACTCAAGTAGATCCTTCAGGGAGCAAGGAAAAAAGGTATTAATATACTCTGAGAGTAAAGGAATCATGGCACTTTTGTTGTTGTTGTTGTTGTTGTTGTTGTTGTTGTAGCTGGGATCTACGTCTCTTGCTGCAAGCACAGGACTATCCTCCCTCCTTCAGCTGCTTACCAACATGTGAGGATAAACTTCTAATAAACAACATGTCCTAAATACCTAGCCAGAAGGTAAATATCCCAGTTTTGCCCCTTCATGACAGATCTTCATTTCAAAAAATGAGCTACATGGTAATCCCTTAAAAAATCCATTAGAGTCAACACCAAGCAGAGTCAAAATCTGCTGATGGAAAACAAGGTGTTATTTGACTCTTCCTTTGTAGAGAATGGTAAGTTCCAGTTTGGGATCAACGCCAGATTTCAAATCTTGAACACCATCCTGAAGCACAACCTTCCCTGATTCTGCTTGAGATACTACACGGAACTTGAGACAGAGCCATCTCATGCTCCAAAGAACAAATGCCATAGCTTAAACATCTTCACATGCTATCAGTCATTATGACTGGAGACACAAGGAATAAGTTTTCCATCGGCGTGTATTTCTACCACAGCATCACAGAGGTCCTATTCAGCTTGATTTCTGTCTTCTAAGAATTGGACATGAACCAAGCCAACTGCAGAGGAGTCGCAGACAACAGTCTGGTGAATCTCTTCATGCTCGTTGACGCTTACTGATAACCTGTGTCTGTTCATTACCAGAATCAATTACCAGTTATCCTTCCAGTTATCCTTCAGCATTCACTTATCACTAGGATGTAGCTTGAGACAGACAAAGATGTTTTCAAGAATCTGAACTGAACTAGATCTTCCAGTGACTTCTCTCTGCCTACCGTGAATGAACTGAGTTGTTTTGAACTCACAGCATCTATAAGTCCTGGTCGGTTTGGAGAAATAAAATAATATTTTGATATTTTGATAGCATGGTTTCAGATGGGAGACATACAGATTTTATACTCTAAATAACCTGGCCTTCTCCATTTTGCCAAGCATAGCATCAGTATTGTGCCACTACCCAGGACGCCAGTCTCGGACTGTATGTCCTGAGCACACTCACCCCGAGTTCAGTTTCCCTCAGGAACTAACAGATGTCTCACTTCCTAGCCATAAACTGGCTGTGCCTTCAACTGTACTGTCCTTCTGAGTGCTGAAGAAGTACCAAGTACTTCTTGTACCAAGTACATAGTTCACAAATACATCAGGGGTCTGTCATTCCTTTGCCTCTCTGCCCCCTGCTCCACGTGCTAGGGCCCAATCAGTTCTGTACACAAGGGCTCTGACGGGAAGAGGTCTGCGGCTTAGGGACTTTGTGATCTAGCAACAGGCTTTGTGTTTAATAGAATAACATAGAGTTTTCTTTTGTGAATCTGTTGGAACAAAGGTTGATTGGGAATTGCGCTGTCTGTGAATGACAGCTGCATTAAAAATAAACAAGTCCCATAACAGAGCCTAACACGTAACATGACTGATAGGAAAAAGAGAACTTCAGTCGTACAACCTACCCATAAAACCAGCAAGATCCTTCTTCTCCTAGGAAAGATATCTTTGCACTTGACATTGCTGCCCTTACACTGGAAAAGGAAGAAATTGATTTTCTAGTTGATTGTAGAAGTCCTGATTCTTCCATAATATAAACAATGCAGATGATCAACCACAGCTCATATTTTCAGTGGAAACACCAGAAATACCAGCAGTGGTTTGTAAGGCTGGTAGCTTGCTTGCTTTTTGCCTCTAGCTGAGGAAACAACATCCCTCTGAGAAGAGAAGAATTGAATTGTCTTTATCCAAAAGGGCTAAGATTCCCCAGTCCCCATCATTCATTTATTCAGCTTCAATCATTCCATACCTACAGGTGGGAGCCAAGAGGTGGTGCTAGAACTCAGCTATCTCGTACCCAGCAAACATCTATTCCATCTGGTTTTCAGGTGAAAAGATGTAAAAATGGCTGTGCTCACTATGCTTTATAATATTTCTAACCTACGTTGTGTAGTCTCTCCCTGCTGTCTCTGCTTTTAGGAAGAGTATAACCTGCTTTGTAGTTTTAGGGGCTAGCTGTTCTGGAAAGCAATCATCCTCCATTCTTCCTGCTCGCTTCCTAGAGTTCTTGAAACTGTTCACTCCTCGGCTACATCCAGAAGCACTCATTATCAATATAATGAGAACAACTACCTCAGATTCAAATATTCATGAGTTAATCTTGTCTCATTGTCCCTAAACTGAGCACTAGAGCAACACACTACCAAATACGTGTGAGTCAAATCACGCTTAAAACAAACAGCAGGCCTTTCATCAGTGACAAATGTCCTACTTAGGGGATGAATTACCAGAAGCTCTTTCAGTGGTAGTGAATCGCACTCCATTTCAGATCAGGGGCCTGGAGTAAGACAGCAAGAACACCAGAGATGCTTCCAGCATCACTGACCGGAGCATCTGCCATAGGTGAGGCTTTTCTTGCCCTGATGGTATATGGCTGAACTGGGAAGTCAATCCCCTGGGAATTGTTCCCTCCATGCAGCCATCCTCAAGGGGAAATTCTGGTGCTGCCAGTGGAAATTTGAGCAATGTTAGGAAGGGCAGGTACGTCTCTGCTGAGAGAACCACACAGTGAGGTTTCAGTGGCACTTCTGCAGCGCAGACCTTTTCAAATCAAACTGAGCAGAGACCACGAGAGCAGTGAATAACCATTTTCATTATCAGCTAACAGTACTTATCACTTGTTACCTGCACCACCCTTTAGCAACTGATTTCAAAAGGCCCCCAAAGAAGCCCTCCTCTTACAGCTTCCGGTGTGTTTTCTATATTTATCTCCATTAAAATCTGGACAATTAAGCCTCCTTCATTAACTTCATTTATTCTATGAAAACAGCCCACTAAAGACTGTTACTTCAGAATCAACAAGAGGTAGCTAATAAATTGTAGCACCATGATCAACGGTTAGGGAATTTCTTGAAGAGCTCCTAGACAATTAGCTGATAGAGCACTTGAAGTGAAATTTTTGTAGGCTGCTTGTGAATAAAGCTGGTTTTATTTCATCATAAAAAGAGTACACTAACAAATTCAAATGCTAGGATATTACATAATTTGTCATTATTATATTCTTATATAATTTATATGACATTGTATTGTTATGTAGTAGACCAATTTTCTTTGGAACAAATGAATGTAACAGCCACCTTCCATTTTGGGATAAATATACGCATTAATTATAATACTCCAGGGAATCAGATAATAAACAGCACTATTCTCTGTCCCCAAAATGCACACACGTCACCAATAAAGCCATACGTCAGCATAACTAGCAGGGGAAGTTTACTGGCCATTGTTTTTGGAAGGCTATCCATCTGAAAGAGACTGAGAAGACTAAAGCTGCTGAGAAAGAAAAGCAGAAAAGCTCATGACACGATCAGAGCAAGCTCTGGGCACGCAGCTCCGAGTACTCAGTACTGCAAATCCGACCTGGCGCCTGCCAGCATTGGATCAAAAGTGCTGCAGCCACCTGGTGCAAAGTGCTGCTGGATCAAAATTCTTCAAAAGCAAGTTAATTTTGTACCAGCGGGGTTTGTGCTGCTCTGGGTATCATCTGTTCCCCCTAAAGCTGGCACAGAAGATGGAGGCAGTATAAATACCACAGCACGTGATGCGAGTAATTTGACAGAAATGGGAGCGTATATTCATGCTCCAGCTGGATCGGTGGGTGATCTGGTGGTGAACAGTTCTACCAGCAATGAGTGTGGCACCACCACCAAAAAAAAAGAGAGGGGGGAGCTTTCAGGCTAAGAACCAACTGAAAAAGGAGTTCAAACTATCAACAATTATCCTTTGTCACTTGATTCTTTCACCAAGGTTTTGACAAAGAAACACCATTTTGTCAGCTTTTATGTTTCAGTGGCTATAGACTCATGTCCAAATGGGGAACAATAGTACATTTAGACTACAACAGAATATTTTGCTTAAAATAGCCCATTTGGCAACATATACCCAAGTTTCATAATAAAACAGCAACAGCGTAGTTATTTAGTATTTTTAATGAACTGAGAAGACCAATGCATTTTAAATAAGATACAAACCAGCAGAGAAAGTGTTTTGTGCTCTCATGGTCCCTCTCTCTGCCAAAGAATACATGAATAAAACTAAGGCACAAGATTGGAGATTATTTCTTTACTTTTTTTTCCCCTAAATCAATTCTGTTACTGAGCTGTGTCCTAAAGGCCTTATCCAGATATTACTTACTTCCATATAATGTCCTTCACCATTTAGAGTTTGCCCATGACTCAGTGGAGACAATTAGTGGATGTGTTTATCCTATAGGAAATACCTGGAGCCAGCATTTCCAGATGGGTTCTTTCACTAGCAATTGATGAACGCTTGCTAATGCAGTATCACAAGAATTACCACCACCAGAAAGGGCACTTGGGGTGACCTACAGGCAATTTTGTAGTTCCTGGTCTTTCCATAATTGTGTGCTTGCTATTGTCTCTTTTGAGAAGTTTTATTTCTCACCTCATTGTGGACAGCCATTTCCACCCCTGAGGAAAGAATAAGAACTGGAGTTAGGCTGAGACTTGGAAGACCAATGCTGCCTTCCTTTCTCTGGTACTGTCATCCTAGGTGGCTTTGAGCAAGCCATGTACTGTTTCAGTGCCTGAATTCCTTACTTCTGAGATACTCTTTCTGAAGATGCTTACAGTAAAGAATATAGAGTACACAGACGTTACTGTCCTGGAAGCCCTATGACCCTACATGAGATAGGCATGGCCCAGTAGCTTCCTAGGTCATTTCAACTGTGCCAGTCCCTCAGTGCTATGATCTCTCCTCTCCTCCTACCAGGTTTATTTTGGAGCTCACAGATGGATGTCTCAGTAGAATGCCTCTAATCAGGCACAATATTTTGCATGTAGTTAATCATTCATATGGGACTCTACATTTCAAACAGTTCAGATTTTCCTAATTAATGTTTTGCATCATGATCGTATTTACAGTAATTGGGACTGATATTTGAAGTACAGTAAAAGCTGTCATCTCATTCGCTCCTAAAGAACCTAATTACCTTCATTTGTTAGCAAATTCATACTAACATTTGGGTTTATTACACTTGACAACATAAAGCCAGCTCTTTCCATGACACAGTTCAGCAAAGTACCATCAGCCCTGGCCCAAAAGATGCTGCAGACCTAGACTTGGAGGCTCGAGTTGGGAGTTCCTACCTGATTTATATCCTGACAATGAAATCAATCAAAAAGTGTACCTAGGAGAAGAATTTCCCTTGTGCCTGTGCTAGACTTCAGCCCATCACTACTGAGGAAGATGACAGCTTTTGTAATCAGCCATTTCTCTGACGTTCATGTGCTACAGGAGACAGCTTGTGCCCAGGCTCACTCAGCCCAACTTCCACCTAATTCCTCATGCCTAGTGTTTTCAATTAGCACCTCTGAAGGCCTCCTGCAGCCAGCCGAGAGGAAATATTAGGCACAGAAACTGGGGCAAAAGTCAGACCACAGGAACCAAGGCATTAGTCTTTTCGGGTTTTCACATCTGTGGATTATAGTCCTAAAGGTCGGCTGCAGAGTGGCACATGCTACTCATGTCATTGAAAGCCCTAGCTGCCATTGCATCCAAAAGTTAATTTCATGATTAGGTATTAAAATGCATCCGTGTATATGGCAATACCACACAGCCATCTATGCCTCGGTGAGGTGTTTACAAGTATGCCGTACGGGCGCTTCAGAGGGAGTCAGCCGTTCCACAGACGGGAAAGAGGATGGAAGAGTGCCATACTTGTTTCTCATTCTGGGAAGTCCTATTTCAGCTACTGATTATTACCTAATAACCTAATCAGCAGTAACAGCAATATTTGGCACTTAAAAACACTTTATATTCAAAGAGCTACACAAGCAGATTAGGTAGAAAATTAATCCCTAACTAATTAGCAAAGGAAGCAAGCAAAAACAATATTTTGGGATCAGAAAACAGAGCTACAGAAGCAAGGTCAGATCGTTAGAGCACAGTCATTCATTTGTTGTGGCTTTCTGTAGGGAAACAGGTGGTTTTCAACAGGCAAATAAGGTAAACTATGATTTTAACAGATGTTAGTGGGTCAAGGTCAGGCCTAGTGGGATGATTTCAGTTGCCTAATTGATAAACATTTAAACACTAAGAAAAAAAATGTGTTTAGATCACATTCACCCCAGCTACAGCAGAGGTTTAAAATGGGCTTGTTATTGTGTATTAGTGAGCACCAAAGATGCCTCCCTGCCTGGGGTAAGCAAGATGTGAATGAGAAACAGAAATCAGGAGGTTCCACCCTTCCCACCTACCTACTGAGAAAACCAAATTTGTCTCTGCATGAAATTTCAGCACAAAGTTTTCCAACTGAAATCAGTTCCATGATTCAACAGTTCAATAAGCAGAAACCTCTCTCCCTTCTTGGTAATTTTCCCAAGAGTTTCCTCCAACTATTTTAGCTCTTAATTTATCTGTCTCTCTCTCTTTTCTTTTTCTTTTCCTTTTTTTTTTTCTACAAGCAACTTCTTCCCCAAGCACCTATCTACAATTGAATCCTGCTTTAAATTCATGTCAAGATCAGCTTATGTATTCAATGCTGAATGAATTTCAAATATGTGCTCCTTGTGTTCCTTTCCCAACAGGATAGAGAGGCCTCTTGAGTTGCTTTAAATGTCTCATTACAAATGCTTCATTAGAAACTACGTCACAGATTGTGTCAATCTGGTCCACACTTTCATGCCAAAAAGTAAAGACTTTCAAGCTGTGCCTTTCTTACCATTAAGTTTCCAATCTGTTTTTAGAATCTCAATCAGTTCTTTAAGGAATGCAAATGTTACTTCTCCCTTTAGTGTTGAAACTAGCCATTGGGAAATGCACACGCATAATGCTTTCCTGTTCCTGCATGTATTGAAACAATAATCAATGCTGGAAGGGCAGGCTGCTTTCTATATATTTTCTGAAGGACGCACAGACCTTCTACACTCATAGGGACAGACCGCCTCCTTCACATTGTGTGAACAGAAATAATTCAGTTGAAATCAATATTACATGTGACAGGAGTTTAATCAAAATCAGTGTGAGAAGCTTAAGTCTATTGGGGCTGAAGCTGATCTTATGATAACGTAACATGAGTCAAGTTTCTTTGAGCCCGTTTTTCCCCTCAGCCAGTCCTGGCTTACACCACCATAAATGTAGTAACTTCAAGGGATTACTCGTAACTGCTACTTTCTGCTTAGTGCAACTTGGCTGCATTATTGTTTCCTACATACTCAGGAGCCCTACCTGCTCTACAGGCACTGTGAACTTCAGTTTTGTCAGTAATTCTTACTATGCTCTCTAATATCTGAATGGTAGAGGCCTTCTGCTCCTGTGGCTTCTGAACCACGTGGTGAAGTACAGACCAGGACTTTTGCTACTAATTCAGCCTCAGAAGCTGAGCTAAAAGCTCCTATTTGGTGTAAAACTGTAAAGAACTAGTACAGAAAAGTGTTGTCAAGCAGATGATCACCAGTTAAAATAGAAGCAACTAGTGAAAATGTGAGATGGAAAACCCAGCACCTTGGATATGAGAAGCTCAATCCAAGTGAAAATAGGAGCTAGAAGATATGAAATACACCACAAATTATTCCTTGTTGACTGTGGCAGAGCAGAAAGTGGATAGGACACCCATGCAGCTGACAGCTGTTCATCCAGACAGCCTCACCTGTCTGATGCTCTTGGCTGAGATACACCAGACCATCGTCTTGCCTCAAGATAGGATCACAGAGACTCCACATCCTCTTGTATCAATTTTTCCTTAACATTGATAAGGTTTCCTAAGACCTAACCGCAATATCAACATAGCCCATGAGTTTTCATCCTATCAAAACATTATTTGGAGATGGCGTCTGTGTTTCACTCAGTTTTCTTTACATTAACCCCTCTCAGTTGTTTTCATCTATCCACATATACTTTGTTTCTAAGGACTGCATCACCCACACTATCCTCTAGACTCTACATCTATCTTGCAGGATGGTGGACACAAGACTAAAGGGAAGCCTTACCAGTAGTGAGTAAAGCACTCCTTGTCACACGTCCTGGTGTGATATCAGCTTGAATAGCCAAACAATATGACATGGTTGATGTAAGCTGAGTCGTGACCTGCTGTAATTCCTAGAATCCTTTCAGTATATCTGTGTCTACTGAAGACCCTAATTTTAAGGTTTTGTGTTTTTCTTCCTAATAGTAGAATTTTGCTTATTGGACGCAGCTTTTCAGCTCAGTGGGTTGTTTGTTTTTTTTTTTCAGTTTGTCAAGAATACTTAAGTCCTTTGCCATTCATGCTGCCCCTCCCAGGTAGGTGTAATATTCAGGTTTAACAGATATATTCTTTATTCCATCATCCAAACCGTTAATGAAATACTCAACATCAAGCCTAGGTTATAACTCCTTGGATGCATCTCCTCCAGTTGGAAAGGTAATCATAACTACTCTCTGAACAAGGTTTTTAAAACCAGATTTGCACTGGCTGTGTTGCATTTTCATCTAGAACAATCTCCTTCAACCTTATTCAACAGGAACCACTCAAGTCTTCTAAAAAAAAAAAAAATTAAAATCCATGGACCATCTTGTGCAATGACACCACATGAGATTTAGGTGTGGTGAAAACTAGATGAAAGCTTATTTCTCCTCCCTCGTTGTTTTGCATTCCCAGCATGCATAGGAATGTGTACACATATCCTTTTAACTGTTGTTAGTAATCATTTTGCAACTCACCTCTGTTTCTTACAAAAGACTAGAGGCCAGTCCACTGACTACCAGAAAGAAACTTGAACTAGACCAGGCCCCTCTATACTGCTTGAGACAAATACCCCTGAGACAGTGTCAGAAGTCTATTGGAGTCAAGTTTCATCTAGAATCATAGAATCATAGAATGGTTTGGGTTGGAAAGGACCTCAAAGATCATCTAGTTCCAACCCCCCTGCCATGGGCAGGGACACCTTCCACTAGACCAGGCTGCTCAAAGCCCCATCCAACCTGGTCTTAAACACTTCCAGGGATGGAGCCTTCACAACCTCTCTGGGCAACCTGTTCCAGTGCCTCACCACTCTCACAGTGAAGAATTTCTTTCTAACATCTAATCTAAATCTACCCTCCTTCAGTTTAAACCCATTACCCCTTGTCCTGTCACTACAGTCCTTGATTAACCCCCTCCCTAAGGCCTGGAGAAAAGGGAGAGTTCATACGTTTTGTGTCCCAACATCACAGTACTTTGGCTAAGTGGCAGTAGGATCCTGACAACTATACACTTTCTCAACTTTATATGATTTCAGGGATTGTTAGGAAAAAACACAATAGCTCGAAGAATGGTGTTAGGGATTGCTAAGTGCTGGAAACTGTTTGTAAGGAGGTGTTGTTCCCAAAGATGGGCACACTGTCCTGCATCACTCGCAAAGGCAATCTCCTACAACATCCAAAGCTGAGGCATGCTTCAGATTACTATGGCAATGGCTGTCTATGTCCACTCGCTTTCAGAGATTAAGTTTAGCACAGATGCGGAGAGGCTCAAGCCTTCAGCAGACATACTGCCTTCTTTAGTTGGAAGAGTTAATCCCAATCTTGTAACCACAGATTACATATTATGTTATGCACCATGCTGTCGCAGATGTTTTAACGTTTTTGTATGCCTGACATGAGTAGGAGGATCCTCAAGGGAAGCTGTAACTGCAAATATATTACATTTAATCTTGGAGGAGAGGCCATGCAATGTCTAATTAGATTTTCCTCATTTCTTCCTCACATTTGGCCAGTTGGGATGTTATGAAGTTTCATAACATCTTAACTGAAAGCAAGGACTGTTTTCTGTCGGTGTTGTTTTCTTCCTAGCTGACTAAATGTCAATTAGGTAGTGGAAGAAATTTAATTGAGTTGTGCTGAGTTCTCCAATGACTAACAAGTCTGCTCCTGAGCTCTGGAAGAAAACATTATTTCACCTGTGACGTGTGTCATCCCAAGGATGAGGCAGCGGAGCTGAAGGAGCACTGGAACATGTACAGCTGGATTTCTTCTTTTCCAGATGAGGCCCAGGCAGTATAGTCCATGTATACACTGTCTTAAAGAGAAGAGGGTGGTAAAGGCCTCCAAATCAACACATCAGTATCTCACCACAGAAACCACAGGCTGCTAGCATTTACAAGTCCAAAAGCTTGAGCACAGGGTTTTGAACATACTGTTTTAAATGCTTTGTTGAGGGTATGTAGACCCTTGGGATGGCGTTTACTGAGCTCGTTTGGGAAACAGCAGCAGTCTGACCACATTGGCGACACACTACACCCACATCTGCTAACCTTGCTGAGAGGTGGGACTTCTGATCGCCTATAGAGGACACAAGCTAGTACTGCCTCACAGCACTGTCCTGTACATTGTGGAGGTACTAGTCAGACCAGGGAACTTGACCCATGAATTTCTGCATTTTTTTCCTTTGCATAGCTTAGATGTATACTCAAAAATGTCAGCTTGCAACTCAGTTATGGCCTCCTTTAACAATAAAAATATCCCTTTAAGTGAATGTAAAAGAAAGTGTTATTCACCGTAAGGTATCTCTGCAATGCCACAGCAGCACTGAAGAATATTTATGTTGCTGAAAAGAGGCAATTTGACTGCACTGTCCAGACCTAGACACATTTTACAGTTGCCGTCAAGTTGTGGCTGAACCCTGCCCTTAGTCAGAGGGCAGCGAGGGTGGAGGAACAGTCTGCAGTCCGTGGAAGAACGCAGGCAGGGTAGAGATCACACTGCTCTCCCTGAGCTACCAGGTGCTAAAAAGCTGAATCACCTTTGCACAATTTCAGTTTTACAGCTATGGAGGATAATGCAGCTTCTTGGGAGCAGCAGAGCAGTCCCAGCCTATAGCACAGCCCTCGGTGCTCCAGCGAAGCTCCTCTTGTGGATCAGTTCCAGCTGCTGTTGTACTTGAGACATATGATCCACTGAAAAGTATTGTCTACTACTCTGGTACATTGAGCTCTCTAATCCAGGGGGAAATACATAAGATGTGGGTGCTGGAGGTAAACATGGGCCACACAGCTGCAAGTCAGAGCAGAGGCACGCTGTTTGTGTGGTGAAACGGGGTAACCATTGCCACAGACTGCCTAGTCAAGAGCCAGGCTCTCCAGTTCTCATGTGTTTTCAGAACAGGACTTGGTGGCTGTCTGGGAGGTCTTTCATCAAACATGTTACAGAATTCAACTTGGAGGTGACAATGACCTGCATGTATGTGGTGCACAAAAGGTTTCAGGCTAGATGATCTAAAGATGCTTTCTGGCCTTAAATACCCCCCACCTTTACACCTATTTTGTCCTTGATGGTGCAGAACCAGCAGCAAGGACCAGCCTGGAGAAATACATCTACTATCTCTCTTCTGATGTTAGCCTTTCTAGCAACTGCTTAATTTTTTTAAATTAACATCCTCTTCACCATAAATGTTTTCTAGCAAAGGCTCATAAGCAAGTATGTGCCCATTCACAGCATTTTCAAACCTGCTGCCATTGTTAATTCGGATTTTGTTTGTGTTTAAAAAATAATGTATTGATGCACTGAATTTTTGAATGACTCATCTAATTCTTTGAGTAGGTGGATTGTATGCCTTCATGCAGTAAAAAGTATACTTTAATCTCAGCCACCCAATTCTTTCAATCTTCAAAGGCAGAACAACGCAATCCAGCAGTGCAGTTGACTGCTGCTTGAATTTATGAGGAAGATCTCTGGTCCTGCACCTATGTCATAAACCAGACTTTCAATTACCCTAGACCTTACCGGCATGGCTTCATGCTTCTTCAGGCCACCTCTGGCTCCAAGATGCTGATTTAGACCATGGGATATTTCAAGCCAGTCTTGAATTCTGCTGAGCTCCATGTCTTTCTAGGGCTGCAGGAGCTGGTGAGGCCAATGGCTGTAGTACCATCTATCCATGCTCCTCTTTACCCTGGATCAGATTCCAGGCTTCCCAGCATCGACTGGTTTGAATCTGACTCTACTTAATGACACCAACTCAGAACAAGAGCTGGAGGTGCATGTACACATGTAGCTGCTACTGCCATCGGACCATGGAGGCTGGCATGCAGCAAATATTTATGGATAGTCAAGCAGTCTAGAAGAAACTAAATGCAAGGTTTCTGCTTCCTCGGTATGGCCATCAGACAATAAAAACCTACAGGTAAAGAAGAACTCAATGAGGTCTCATCTGTCTTTTTTTAGGACAAAATATGGAGATGGATTCCCCCCCTCCAATCCCACCTTGTGCCCAATGGTAGCCTTTGCTGTGTACTGCTTAGAGCTTTCTACTACAATTGAATAAAATCCAGCCTCAGAAGGGGGACATGAAACGTAACTCCTGTATTTAAGTTTAATTTCAGCTGCCAGGCAAAGATATCCTAACAGCTGCTGTATGTGCCAATATAAATGCCTGATTAAAAAAAAAAAAANAAACCCTACATAAAAAAAAAAAAAAAAAAAAAAAAAAAAAAAAGTCTGACATGAAATTTGCAGACAGAACAGAGTAGATGGAATAGCTCTCCTTTCCCAGCCTATGTATCATGAACATCTTTTTGGCTGAGTGTGAGTCTGTCTAAGCACATTTCTTAAATGAAGAATGAAGGTGTTGTCTGCATCAAGTTTGCTGGAGAGAGTCTTTAATAACTGTCCTTAATCTGGGATAAATTATATATAATCAGCAACTCCAGATTCAGAAAATAAATCAGAAGGAGTAAGAAAGTGGTATTAAATCAGCTAAATCAACTCAGCACAGGTAAATACAGGTCCTGCATGCAGCTTTTGACTGATTTACAATTATTTAATTCCCTGAAATTAAAGAAAAATTAACTGCCTGATTGATCTTGTAATCCAGGGGCCACAAACTGCCCTTGTTAATAGAAGACCTGCTGGTTTGGATAATAGAGAGAATTGCTAATTTACTTGCTATTCACTATGCTATAATTTTTCCTCTGAACCGAATTGTTAAAAATAAACAATTTTTTTTCCTTCCCAAATAGGAAAAATGAGACAATTTATTACCAAGAATGTTTTGTGGCTTTAGGGGGAAAGTTAAATTTAGAACTTAGACTAGTTGCACAAAACGCTTTATAAATATTTTAAGGAGCTAGCTTCCACTTTCTTCCGAACGTAGATAGGAGCAGGGAACAAACTGAAACAAGGGCTTGGGATGGAGTGTTACTCACGGAGCCTGATGTACCTCTGAAGAATAGTGAATGTATTTTGCTTGGGATTTAACCTTTCTTAACTCTGTACCTGTCAGAGTTAAGTCTGGTAGCCAGACTAGTCAGATGGGAACCTGTTGGTGACTCAGCCTGTAGCCCAAGAACTCCCTGCCTCCTGCCCAGGTGTGCCAGCACAGGTCCTTCCTCACCTATAAATTGGGGTACAGCTCTGTCTGCTGCTCCCTGGGCATGGGCTCAAGTGCTTTCTCACTAAGATTGTGGTATATGAACATGTCTATTTGTTAGTGCCTGATTAGTTTTAATTTACCATGTCACGCTTGCTTTGCGATGCCCAGTGAGCAGAGGAGACCGGTCCCCACTGTCACCCCTTTCTCATTCTCAGCCTTGCCTACCAGCTGTGTCCCATTTGATCCACCTCTGTCTCTGCAGGTCCTGGCTTTCCCTCTATGCACCTTTTCTGATCTAGCTGGACCAAACCTGGGTGTCGTTACAGTGAAATACAGTCAAACACCTCCTCCTCATCTCAGCAAGCAGGAGGCAACTGAGAGCTAAGCAAAGCCAGCCACCTCCCATGGGAAATGTGTGCCTGCCCAAGTTCAGCCTGGGGCACAGGTTCTCCCATGAGCTAGTGCTTCAAGTGGCTCTATTTAAGGGGGTATTAAGGACTCTGGGACTTGTTCCTGTAACTCCTTAGCACCAAACTCTCTCCAAACCAATGCACCAGAATAGAAGCAAAGACACGTGCGTAGATTGTATGCAGTAAAAGACAAAAATTTGGCCAGACCAGAGGTTTGGATCTGAGCCTGGATCTGGGATCTGGGCACACTTTGCAGTGTATATACAGTAGATGTCAAGAGTGACATTTTAGAAGAGCTTAGGAGAAGAAGAAATGATGACTTGCATCTCCCTGAACGTAAGTCCAATGGCAGTATTAGAAAAGAGCAATCAACCCTTTTTAACCACACTTGTTCTCACAGAAGAGTCAGGAAATTAAAGATTTTTTTTTTAGGCAAAGATATCAAATGAATTTTGTTCCCACACTTCAAAAAACCTGGCACTTTTACCAAACAATGAAGATTTTCAATAGGAAAGGACAATTAATTACTCCAAAGAAGTTGCTAAATGGTAATAAGCACAGAATTTAGACATAACAATTTTCATCTGACAACTATTCCAATTAACAGTTGCTGTGTTAAGGAATATTTAGAAATCCTGACTTAAATTTTTAAATATAAATACAGTAATGCAATATAGATCTGATTGATAGACTCATGGCATGGACACAGCATCTAATTTTCTTCGCCCTAGTGCATGTAAAGAGGGAAAAAATATTGCACAAATACAACACAACTGAGAGAAAAAAGAGCTGCAATAGTTTATAGATGAGTAATTAGAAACAGTTAATTACCACATACAAAAACTAATCTGTATCATGCATCAAGGCAGGCTTGGGCTCAAGCAAAGACAAATGTTGTCCAGACTTTTGAGCAGATCTAGTCAAAAATTTATCAAAATGTGATATTGTAAAATGGATTCCTCTTTTTTTGTGTGAGACTTCAGGATTAAATATTAAGCTTAAACTCTCATTCAGATGATGACTGTGACCACTTTCGTAAAATATGTTATGAAGAACTATCTGTCTACGTTCAGAAGAATAAAACTTAATTTTTCATTAATTCATGAAATGTATGTATATACATGTGTTCATGGCTTTAGATGGAGAATAATTTAAATATTGTAATTCTCAGTTTATTTTAACCAAAACTTTCTTCTTGTCACTGGTGTTAGTCTGTACAAAATCAATCTGAAAGCAGACAAACACATTACTCAAGGAACTTGGGAAGCCACAGCAATAGGTATTTAACTAACTCAAGCATTGCATAGGGCTGGTGGTCATCAGAGAGTCTAAATCTAAAAAAAAATCCAGAAGCATCTTTAGTTGTGGACTCAGGATATTTTTGCAGCTGTATGCCAATGTACTGCTACTGATTTCACAGAATCACAGACTCATAGAACCGCCAAGGTGGGAAGGCACCTCTGGAAGGCATCTGGTCCAACTTCCCTGCTGAGGCAGGGCCACCTAGAGCCAGTTGCCCAGCAGCATGTCCAGATGGCTTTTGAATATCTTCAAGGATGGAGATTCAGAGGTGGTACCTTTCTTTTAATGTTATTACTGAAGGAAATAACATTAAAAATTTAATTCAGTAAATTTCCTTGTTACTGCAGGAAAACTCTAGGCATGACAGTACCACAGTACCACATCGAGTGAAATCAAAACTATAAACCTAAGGGTCTCAGTATTTTATGTTTTAGTCTAAATCTAGGTAGGTCACTAAAACAAAGAGATGCAATTTCAGTCATTATTTCTTAAGGAAAATAATTTCTTAAGGAAAATAATTTTAAAAGATCCTGTTAAACCATACCTAAAATGGAAAATTATTTTTTTGTTCCAGAGATGGTCACATTTTAGGATTAATGGTGCTACAGAAAAGCATAAGAGTTAATACTACTAACATAATGAGACAGCTTTATCTAGCACTTTGCTGTTTGTCCTTAGATTTTAAGTGAATTTGAGAACTGTTTCTGTCACATTTCAGGCATGACCTCTCATGTGCTCTGACACATCACACTGGGCCGTGTATGTGACATCACGTTTTCCTTAAAGAAAGAAGTCTGATGTGACCTACACAACTCCATGTTGTGAGTCACAGCGTGATGTATTGGGCAGACAAATTTAAAAGACGCTTTGTGCAAAATCCACCATTACAAGAGCTAATTTTTCATCCTGGGAAACAAAAATATTAAATAATAATAATAATAATAATAATAATAATAATAATAATAATAATAATAATAATAGTAATAATAACAACAACTTCTAAAAATGCCAAATTCTTCCTCATATATTGTTTAGGTCTGGATTGGTGGTTGTAATATATGATTCTCTTTTAAAGAGTTAAATTAATAAATAGCTAGCAATAGGAATGTTCTTTGCAAGTTGCTTTTTCTTCTTGCTAAAAGACATCCTCAGTACGTTTTTATTCTCTAGGTAAGATAAAGGTGAAATGAATAAACTGTGCAACATGCAATGAGACAATGAATGCTTCTACTTATCCTGAAATTGCCCTGTGCTGGGTCTTTTGAGCTATATTGTTACCCTTTCATGACAATAGCTGGTTGAACTTCAAACTTACATCACTCATTGATATGTTACCTTCATAGCAGGTTTTTGTCTTCTGTCTGAACTCTGTTGGGTCCCCTGAGCTCACAGCAGAGCCTTAGCAGCATGGAGTACACAGCTGTTTGATCCAGCAGCTGGGTGTTGTGGAGCATCTCAGCATCTTTGAGTCACAAGGAGCTGGGTTTTGGCCCTAGTACAATGTCCCCAGAAGTCAGACATATATGAAAGATACGTCATACTCTTAAAAATAAGACCAGCCTACCGTGAAGTATCTTTACAGAGCTGCAGCCCTTCTGTGACGGGGGCACAACGTGGGTGTCCGTAGGGGCATGCTGGAACCACACGCACAAACATACTTGCAGCCCACTGCCGCGGTTACAGCTTCACACTTTCCATGACATCCCAGCTTACAGAGCTGGCTTCTCTACTGCTGCCCACTGAGTCTCTTGGGTGAGCCAGGTCAATTTAAGCAGACTAATTTAAACAGCAGGTTCAGATTTATCTTGCTCATTTTCAATGAGGTGGGTTTGGGACCACTGGCAAGTGTAGCTGAATGAGCAGACCAGAGTAGCAATAGGTAGCAATGAAAAGTTGAGGCAATACATCTACTGGCAGAGACACATCCCGGAGAGATTGACTGCCTACAGCCTGTTTTACTCCGACTGCCGTACTGCTGTACCCAGGCTTTTCTGGGAGTAGAACTAGTCAATTTAAAACTTCCTCAGGTCTCTCCAGGTTATGTTGCACTCTGTGAAGAGCAGACACCTCCACAAACAAAATCCTTCTCCACATCCAGGAAGGTCATGGCTGCTTTAGTCCCTGGATTACCTTTGTCTTGGGCTTCCCAGCAGCGTGAGGTAGTTTGATGCAAGGAAAGAAAAGTTAGCACCAGTCTGTGATGCTCATGCATTGTGAATAACCCTCCATGCTGATGGAGCAAGGTGGCATGGCTGAGAGTCAAAGATGCCAGTTGAAAAACCTTGGTATAAATTCAGCACGCATCAAATTCTGTCCATCAGCAGTCAAGGTTCAGTCCAATAAAAGTCTTTCGGGGGTGAGCCTGCATTGAACAGCCTTAGCCACTTAAGCTGGACGTGTAAAATTAAATGCTGCGAATACTCACACCATCCTCTGTGTTTCATCCTCCTGATTTTTGCTGGGATGATGGAATATTGTCCTGCATACATATTTCCTAGCTTACTTCCTCCCCTGCTCTGGACAGTGATAAACAAAGAAGAGTGTCTCTCCTCTGCAAAGCTCTCGCCCTGCTCCACCTGCCTGAGAGCTCAGTGGTGGATAAAGATTACCCTTCAAGTAGAGACTCTTCTCTGACTCTCTGGGGATCAGCACTGCTAATTCACTTTTTCCTTGCTGCTGCCTGCAATAGGCCTCTCCAATCAGCCTGCTCCAGAAAGAACGTGTTCAAGTGAACTGAATATCAGCAGCAACCAAATTTGTGATGGTTTCTAAGCAAATATCCTCACTTGGTAATTTTGGTTTGTTTGTTTTGCTCAGGCAGTATCTATGGTCAGCTTTCCATGAAGTTTTTTGACTTAAGAGTGAGCCAGAGCCATGTAGATAATTCATTCATTTAAGCACATTCATATTCCAGTTATAAAAATATAACTGCTGCTGGGTGGGCAGCTGGATTTAAATGCATACTTGCTTGTGAACAAAGAAATATATACGTGTGCCTGTAATTCTGTTTTTATCAGCTCTGCAACTTGTTTTTATACCAGCAGCGATTTTCTGAAAAGGAATAAAATAAATCTGCCTGGTAATTAAACTTCAGTGTAAGAAAGCTTTTAGATACACTATTAAAATAAGGTGACCTGGTCCGCTCATGGTTATGTACATTTTGATTCAAGTTCAAAGTACAAAATTATCTTCTACTGTGCAATTATGCATCTGCACACAGACTAATATGCCCCTCATTCAATCACTTCCTTATATTAGGTGAATATGTTAGTCATACTTTGTCATAAATTGTACCTCTCCATAAGGAATCCATACAGCAGATAGTAATAGAATGGCATTGTCATTCATATTTACCTACTCTAAGTCTGCATTAAGCAAGTATTTCCTTGAATGCTAATTTTAAAATTTAATTGGATATTACATTTGAAAATTTCATAGCATAATATAGCTGACTGCAGTCATTACCTTGTGCATAACATTAACGTAAAATTTATTTGGAATCTTCTGCTTGAGGGGAAGGGGAAATGCAGTTTGTGTACAGCAATAATGATGCAAGATATTCTCAAGATGTTCATAGGAAGTGTATATAATTAGGAGAAGGGAATTTGAGTTTCCCCAAAAGCAAACACTCTGAAAGAGGAAATTCAACCCAAAATATTTTTTTCTGAAACAGCAGTGGATAAAGGAGCCATGTTACACACCTCTGGTTTCAGGGCTGAGGAAGTGCCCTCTTGTCATTGTTTTGCCCCAGCCAGCAGCTGAGCCCCACGCAGCCACTCGCTCCCTCCCCGCCTGGTGGGATGGGGGAGAAAATCAGAAGAGAGAAAGTGAGAAAACTCGTGGGTTGAGATAAAGGCAGTTTAACAGGTAAAGCAAAAGCCACACACGCAAGCAAAACAAGACAGGGAATTCATTCACCACTTCCCACGGGCAGGCAGGTGTTCAGCCATCTCCAGGAGAGCAGGGTCCATCACACGTAATGGTGACTTGGGAAGACAAATGCCATCACTCTGAATGACGATGCCCCCCTTCTCCCCCCTCCCCCGTCCTTCCTCTCCACCAAACCCCTTATAAGCTGAGCATGATGCCATATGGTATGGCATATCCCTTTGATCAGTGGGGGGCAGCTGTCCTGGCTGTGTCCCCTCCCAACTCCTTGTGCACCCCCAGCCTGCTCGCTGGTGGGGTGGGGTGAGCAGCAGAAGAGGCCTTGGCTCTGTGTGAGCACTGCTCAGCAGTAACGAAACCATCCCTGTGTGTGCTGTCAAGGCTGTTTCCAGCACAAATCCAAAACACAGCCCTATACTAGCTACTACGAAGAAAATTAACTCTGTCCCAGCCAAAACCAGGACATGTCTGTAATGACAGCAGAGAAGGGAACATGCAGGTAACAGCTCAGTGATTTATATCTGGAGATTTCTAGAAAGGCTGAGCCAAACTTTAAAGACAAATGGAGTCACTCTCAGCTTTACATTGTTGTAACTTAAAGCAAAATTTGCTTGTTGGTAGTAGAGGAAATAGAGGGCTTATAACTGTGGCACAAAAGTCCTTTGTAAGGTAGGCTTGATGTGATTTTTTTCAATAGGTATAATGTAAGTACTTAGCAGAGTGTCTTTCTCTGGCCCCTTGACATTTAAACAGGAATCTATTAGTCAACTGATGTCATTAGCTAAAGTACATTCTTTCTAAGGATGACACTGATGATCTAATCGATCATCATTATTAAGCTAACATCAATCAACTGCAGGTAGACTACAGCAGCTGTCTGATAGATAAAGTTCCTCTACTAAAGTTGGAGACAACGGACTTCTCAATTCCTTGCTGTTTTTAAAACTCACAAAATGTTGGCGGGCCAAATTCTGCCACCGATTTTAATGGTGGTGTTATTTTCAATTTATGCTGCTGTAAGAAAATAAGGGGAAACTGTGTTTCCTTTTTTCAGTAATGGGAAGACCATAAAAGTGTCATGGTTGTGGCACAGCAGTTCAGAAGAATAGGTAAGATAATTGCCTGTTAGGTACCAAAAGAAAATTTTATTAACAAGCCTCATCTTTAGAGAGCATCTGTCTAATACAGGGAAACAAACTGTCAGAAATTCCTAGTCCTCTTCTGTTGTGGTTTAGCCCCAGCTGACAGCTAAGCACCATGCAGCTGCTTGCTCCCTCCCCCCCAGCAGGATAGGGGAGAAAATTGGAAGACTGAAAGTGAGAAAACTCCTGTGTTGAGATAAAAACAGTTTAATAGGACAAACACAAAAAGGGAATAATAATAATAGCAACAATAATAACAACAACATATACAAAAGAAGTGATGAACAACACAATTTCTTACCACCTGAAGTCAATGCTACACAAGACCCCCAGCTGCCACACAAGACCCCCAGCTGCCCAACCCCCTAGCCCACATATGCAAGCAAAACAAGACAAGGAATTCATTCACCACTTCTCGCTGTCAGGCAGGAGTTCAGCCATCTCCAGGAAAGCAGGGCTCCATCAGGTAATGGCTACTTGGGAAGACAAATGCCATCTTTCCAAATGCCATCACGCAAGACCCCCACCTACCATGCAAGGCTCCCAGCTACCATGCCTCTCAACCTACTCCCCAGTTATAAACAGAACATGACATCATATGGTATGGAATATCCCTTTGGTCAGTTTGGGTCAGCTGTCTTGGCCATGTCCCCTCCCAACTTCTTGTGCATCCTCCTACCTTTGCACTAACAGGGCAGTACGAGAAGCTGAAAAGTACTTGACTACTAGGCAATAACTAAAAACATCAGTGTGTTATCAATATTATTCTCATCCTAAATCCAAAACACAGCCCTATACCAACTGTCAGAAAGAAAATTAACTCTATCCCTGCTGAAACCAGGATATCTTCATAGCAAGTTTTAGCAAAACTGAAGAGACATCCCAGAAATAAGACAAATGTTGGTCTGGGCATTCATTCATCCACTATTGACTGCATTCACTGTGCTCCCTGGTTTTGTTGAAGCTATTTTATAGACAATTTTATATATCTGTCGAGCAAAGTTAGGAACTATTATAACCATATTAATTGTGTTCAAGGAACAGGATACCACCAGCTTTGGAGCTGATTTTCTTCCTTAGCTGATGGGAAGGGAGTGAATCACCTTACAGTGGGTGTGGGTGGACAATTAACTCCACCAAGGTGACGACTTCCAGCAGTAAACAAATGTGAGGAAAGAGGTGAGCTTTGCCAGGAAAAGGGCAGGCAGACATTATCCTCTCCGAGGAACGAAAAGGAAGTATAGGTTAAAACACTTCTTTAGTCACTATTTGGTTATTTGTCATCTTCTCTGATAATGTAGGACTGACTTCTATAGGGCTAACCAGTTCGTAGATGTGTTCCTCATGGCAGAGATCTGGCACCCAGCTTGGTCTGGAAGGATCATTGCACTCTGGAGCTGCTAAACACACATGGCTGCAGCGATCCATGTTACCAAGCCCATATTCAGGAAGGATCCACCACCACTGAGTTTTTAAAGGGTACCTAGATAGAGAAGGAGTCTCTGACCACAAGGAAACAGAATGTGCATGTGCCCTGTCTGAAAAGTGTTTCTGCTCTCTGAGGAATTACTTGCCTATTTCAAAGACCCATGCCTTGATGGTTACCATCAGGATGGCAGCAAGATCATGAAGTCATCCCATAAAGGCACGTTTCCCTCCAGTGGCAGTGAGACCAGGGTAGGCAGAGCCTGCGCTTAGGGAGGAGATGTCGTACCAGCCTCTGAAAGACAAGAACCAAAGGAAGAGGAGCAGCAAGCCAAGATGGGGGTGCCTGTCAGGTCTGCCTCATCCCTGTCAGATGTCAGCTGCCTCCACTGCTTCTAACTATAAATGTGACAGATAGGTGCCTCATGCCAACAAGTGCTTATAATCATACATGATGAAAGCATCTGAGATTATGGTGCTGTCAGTGGATTCCATGTCAAATTGGAAATGTATATTTAGTATTTACCTCACTTGAAGTCACTGAAGTTATTACTGCAGTTCTTAGCCAATTCTGGGCCCTGCTCCCTCCACCCTTACATCTGACTGAGAGGTTATGGAAGTGATATTCAAAAGAGCCGCGAAAGGCAGATGTCCAACCTCTAAAGAAATTCACTAGTATTGAGGAATCTCAAAGATCTTTCAGAACCTGTGCCCACTGAGTGCCAAGTAAATGGAAAGTGCTTTCTCTTAACCCAATCCCTCAGCACAGCTTTAAGAGATTATAGGAGGCACAAGGTGCCAAAGATTTGGGCAGATTGAAGAGGTCAGCCACGAATTGTGATGTAAATTAGCATGAACCCATCAGCTTCTGTGAGGTGCATTGATTTGCACCCACTAAAGCCAGGTTGCATTTGACAGACTGACAGACTGAGCTTTGTGCCACAGCTTAACGAAAGAGGATAATCTAAAATAGTGCCAGTAATAATGCTCTTTGGGCTCCTCTACCCTGTATACATACAAAACCCCAAGTCGTTAGATTTTTGATGACTGTAAACTCATGACCAGCTCATCCTCATACATGGATGCAGGCTGGCCATACTCAAGATATCTGGTCCAAGTGCAACCTACTTCTCTTCCAGATTCAGAGAAAACTCTCCAGCTATCTGCACTTCATCAGCCCAACTGTAACTACGGTAAAATAATCTTGTCACTGTAACTCTACTGGGATGGCTCAAGAGCTACAGTTCTCAAAGGTGGACAAATTCTCACCAGAATGAATCTTGTACCAGAACAACTTCCTTTCAGTGAACTCTGATAACACCTCTGGGCATCATTCATTCAAAGAGTGTATTAGTCTGAAGGAAAAAGAATGAAGTGACAAAGAGGAAGTTCGCTTTAATGAAATCAACTCCACTGAGACAAGAGGCAGATCATCAAACAGCCAAATATGTCTGCATGGATTTCTGCAGGCAGAGATGAACTTGTTTTGCTCTTCTTCCAGTTAAAAGTCATAACCAGTCTCATTCTCGGTTGGTCTTGGCATACCATGATCATCAGCAAACCGCAGAGTCTCTGTGGTCTGTATTGCCAGAAATGGTGTATTTGAACCCAAAACAGACAGAATCAAGCTGGATTCTCTGTCTCCACAATCCTGCCAGCAATAACAGCTCACTATTTTACTCCTTAATGGCCGGCTATGGAGGCAGACTATGGGGCCAGCACAGAGGCTCCAGCCAAGAGAAGCCAAGTGAGAGACAACCTTGAACACAGTAAAATTTTGGTAGTATACATCAGTGGCAATATGTCCCTACTACTCTGATCCGTTAGCATTTTATATATATTCTGTCTGATCTAAATATCTGCACAAGTGAGACTTGGAACCTTTCACCCTATTCCTGAAATCATTCTTGGATTTGCAATAGTTACCCAGGAAATGAGGTCTGATATGCTCACAACCTACTGGGGCATGGCTATAAATTACATGCTTGACACATATTAAATTTGGCCTTAAATACTATAAGTATTCAACATAGATATTTAGTTAACTGTAACCAGCTCACAACGCCCAGTTTTGTATGCTATGTACAAAATTTCTTAATCTGTACATGAAAAAGCACTTACCAGTTTCCAGACACACTTCTCTTGAACTGATTTTTGTATCTCTGTATCACAGAGGTAGAATATCAGAGGTAGAATATGTATCTGCATATACAAAATTGTGAGTACATTTCCAGTTTACCATTTTAATATCACTCATTATTTTTAATGTTTACAAAGTAACAGTACTGGAATTATGACTTTAAATAATCAGAGTAGCCATTGACATACAAAGTACTCCATACTTCATGAATTGTTCTAATAAATATTTATTTAGTTGACAGCAGAAGTAAAAAAAACTCTTCCAACTACATCAGATTGACTATATCCTGCACTGTTAATTCTTCATTTGCATGGCTCCACCTGAAATAAAATAATTAAAAAAAAAAATCTAAGAAGTTTCATGATCATTTACTGGTGGGAAAATAAATGTAACCATAGTAAGTAATTCTATTATGTTCCCAATTTAAAATGGTTTATAGAGCTGGTTTATGATCAGACAGCTCTTGTCTCACAGACTAGCTCAACGTGTTTTAAAACACCTGGAAGACTGAGAATTTTTCTGTAAGAAAAAATCTTCTGTTTACATCTGAGAATAATCTGCTCAAAGTCTAGGCATAACTTCGCAGAATGAGTCTTAATAGAAACCTTTGTGCGTCTTGGCTCCTTTCAAGAAGAGGAGCTGCTGCTTGCTCTGACCTTTCTCAGAATGATGCACCTTACCTATACCTGAAAGGCTCGAGCTGACTTTTGCAGTACCTGCTTCTTGAGGAGAAGGTGCTTAGTACCCAACAGAAATAAATCAAATCAGTGACCTTTACTTTAAATACAGCTGTAACATCTTCCAGTGATCTAATGGTTTTCTCTTTCCCATCTAGGGTTGGAGGTGCGAAGAACTGACCTATCCGTTGCAGTCTGTGCAAGTCCTTACTGTATTTCTCCCAACCCAAACACCAAGTTTCCCAGATTCATTGGGCACATGCAGCACTAATCTGCCTTTTAAGATACTGGGGAGACTTTTATCTCACTTATACCCACAGAAACTCTGAGTAAATCAAGCAGATGACTCTGCGTACCTAGAAGTTAATAGATCCTCTAGGACTCCCTCCCAGGCTGACTCCTTATTCAGATCCGGTTTCACATTTCTCACACATCAGCATGATGTTCAGGAATGCTTCCTGATATTTGAACAACAGTGTTTTATTTACAAACTCCCAGCACGCAGCGCTTTACAAAAAATAAATCTGCAACTTGTTCAGATTGGTTCTTTGCTCCCTGGTCAGTGTAAAGATGTGCAATGGATAGGAGAGGTCCCACGAGCTTTTTCAAAGTCTATAAGGAAAAAAGCAAGTATTTAAAAAAACTTTTGCCTCATTGAACATCAGAGCCTAACTCCTTTGCTCACAGGGGCTAGTTTCTGTCATATATGAAATGTTATTAGAACACTGAATTAAAATTACTCCAAACACCAGGATTTTTCAAAGCTTGCAAAAGAAATGACAGGAAATTGGGGGCTGGAAAGAAAGCCAGTCCCGAGACTTTGATTGCCATTTTGAAACTGCAGTCAATCTACAGCTCTTAAGATCATATTTCTTGACCTCTCATCAGGAATCCTCACTTATCCTGCTAGCATTTCTGAGTCACCTCAAGTTGAAGCTCCTGCGATCCTATTTTCCCAGATCTTTTAGCATGCCTATTAACTCTTCACTGCTACCATCCTTAAATTTGTCCTTACAGTCTGTTACTCCCGCAATGCCTACAAAAGTCAAACCCAGTCTCCTGTTGCCCTCAGGCCGAGCACACAGACTTTTGCTAATGCTGCCTGTCAGTTCCAAGATGCCAAGTCTTAAGACACCAAGTCTTAAAATGCCTACGTCTTCTGGGAATCTCACTCTAAAACACTGTATTTGGGGACCGCCATGGAGAAAAGAGACTGAATTGTGAAAGGAAAGCAAGGGGAAGGAAAACAAAGACAGCAACGACAAAGTAATAAGAAGTAGGTTTAGGTCAGCAGCACCACGACTGGTTTACAAGCATTTCAGTACTTTGCCCTTTAAAAAAAGGACTTCCACATTTGTGTTTGGCAAGATAATGAAATATACTGATAAATATTTAAAATTTCTTCTTTAGTTAAGTAAATGTAAGTAAAATGTTATGTTTTATGCATTGTCTGTTCTGATGCTCCTGAATATATATAGTAGAAATGTAAAACACAAAGATAACCTGAAAAAAGGTAACAAAAATATCAGACTAGGATATGATGAAAAAGGAAAACAAATTGATTTATCCTTAAAAGATAACAGCAGTTTTATTATTTTTTAAAAAATCATACTAGTGTTATGTGTATTAAATTGCCAGAAGTGTTTATATCATCAAATGTTTATGCATCTAAGATATAGAAGCGATAAGATTTATTCAAATTTTCCTCTGAGGTTTCTTCTGATGAATGTTTGAATGCAAGTGACTTCTTAATTAAAGACTAGTAGAATTCTGTGCCACTGTTAAAGTAAAGCATGCCAGCTTTGTCCTCAGCTAATATAAACCAGTCCATAAGGCTCATTCTTCATTCTTTTGCATCAGTGAGGTATGTGTACAGTACCAGTGATATCACTAGGCTTATAGCCAGCAAGAATTTATGCTAACAGAGAAGAAAATCAGGCCCATTTAATTCCGCATACTTTTCATGCTGTGTAACAACCAGGGTTTAAGCATATTTCTTTCAGGCATAAAGCAAGTGGTGAAATGTTCATAAATGTGACAAATGAACATCACTGATCATGAAGCTTGATCCAAAATCCATCAAAACAGATGGAAAGACTCTCTTGATCTCAAGGTCTATTGGATTTTTCCCCTTTCGTACTATGGTGCAGTGCTTCCTTCTAGGTCTTTGGGAGAAGCCTATGAGACGTCTCAGACAAAAGGCAATACAGTGAGAGCTGGCTTTTCTGGGAAGGGAAAGGTCAATGATCCCAACATTTTTTAAATTAAAATTATTAATAGTGCTTGCACCCTAGTCTTTAATCAATTAGACTGGGATGTCTAAAGGAGATTCTTCTTTCTCTGGATATGGAAGACCTGACTGCAGTTACCTCCTTTGTCCAACAGGAGGTGAATCCAGAGAGTATCCTAAACATCAGGCTTCATTGGAAAAGAATAGAGGATAGAGAAGGCATGAAAAGTCCTATGACTTAAATGCTTAGTATTTACATTTTTTGAGGGGAAAAAAAAGTCCTAAAATTTTCACCTCCCTAATGAGCCTAAACATGAGGCACATTAGTCGCTTTCTGCATATGTTTGC
This sequence comes from Aramus guarauna, assembly GCA_013400195.1. Classification (NCBI taxonomy): domain Eukaryota; kingdom Metazoa; phylum Chordata; class Aves; order Gruiformes; family Aramidae; genus Aramus; species Aramus guarauna. Next base: position 117,804 of record VXBL01008756.1, read on the forward strand.
TCAGTGTCCTATACAGCGCCCAGCTGGGATCGTACCACTGGAGAGCAGTCTACTGGAGGTAGCTGCAGTGCCCACTGGGAGATAGGGAAGCTTTGCTTGAAATCCCCACCCTGAATAAGGCCACCAGTGGATATGAATGTCCTTCAACTGCACTCTTCTCAAATGTCCTAAAAAAGTAGGCGAGGGGCATATTCATGCAGTTTTTCCTTTTCAGGCTGGTCTGTTTTGCAGTAAGTGTTTAGAGAGACAGAGACCGCGTAGCAGCCTGATTGCCAAGAAACTCCCATGGTGGGCAGTCCAGGGACAGGCTGTCCCAACAGGGTGACAGGTCATCTGGGTTTGGCTCCTGCTTATACACAGCAGGATAATAGGAACAGGAGTGACTGAGAACCTTTTCTCTGCCCACCTTCTGCCTGCTCCTTCACCTTACAAAATCCATGGAGTAAAACACTGAGACACTGAGAAATGTGGGCTTTGAAACCACTTTGCAGGGGTTAAAGCTGACCCAGCGTCTCCCATACTATGCTAGTGAGTGCTCTTGCCTCCGAATTACTGATCAAAACAGGAGCTACTGCCACCAAGTTGTTCAGGATTTACAGTTCAGTGAAAAGGAGGACAATTACACATGGTTCAACCTGAACACAATTTGTTCCCCATTTTGCCAGCCATCAATTAGTCATGCAGCCCTAATTTTGAACATTAGCAAACGCATCTATTTTTAGAGTATCCTTACTCAAGAACCCTGAGTCCACAGAAGATAACAAAGACATTTAGAAACAAGAAAATAGGAAAAATATTTAGCAGGTGTCACCTTTGATATTGCTTTATACAGTGTGCTAGAAGCATTAACTATTACAAAGATTTGCTTGTTCAAAATGCTGTGTTAATATTAACTTAGTAAAACTGGTCATGATTTGGAACTAACCAAACAACAACAGAATACTGGTATAGAAAAAAAGTGCATAAACTCACTAGTTGATGGATAAACTTACTGCTTCTTCTGTGTTCCGCACAGGCAAATGCTAAGAGGATAAACCCTACAGTCAGAATAGAAGAAGGTAAAATTCATGCATTTACTCTGACCTTTGACATCTCACTACTCCCAGCTGCTAAACTGCGTAAGAAAAAATTGCCAAGAAGAAAAAGGCCATGGTGTCAACATAAGAAGGATTTTCAGTGTAACTGAGGAAAAAAGTAGTGGGCAGAATGATGTAAAGACTGTCCTTTGCTACTGCAGGAAAAACAAAGCAAGGACCCCAAGGGAAGCTCTCCTCCAAAAGCCACGTCATCCCTCCCAGGAGTACACCGAGGTCTGTCAAACATCCACCTGGATGGATGGTCTTGTTGAAGGCTGCTCCTGACCTTTTCCCTCAGCCAGTCAGAACTCCCCTTCCAAAACAAATATATTTACTAGCAGCTATGTTTACCTTGTTCCTGCAATTTGGCAAAAATTGCCCTGTCCACAGAGCATTCAGAAACTGATGTGGCTACTGATGTGGCTGGGCTCTACCCCTGCACCCGGATCCATAGATGGGTTCTGGGTAGCTGACAGGCAGATGAAGGCAGAACTTGGAGCCACTGCTGGTAGAAAGTCTCTTTACTGACGAGAGAAGTTTGCCTTATTTATTTATTTATGTATTTTGATTTGATGTGCAAAAATGCCTCTAAGCACTCTGACAGTAATTAAATTTACAATCCCCATAGGATTATTCTGTGAATGATGCCAATGTAGGTATTGACAAGGTGCCCGTAAAACCACGCTGTTCCAGCACACAAAATGAACATATGTGTCATGCTGAAGGAGTAGTACTGTTGTTGGTGTACGCTCACCTCCCACATGAAATGCCATCATACCTGTTAAATGACACTTGAAAATGTGTTAGCACTTAACCAGAAATATTTTCAAAATAACACTTGAGCATAAGAACCCTTAACTGCTGGAAACTTTCCCCTAATTTCCTGCTAACATTTACTTGCTGAAGAAGCTCAATTCGCAAACAGATTGCAAGAACAAAATTAGGAGACCCACTGGCTGAGCTGAATGCCCAGACTATGAATGCTTTTTAATAAGACCTTGACATTTCTCATTCTGACCCTGCTTAACACAATGCTCTTCAATTCTGCTTTCTGAAAATATGTTTTATTGAAAAGAGAGAGAGAAACAAAAAGTGTAAAAACCTCTCGCAAATATCTATAGGTCACCCACATCGTATTAAAGACAAACTGCTGAGAACATTAATGTCGCAAAGGCAAGCACTTAAGAAATTGAATTTCAAGAATTGCTTGAATTAAAGTTGCCCGTGGAGAAAGTGGTGTATGACTGTGGAACTGAATACAGTCATAGGGCAAACGACAGGGTTGTGATAATCTCCTGTACCGGGATCATACAGGCAACATAATCATGTCATTTTGTATCTTTCAGTGCTTGAAGCTTTCAACCGCAGTATTCTTCTCAGTTGTTTTCTGTGTAATTTCCTAGCTGTACTTCTATTACTATTATTATTATTAAGCAAATGGAAATGCTCTAGTGTTGTTTCACAGTGACACTCACCATCAGCAAGACCACAGCCACTACAGAATCACCAGACAAGACAGGAACAAACATTGATTTCTAGAAACCTCATCTCCAGACCCACCTTTCCTGCAGCTTCTGGTCAAGCTGAGAAGCCTTGCAACAGGAGAGTGGGAGAGCTGAAGGTGAACCAGAATCTCAGTAGGAGTATTTCAAAAGCAAGCACTGGTATGAAATTGTGCTGGGTATGGCTGGGATGGAGTCAACTTTCTTCACAGCAGCTCATATGGTGCTGTAGTTTGGATTTGTGACTACAACAGTGTTGGTAATGCACCAACCTTTTAGCTATTGTGGAACAGAGTTTGCACAGCATCAAGGCTTTCTCTGTTCTTCACTCTGCTCCCCAGGGAGCAGGCTGGGGTGGGCAAGGTGCTGGGAGGGGACACAGCTGAACAGATGACTCAAATGACCCAAAAGGATATTCCATGCCATATAACATCACACTCAGCAATAAAACCTGGGAAGACCAGTTTTCAAATGGCTGCTTACCAACCTAGCCATTGCTTGGAGACCGGCTGGGCACTGAGGGAATGATTGCCTTAGCATCACCTTATTTTTCTCTCTCTCTTCTCTTCACTTACTAAACTGTATTCATCTCAACCTAGCAGTTTCCTCACTTTTGCTCTTCTGATGATTCTTGCCTCGATCCTGCTGAGGGGAAGGAGGGAGTGAGCGGCTGAGTGGAGGCTTAATTGCTAGCCAGGATCAACCCACCACAGAAGATCCTAAGCTTTATTTTCCTGTTGTTGGCAGTGGTTAGTGTGTGCCAGTGCTGGATGGAAGCAGGTCATTCATCACGTGCACCAAAAAAATGGTAACACAGAGAAAAAGTACACTGTTGGTGCTGTAGAGCCAGGGGGGAGAATCCACCTTGCTGGCTTTTACTCAAAGAAGTTGCTGAATCTGATCAGGACACTTCTCTGTCCAGTGCAGATGAACAAGCGGCCCCGTGCTGTCTGAATCTAGGAGTCTGAGAAAGCAGCAGATATATGGTAGAATAGATGGTAGTCACCAGCTAAAGAAAATCTTGCTCCTCTCTTCAAACCTATAACTTTGATTCAAGGTTTAAATGTCAGTGCTTGTCACATCCGCTTTTGTCCACCGCAGGCTAGTACTACGATAGAAATGTCTTCATATCCTTCTGTGCGAAGAAATGATTACGAGTGGACCTGACATTTTCTGACCACAGACTGTGATGACTAACGACAGTATATATGTCATGTTCTAACCTGCAGTTTGACAACAGTCAAAAAATTAAAAAATTGTTGTGCTTCAAAATGCATGAAGTCCTGAGCCATGATACAAATTCTTAGTCACACCATTACCCTAGGATATGAGTTTCCACCAGGATTAAAAGGTGATTTGGTTTGTTTCTTTCCAATAATGTTATTAAAGCTTCTATTTTACTTGAAATAGCTCATCACTTGGTCTGTATTTGTTTTGCAATTTACTTCAGATTTCAAAACAGTTAATTAAAAGGGTTCTGTGAAGAGCTCCCATAGCCAAGTGCAGTGGCCTGTGGTGACAATTCAACAACAGAGTGTTTGTGATATCTACACTACCACAAGCATGTAGCAGACGTCATTCTCAGATTGTCTTCTGATGACTTCATGATATAGGCATTGATACAAACTGTTACCAACGTTGCTAATTACCAAAGTAGCAACAAAAATGAAGCAACTGTAGAAGTTTACTGAAGCTGTGCAGAATTCTGAGTGATCTAAAAATATGCTACTAGCCCTGCCTTCTTCTTTGTAAGAGTGTCATAGTCTATGATTTTCTGATGTTGGGTAGATTTTGTTTTTATTAGTAGTAACATGCACAAAAATTAGCCCCCTTTTAATATGCATAAAAAATACCCAAGAAGTAGCCATCTTTTGAAGGTCTGGGGCATTTTGAATATGATTTAATGGCAAGAGTGAAAAACAAATGAGTGTCATAAGTAGTCCCCAGAGATTTCCAAATGCCATAAGCAGACAGAGAGTTATTGATCGCTGCTTAACATGCCTGTAGAAAATAATGGGGTAACAACATCTGTGCTGTAGCAAATAAAGTTATTCCATCTGTTGTGCCAGCACCAATATTTGGACATGTCCAGAGCTGAAGCCTCATTATTTGTAATGCCAGCTCCGCTGTAACCAGAAGGGATAGCAAGTGGGCTCCCGAGCCCTTGTGCTTTTGCTGTCTCACACCAAAATTGTGAAGTGGTTCGAGGAAGAAAAGGCAAATCAATAAGTAATTATTTTACAGCCCTCACCACTCTTCACCCAACACAACTAATTGAACTAATAAATAATTCATGGCTTTCTTGCTACCTTGCTGGAGACGGGTGGCAGTTTCCTCAAATGTGTCATCACTGTTGATAAAGAGGTGACAGAGATGATCTTTCCCCATCTCCTTTCGGTCACAAGTGGCCTCGTGAGTTTGACAGTGGTAGTCCAGGGTCTCTCTGCAAAGCTGAGCAGGGCTGGCGGGGGAAGAGGGAGGCCCGGGATGCCCAGGCTGCCTAATAATAAATAGGGTGTTGCTTGTATTTGGTCTCCTCCTAACAACACAAGTGGGCCAGGAGTCTCATGGATGTGGTCCCCACTCCTGCGTATCTTTGATGTAGCTCATATGAGGAGGGCACTGTGGGCACGGGGGGCTGCCTGGGGAGCAGTGGGGTCCCCCCGGGTGTCAGGGCAGGCCCCAGCAGCCCAGCCCATCCCACCCCAGCCAGGAGCAGGGCAGCCAGAGGGGCACCAGGGCAGCCCCAGCCCCAGGCATCGAGCACCTCCGTGGGGATGGGCCAAGGCTGGGATGGGATTTCAGCCCATGGGTGGGGGTCAGGATCAGGCCTGGTGAGGGTAACCAGGGTCAGACACGCCCAGGATGGTCAGGCTTGGTTCTGGCCACACCATCCCTATGACCATGGGGCCGAGGGCCACCACCAGCTGCACTGGCACTGAGCCTGGCAGCCAGTGCCCGGATCAAGGGATGCGCTCAGGTCCCTGACAGGCAGGAAAACTAAAACTCTCATGAGATGAGTTCATGAGAGCTGGAGAAAGCAGGGAAGCTGTTGGGACACAGCCCCTTCCACAGGTGTCCATCCTCCACAACAAGACTACACAATTCATTAGGCAACACAGCATTTAAAATAACCTGGTGGGATTTCTGCAGTCTTAGTTGATGTTTATTATCATTGATTATTTCGAGGCTAAGTACAATCACCACCATTTTATGTTATTTCTGGTTTTTAAAATATGAAACTTCATGCTCCATAACTGCTTTTCCTTTGCCTACCAGCAAGGAAGGGCCATTTTGGATGACTGGACCACCTGATGCAGTCTGATTTGACTTCTTTGGTTTCTTTGATAGGACGGTATTTCTCACTAGCTTTCAAAAAATTGCATGCACCAATCCAAGTCTTCATGCGTGAACTTTTGGACATACCAGTATTACAAGCTTCAAAATACATACGAGGGAGCTGAAAGGTAAGTTAGAAGAGTAGGAAGTAACGTACTTGTTGATTGTGGAGTGTCATGTTGTACTGTGAACGCCAACATGAAGTTCAGACTCCCAACAGAGACATCTGATGGGGTGATTTCCAGAGGATGTTTCCCAGAAATCTCTTTTAAGACCTTATAAATGCTTATCTCTTTTGGAGACTTCACTTTTTGACTCACATTTTGAACAGTATCTTCTTTACACTGATGATTTTTCTTAAATTCAGTGGATATGTTTTGGATGTTTATGAGAATAATCTTAGGAAAAAGTTATTGTCTTGAAATAACATTTCAAGTTGAAAGAAATCTCACACTGAGAAACTAAGGGCCCTGGTTTGGAGCAGAAATTTTGTCCTCATATCAGAGATACTTCTCTGACTCATTTACCAATTCTGAAGAATCTTTATTCACATGTGCCCACAAAAGATTTGTTAGTATTTGGTACCTAAATTCTCTAAAGATGTTGTGGCACCACATACCTTCAGCTCAGGCTACAGAAGCTGAGCACAGTTTTTCCTGCAGTTGGTTTTCTGGACTGTCAGGGACCAATGTGTTGTCACTCTTGGAGACACCTTCCTTCCCTGAATCACCCACCATAGGTTCATCTAGTAGTGTTTGGATGAGGAGCACATTCTTGCAGCAAATCCCCTCTCTGTCCACCACTCAGCATGCTTTGCTTCATTTTGTGGAGTGGTCTTACAGTGCAAGGGTTGCACTCCTGCAAAGTGACATTATTAAGGGGAGATACAGTCCTAATGTAAAGGAGGGTCTTGCACATGAAAGGTTGTCCAAAGCTAAAGCCCCTGAAATGCTTATGGAGTGGACACATACCATTTCACTCCAAAGGTCTGCTCCCATCAGGCCACAGTATTTGTTAATGCAGACATAGCTCCTGCATGGTGTAAGGGAGTAGGAATTTCCTGCCTGAGAAGCAGAGGACAAGGACAAGACCAGGGGAAATGAAGGTGTAAGGAACCTATTTGGATATAAATAAAAATGGGGGGGGAGGGGGGGGCGGGGGGTGTTAGTAGGTGCTATGATGTTATTTAGTCCTACAGACAATGAGACAATCCCCAAACTGGGATGAGGAAGCTATAGGAAGAGATACTGGAGCCAACTGCATATAGAAGTGGGAATGGAACATATAGCTGGGAGGAGAGCAGTAGAACAATGGCCGGCAGCATCCAAACCGTAATTCAATTAATAGGTCATGGGAGAAATTCACAGAAGTTTTGCCATTGACTTCACCCTACAACCCCAAACTGCTTTAGGTCCATCAGCATGAGCAGGGTGTAATTTTAGGGCTGTTAGAAACGCATTTGAATTTTCAAATAAAAAAATCCCCCCTGGCCCCCACTAACACCTCGTTTCCCGCTCTCTTCTCATGCTGTGCTTGTGCCCGTAGCTGTAAGCTAAGCATGGACAGCCACTCAGCAGGATAAGCTGTCATTGATCTACTGGCTTAAATAGCAGATCCTTAGGTTTATACCTGCCTGAGATCCTGCTCTTGGAATTTGGCAGTTAGATGAAGAAAGAGCTAATTCTGAAATCTTTTATATTTTGAAATGAAAATGCCTTTGTAGTCTAAATCTATACATGATTAAGCCTATTACCAGCTGTAGTTTACTAGCAAGGCGATAGGACACATGAAAAGGAAGAACATGATGCAATTCAGGTAAATCAGAAATCACTTCAGGCTTGATAATATTCAGGACTTTTACCTCCTGCAGTAGTATGTAATAGCAAGTTGGTTAATCGGCAGAGGAAATGCACAGGATTTCTATAAATTATTTAATTCAGAAGTGACAGGAAAAGATTATTAATGAGTGATACTATGATGTAATGCCCTCATGGTGAGACGACCTGTAGTTTAATGAATTAACATTGTTATAAGGATCTTTGCTGAAGACTTATACATTTAATTTGATTGTGTTAAACATGCCACTTATTTATCTTTATTAATAGGATTTCTATTTTTAGATATTGGTCTCAACATGAGCAATAGGACAATATAATCAAAACTGGCTTCCGTGATACATACTCTCCATGGGAAGATCGAATTATTTCTCTGTGCATTCCCTCCATTCTCTAATTTTTAATCTGGTCTTGCCACAACTACAAGCATAAGCCATGACAGAGTCAGCATCTAAAGAGCAGGATATTATAGAGACTAACTAGGTAGTGCAGGAGGCTCAGTCTATCAAGCAGACTTGACTTTAACTTCAGGTAATATTTTTAATCACAGCCAGTGAAATGTCATATTTAAATCTGAACCCTGCTCTGTGCACAGCTACATCTCTCTTCTCCCTAGAGTTCATTCTGTGCTTGTAGTCACACAGCAATATTGTCCCTTTCATTTCAACAGTCTAATTTCTTCCTGGTCTGTTCCTTCCACTCAGACAGTTCTGTCCCTCCTACAAAAAGATTGTAGTACAACTGCAAAGCATGCAGAAGCCAAGGTGGGAGATCACCTGGTCCAACTGCCCTTTGAAAGCAGGGCCTCAGATTAGGTATTCAAGGGGTCTGCCAAAACAAGGCTTGAGTGCCTCGGTTGTAGTGAGGGAAATGCCACCACTCCTCTGGGCAGCCTCTTCTAATGTTTAACTGTTCTCATGGTGAATTTTTTTTTTCTTATATCCAGACAGAATTTCCCCTGAAATAACTTGTGTCCATTGTGTCTTGTCCTGTTGCCATGCATACCTCTTTCTAGTTTACAGGGCACCAGATTGTCAAGTACTGTAAATCAGCACAGTTCTGCTAACTCTAACCATCTATCTGCAAAGGTAATTCCCTAGCGTCAGGTATCTATGCTTTTTCTACCTTGATGTGACATCAGAACAAGTTTCCTTGGGAGTCTCAACATGAGAGGCTGTAATCAGGGACCAGAGGCTATGAATACAGGTTATCAAACTGCCTGCCTCATTGACCTTCTGAGCATCTCTGCAGATGATGTATAGCAAAGGCACTTGACCTAGAGTCTTTGGGTTAGAGCCAGGCAGCCTGTAGACTCATCCATCTTCTGCAAAAGACCCAGAAACGTTGGCAGGGGCAGGCTGGGAGCCAGAAAAGTTGTTCTAGTAGTCTGTTACCTGATGCCTCCTTTTCCCAAAGTACTGCAGCCCCTTCCTGTTACATCTGATCTCATGACCTGTTGCACATACATGCTCTTGTCAATTTTGTTCATGTGACAGAGCATGTTGGGTTATGTGGCAGAGAAACGGCCACTGCATAGAGCCCATAAGACCTTCCACACAGCACCTCTCTTCAAAGTCAGCATGTATTTCACCCAGCCCCTACTGTCTCCTAACCTTCCCCTAAATGTGTTTCCTGCTTTGGGTTTGGGGGTTTTAGGGTTTGGGATTTTTTAGGGGGTGAGTTTCTTGACAGTGTGAATAGTTAAAGCTTGGGTTAGGAATAAATGTCTTTTTGATTATTGATCAAATTCTAGTCAAACACAGCAAGACAAGCACAGGAAAAGAAGGATTTTTCCACCTGCAGAGAATGCAGAGAAGGAATCAGGAGGCAAAGGAGCTGTCAGAGCAAAGGATGGCCTCACTGTCAGTAGTGCCTCAAAGGTTGTGCTCAAACTGCAGAAGAAAACTGGAAATCAAGAAATGAAAAGGCTAGAAAAACTCATTTTAGAGACTCACCCTTGAGTAATGCTGTCCTTCCACACTCTCCCACCCTAGACAAAGTAATTACATGTGAAGTGTGATAGAGAACTGGATATAGATTGCTGTTTTATTGAAGAGATGTGGCATGGATCTGATTCCCTTTGCTCTGGAGATGTGAAAGAAAAATACTTCAACCTAGGCAATAGGAAGAACAAACATGTAAAACTATACTTAAGGCTAGTTAGAGAAAATTCAATTTGAATTAAACCCAGATAGCAAGACTGAACATGACTGTTACATGTCGGTGCCAAGCACACCATGAAAAACAACTTTTTAAAAATGCAGCCTATACCGACGAAGAGGAAACACTACACTTAAGAAGTGATAAATTCTCATTTACCTGAAATTGCAGGTAGCAATCTCAGGTCTCTCCAGACTTTTTGGCACTAATTGGTCTTTCAAAATTTCAAAACTGTGAGTTCCCACTGTCTGCCACATGCCCCCAAAGTGGGAGGTAGAACTGAGGTCACAGCATCTGTTGAGGCCATTCCTTGCTTGTGGGCTTCCTGGGCGTGCAAGGAAACACTGGCCAGAGGCTGGCTAAGTAACCCATGTTCTGATTTCCTCTGCTCTTACTTCCTCCATGTGGCCATCATCCCAAAAATTGAGCCTTCCCCTTCTCTTCCTTGACTGCATTTCACTTACTGCTGTCTCACAAATCCTTTCTTATAACCTGGTGCAAGACCCTATTGAAAATGTGGAGCCAATCAAGTCTAAATGCAGACTCACACCCAAACTGGAGAGAGCAGCAACTTGGAAAAGTCTTATTTAAAATAGGAAATTTAAAATCCAAAAAATCCAATTTATTAGGAAAGTTAGCTATGAAAGATTTTATCACTTTCTCCGCCAACCTAAAAACACAAAAATGACCTTATCCTTCTTACAAAACTGGCTGTTACCATAACTCCCCTATTCTGAAGAAGAGCGAAAGGTCAGGTTACCTTTCAGAATCTACATCTTGAAGAAAAGCTGAGACACACTACATTGCAAATACAGCTTAAGGTTTATACACCTACATAAAATATTGTAATGATCTCCTGTCCAAATACCCAAATATTTTGATTCATTTGTCTTATTTTTTTAATTATCTTGAAGAATTTCTTTATCTTCTTTTTCAAGAAGCAGAAGGATAACAGGATCCCGGGGTAGAGGAAATGTTTTAGCAAAAAAGTAAAAGCAACATTTTGTTGCATGTACAAGAATGAGAAAATTATCATGGGCAAGCAAGTGCCTTTGGTGGGGGTCCTGACAATTTCCTCAATGCCATTATCTTGTCTATAATATAAGAACATAACAAAAAATTAAACAGGGAAGCTGTATCTTAAACACATTTAAGAATAGTTACATTCTTGCAAATAATTAACAAAGTTCCCACTACACTAATTAAATATTCAAATTCACCTAATGGCTTTGTTGACACCTCCTACACATCCCCTGATACAGCTGTGGGTAAGATGCAGGATCCATACAGTTATTTTAGGAACACCTTCATACAGAGAACTGTTGCAAAAACTCACTAATTATGCAGAAATGTACAATAGGAAATTACGCAGTCTGATGGTGGGTTTTGGACTCCTTTTGCATATAAAACCAAAAATCATCATGCAGCAGTATTCTGATTTTATGCACAGCTTTACACACACAGAGAGCATAAAGTACATGCCCTTATAACGTACTGTCATTTATGTCAATAACAACAAAATGTAACTGAAGGAAGTTTATCATTTGAGAAAGCAGATTCTATGGATTTGCTCAGATCTTTACTGAATTCAAAAGGAGCAGCAGGTGCATTTCAGAAGCAGAAATTTGCTCCTCGAGTGTTTTAAAGGGGGCAGTGGGCACACAGTGGAGGTTGGGAAAGGAGCTGTAGAGCTACAAGGAGCCGCAGTGACAGTGCCAGAGCCCCGAGTGCATCCCCTGCTCCAGGCACTGGCCGTCAGGCTCGGGGCAGCTTGGCACTGGCACAGCTGGGGGCATCCCCCATCCCCATGCCTGTAGGACACGGCCAGAACCAAACCTGGCCACACTGTCTCGTGTCTCACCCTCACCAGGCCTGATCCTGACCCCCACCCGTGGGCTAACGTCCCATCCCTGCCTCAACCCATCTCCAAGGATGTGGCTGATGCCCAGGGCTGCCCCAGTGCCCCACGGCTGCCCGGCTCCTGGCTGGGGCGGTGGGTCACTGCCTGGTTCCCCATCGCTTCACCCCACACAGTCATTCTGACTTTGACCCGCAGCAGGGTATACAACGGCATTTTGCATTCAGTTTGCACAGAAAAACATACAGGTTCATGGCAAAAGAAGATCAGGCCCTTTGTAAGAGATTCACCTCAACTGATTTTAAGCACAGAATCTGGCTGCCTGAATGTGCACCTGGTGCCGCATGAGGTCCCTTAGGCTCTGCTCCAGCAAGACACAGATTTCCCACCGCCCCTGCAGTATGTACTCCAGGCTTGCCATGGGGTGGGGCATCTCTGAACGCCTATGCCGGGGAAACTGAACTGAGCCCTGACTGTCTGTCTATATGGTAAAAGTGAAATTCCTCTTTGGTTTAAGACACCTAAATTTAGCTATGACAGATGTTGCCATGGGAGACAAGTGTCTAAGCTCCCATCGTCATCAGTAGAGCTCTAATCCGTACAGTCGGAGCTGCCCAGCCAGAAGTTGTTTACTTTTTGGTGGGATAAATCACTACCTTGAGTGTCAGGGAGCAGAAAGAGTGGGTCTGCTTTGGGAGGGGAGCTGGGAGCCGAGGGTGGCAACAGGGCAGGCAGGACGGTGGCCTCGTTGACACTGGGCACTTTCCTGGAGCATCCGAGCAAGAAGAGCTTAGCAGACATGGCGATGGGAACCAGCGTTAGCCAAGAACCCTGTGATCCACCAGCGAGTCTGCAGGGGCAAGGCAGACCTGAGGCTGGGCCAGAAAGGCAAGTCAGGGAGCCAGGGTCAGCCTCAGGGAGCTGCGAGACCAGGCAGGGACACCCCCCTGACTGCAGCTCTGTTAGAGCCTGAGGGAAAGTGCTCCCAAGGGAAGGAAGAGCAGGACCCTGCTGAGGATCCTCCAGGCCAGACAGCTGGCCATCCTCCAGGCCAGACATCTAAGCTTGTCTTGAAGTGGTGCCGCCAAACCCCCAGGATTCAGAGGGATTTGTGCAGGTCCCAGTTGGCAAGCTCATTGTCTGCACTGAATAGGGGTTTGATTCCTCTGTCCAAGGATAGGCATCTTGTGCCTTTGAGATGTCCTAGTGTACCCCTCCTGACCTCCAGCTGCTGCTTCAGGAGGGCTGTGTCGCCTGTAGGTCCTATGGCATATCTGCCAGCACTAAGTGCATTAGATTCTTTGAGGGATTTCAAGTGGCTATATACAGGAGCTTAGACACCAGTCCACACCACGGAGAGTCCTACTTGTAGACATCCAGTTGTAATCTGCAGCTAAATCCCACTCCAGGCGTCCTGCCTCACTCACTGCCTGCACTCCCTCTGCCAGCAGCGGGGAAGAGAAGCAGCTCTAGAGGAAGTTCAGCTCATTTTAGGTAAGTTGGATAAATCTCTCTCTAGAGGTGCCTCTTTCTCTTTGTATAGGTGAACCTAGATGATCGATTAAATGAGATAGCTATCTAATAACCAGCTAAAGTTGAATGAGATGTGTCTCACCCTTTGTTTTTAGAGATGTAGCTGTGCAAGAGATACTGATTGAAAACTACAGCCCATGATCCTACTGCAAGGACTCACTAACACTGCGGGCAGCTACACTGCACTTACACCTACACGGTAAAATCCTGCACCTGGGTCTTCTCAGAAGTACCCCAGCCCTGGCAACATTAACTCCTAGCTCCTTGGCTCCTGTCTGCATCCTCTCAGGATCTACAAATGGAAAGCTCTCTGTTTTGTCTGCAGCAGTTGAATCACTGAAGAAGCAAAGCTGTGTGTGCCCTGATACATGAAGAAGCACACAGAAAGAGCAAGGGGGGGGCAATTTCCTCATTTTAATCCAGTAATTTAGTCGAAGCAACACTCAGTCAGCAGGTGGGAGACCTGGGCTCAGTGACCTGCTCTCAGCCCTCCATACCACTTCTCCAGAGCCCTCTCTGAAGGCAGAGAGAAGAAACCGTAGACAGAAAGAATACATGAGAGCATCCAATCAGATGTGTAGAGCACTCATCTGAGAGAGGAGAAATCAGCACTTCAGTTTCTGCATCAGCTATTATTTGTTTCATCAAATGGCTGCCTGATATAAACCACAAACATTAATTGGCACAGAGAGTTGTGGTATCAAAGTTCTTTGTGCTTGTTCTTATACCCCAAGTAACTACGGATTCCAGTGAAAAATGAATAAAAATTACATAATTCATTTGCCTCTTTATACATCAACTCATCAAAAGCCTATTGAAATATTTCTTCCTGCTCCCTGCATCGCACACCCCCACTAATCAGGCCTGGAAGTTTGTTAAGGTGATTAATACAGCAACACAGTCTTTTGGCACGGAGTCATGTAAAGGTGGAGAGTGTAACGAGGACGGAGCCAGGCTCTTTTCAGTGGTGCCCATGACAGGAGCAGAGGCAACGGGCACACATTGAAACACAGAAGGTTCCCTCTGAACGTCAGGAAACACTTTTTTCCTATGAGAGTGACCGAGCACTGGCACAGGCTGCCCGGAGAGGTTGTGGAATCTCCTTCCTTGGAAATACTCAAAAGCCACCTGGACACGGTCCTGGGCAGCCAACTCTAGGTGACCCTGCTTGAGCAGAGGGTTGGACCAGATGCCCTCCACAGGTGCCTTCCCACCTCAGCCGTTCTGTGAGTCTGTGCTTATTTCACTCACTGAGTCTGGTGGAGCACCAGTTGCTTTGTCAGTAAGCTATCTAAGTGCTTCAAGGCTGTCTCGCCAGCTGTGACCAGCAGAACTCAGGCACCAAAGTTTGGAGACTGCTCAAAACCCCTGCAGAAGAGAGAACCTTGTAAAAAGAAAATAGATTACTCGGACACATGACACATTCTGCTTTGCCCCAGGGAAAACTACTGGAAAAGGTCACTGATTCAATTTATTTTTGACCCACTTTAAACTTTGTATAAAGGACATGATTCGGTGATCTCATTCACACTGAGCTGAACAGCGCAATCAATATGCCTTGGGTGCTAATCATTTCAATTAACAAAAACTAATAATTTTGACTGAAAAATGTAAGCAGACTCATATTCTTCCTCACAGCCAAATGCACAGGGTCTCTATTAATTTCTGTCAATCCATAAAGTGCAGTTAGGATTGTCTCCTCTCTTTGAGGCCAAATTCAATATTTGGCTGCAACCTGCCCTCTAACAAAGTCTCACCTGTCGCTCAGTGGGAAATCCACAATCCTGGTAATTGGTTCAGGACATAGTTAGTCCTTCCAACAAAGGGCATCCTGTTTTTCTTTGTTAGCTGGTCTTCCTTTCCTCAACAACAACAACAACGAAAGCCTTGCATAATTAAAACTGTAGCTCCATTTTAAGGTGTTTTTACAGACAGTCTGAAGGAATGTGTTAACAGCAATGCACGTAGCAATGTGAATATAAAATTGTACACAGATTCTCCCTTTAACGGTGAGAAATGGTGAGAAACAAACTGTTGTGCCATGAAAACTGACTGTGCATCAGAAGCAAATTAAAACAATCATTCAGAGGGCAAAATGTGGTTTTTCTGGAAAATGAGAAACATAATCAATGGCATAAGTGTTAGAAACAGTTAATAGCAGAACTCTATTTAAAAGGTTTACAGCCTTATTTTTCTGTAGCTCCCTCTAGCTTGGTAGCTGGATCAAAATATTTCTAAGTTTAGACCCATGAAGATGCAGACTAAATATAGGATATTAAACAACACTTTATGAAAACAAAAATCCAAAATTTTCAGCTGTGGGTGTCTTTGGTAAGAGGTTCACTCTTAGGTGACTGGATGCAGATCTTACTCATTTCAGTGGGAGTTGTGGGACTAGGCATCTCTGAGCTCAAGGACACTTTTATCCAGCTGTGTCAATGTTCATGAAGGAATTTTGAACCTGCTCTTCATTTTCTCAAACCATTTCTTTCCAGCTTCCTTCTACTCTCTGCTTCCCTACCTAAACCTTTTTTCCCCACACTGTTATCTAACAAAGACATCCCTCTGTTGAATGCCACACATGTCCAGCCTGGAGAGTGGCTCTCCTTGCTAAACCATCAAACTTCCTAACTTTGATGAGATCAGGAGGAATGATATTCCCTTCTAGTAAAAGCAGGAAATACCACAAGATGTTGCTCGGTGAGGTACTGACTTCTTTCATGTCATCTTTCAGTAACATATGGAATGTAAATTCACAAGTTGTAATGACAAAAGAGGAGGGAACAAGCACTGCAGACACAGACTCCTTTAAAAAGTTGGGGAAGTTATCTCACTGCTCCGCCGTCACAAGCCCCCCAGCAGGCAAAGGGCCAGCCTAGCTATGCCTGGGTATGGTCTGCACATCCTTGAAGATACTCTCCTTCTCCAGCTGCAGCAGTTAACCACGTCCTGCAGAACTTAAATGTCATTATTGGGGAGAGTCTGGTTAATGTTACCTAGTAAGGAGAAGACACTTCTCTTCAGTATACGCATAAAGAACAAAACTCCAATAAAATTAATTGGGATCATTTACCATCATGGCCGAAGTCAACCTTAAGTGCAGAAAGTAACAGTAATCGCAGAATAAACATCAAGCAACAATAGTCTTTCTGGCTCAAATCAAGAAAGTTCATTTCAAAGTTGGAGTGGTTACTCTTTTCCACCTAAACTGTAGCACTTCTTTGATGAAACTTGACCCGCTGGAAGCAGAATAAGACCTATCCTCCTTTAAGAAAACAACATATGACTACTCTTTCCTCCTATCTATGACTAACCCCAATTAGAATTTACTCTTTTTATAAATATTCAGGCATCATTTGACACACTGTTGGAGGAAGATAAATCTGAAACCATTTCTGGATGAGGAAGAATCACAAAGATCATTCACAGGAGACAAATGCACTCATCTGTGAGAAATGGGAAGTGAAAGCTCTACAAGGATGGAGCACTCTCAAACTATCTGAAGCACTTGATGGATCTTTTCCCACCCTCTGTGATTAATAGAATGCATAAGCTATTCAGTCTCCAAGCATTTTGCTTGAGGAAGCTTTGATTTGAAAAATGAGACAAGTGCTTCCAATGCTGTCATTGATAGGAAATTAGGTGATAAAAGAGAGCACATTTAAGCAGCTTTTAAATATTCATAATTAGAGCTGTCAAACTGCTATACTATCCCCTCTCTCTTCTTGCATTTACCCAAATGTTCTGTCAGGAGTAATGAAAACAGCAAAGCCAGGGGGATGTGACAGTACTGAAGTACTTCAGAAGTAATCACAGGACAACCAGGGGTTTGGGCTTTTTTGTCCGGACCACAGCACAGATATAATCATCAAATCAGATCTACCTAATAGTTAATTTGCTATGTTGTGAGCATTTGAGTTTATTATCTTTTAATGAATGGTTTCTCCTTCTACTACTTCCCTTTGTTTGGTGCAGTAACAGAGTGTTTGGCTTACTAACTTTTGATTGTTTTCCTAGAAATAGATTCAGAGATGATTTTTCTCATTACTCTCATTACTCTGAAAAAAAAAAAAAAGATAAAATAATCTAATGAAAAATTATAATAATTAGAAAAAATAGCTTATTTATTTGAATATTATGAAAAGAATATATATTTATATAGATCTTTCATTTCTAAAGCCCCATAGGGGCCCCTTGAGAGAAGGGGCTCTCAAACCAGGACATCCCAAATATGAAAGTAGGTATACCCAAAAAATAAGGGATGCAAATTGTTATGAACTTCATTATTTTTTGTCCTAGCAGTCTATTCATTCAAGAACTCCAACTCGGCTCTGCTTTTTCAGCCAGTTTGATGCACAGTGTGGCAAGAAACTGCAGAACTTCCCCAGCAGCCACGAGACGTGCTTGAACAGGCAGCTGCACAGGCAAAGCAGCACTATGCATTTCAGTTTGCTCCTGACTGGACCAAATCTCTGCCACAAACATTTCCAGAAGAGCAGTGTTTGCTCGGGGTGCAAATTTTCACCATTTGCTTCATCACTACATTGCCTGCAGAGGACAATCTTTTCTTCATTTATGTTTCTCCATACAGCTTCTAAAGGTATGAGCTCCTCTCGTGCTGGGAGGTCATGCCACAAGCTCTAGCTGCAGGAGCTCCCGTGTAGCCGAGGCCTTAACCTGATGTAAAGCACACTGCAGTGACTTCCAGCTGCCTTCAGCGTCCATGAGGTTGGCTCTTAAGGAGCAGCAAGGGCAGGTTATTTGTCAACTAGAATGTATAACTACTGCTGGGACCATTTCTAAATTAGAACAGAGTTACAAGGTTGACTTGAAACCCACCTGAGAGGTAGAGAGTAGTACAAGGCAGTAATCGGTACACAGTAACGTTGTCCTCCGGTTTTGGTACAGGAAATGAAGACAAATGGCTTTTGCGATTGACACTTCAGGAGGATGTATGCGTGAAGAATGGAATGACTTCCGAAGACTTTTGGATAGGCGCGTATCCTTACGCTAATGAAACGAGACTAGCTTTGGCAACTAGATTGGCATCTCTGTTTCATGTCTCTTCTGAGACACAGTTAGGGTTAGGGAAAAACAACTGATTCACAAAACATTGATCATATGGAAATTGATTTTATAATAGTAAGGAATGAAAAAGCCCAAATGTATGCAATTCTCCAGAAAGGGAATGGAATCCAGGACAGACTGTCCAGGTGATGGATGCTGAATGTCCCACGTGTCTAGCTCTGGCATCGTCTGAATTGCAGATTGACTTACAGCTGCATGTCCCGGCCATGTGTAATGGAAGATCTTGCAGACTATAAGAAAGTGGTCCCTGGATCTTTATCCCTCAATGCGTGCACCCAGATCATGTCAGAAACGGGGCAGACAGAAAGGGGGTGTTTGCAATGAAAGACAGGAAAGTGCGGAATGCGTAGTCTATGTTCATCCATATCTGCAAACTGGTTGATTGAATGTGCATGTAGGTTTTGTAATATATAAGAAATTTACGGTTTAAGCAGACAAGTATAAGATCATTTTCCCACATGTTTGTGATAGTCCACTTCTGCAAAGTTTTTGTGCCCAATCCACCATGCCAAAAGCCTTTCTTTAGAGTCAAAGGGAGGCAGGAACCACAGTGTTTTCCCTTCAAACTGGACTGACTGGCACCACCTTGCATCCTCCTTTACAACTGTAGAAAAAAACAAGCATTTTGACCTGCAAAACTGTACAGGACTCTAAGGAGGACTGGACTTCACAGCTTGTTAGGCCAGATCACTATGATAGTCTTTCTGGAACAAGCAAGACACTATTCCTCATTCCCTTGTGCAAGTGGTGGGTGGACATTTCTGCTGTCACTTTTTGATTTTATGTTATGTGGCTTCATGTTGAGCCTTAATTTGCTGCTTTTTATAGCTCAAGTGTAAGGAATACAGTTGAACAAATGTTACTACCCACCCCACCCAAAAAAAAACCTGCTATGAGTATTGATTTGCATTTTTGAACAAATTCACTGGGATTACACTCCTAGCTCATCTCCAACAAGTAATACGGTGAATTCTCTAATGAGAACCAACCACAACTGTGAGCATGGAGCACTGTGCTCTGAGCGTGGGGCAAGCTCAGGTCTACCAGGGAGAAGTGAAGGGGCTTTGGCCAACCACCTTAATATGGGTCACCCCTTCTCACAGAACAGGACCTGGCTATGGCCCTGACAACAATGACACAATCTGGCTTCCCCCTTCACACAGGTCAGGACAGAGCTTGTCCTCACACGTCAGCAGCACAACAGCCCTCAGGGAGGCCATACTGAATTTCGGCCTCAAAGGTTGCAAGAGGAGAAAGCAAAAGATTTTTTTTTTTTTTTTTTGCCTTCCCTTCATGGCTGGATCCACAGAACTGACCTACAGATGTTTTGGGAATCACTCTTGAATTTCAGTAGCATTAGCAGGAGCAGAGTGCAGCCTGGTGTAATAATGATACGTAAAGCATAGCTGTATGAATGCTTTCCAGTGCAGGGAGCCCCCAGGTTTTAGCATCATACTGAAATATTTAGAGTATCTTTGTCTTTGACCATGCAGAATAAGCAGGAGAATATTGACAGCACTACAGAAACACAGCAGTGAGTAAACAGAGTTAAATCCTGAGCCATTGAAACCAACAGGAAATTTCTGAGGGAGCTGAACTGAATAATTTTGTACTACATCTTCACAGACATTTTAAAGACGTATATACTGCTTGTATACTGTACCCCAGAGCACAGCACCGCTGTACCTGAAAGCCTGCAGTTTCAAAGAGAACAAAAAGCAGTAATCTCCACCTCTCCTCTTTCCCTCATGACAAAAACTCATTTATTTTTAATGTGATTTTCTGCCAGTCCATCCCCTGAGCTGACTCACTCAGAGGTCAGGCGAGCACTGGCGGCGCGTGGGAAGCGCTGGGGTTCTATGGCCAGGGAGGCAGGGGCAGAAAATGGCACCACCACCCGCTTTCGGCAGCACCCAGCCCCTAAATCAGTTAGCTGTATCGTCACTGCACCCTGAGTGTCTCAGTGCATTGGATGAAATACATGAAGCTGCCATGAGAGGCTCCAGGTAGGACAGAAGATTGCTTGGAGTGGCCTCTGTGAGCCCAGGGACCAATGGACAGCACCAGTCTCACTGCTGTGCACAAGCCCTTCTCCAGATTACAGGTCAGATGGCCGGATGCGTCTGGTACCTCAGGTCAAGGACTGAAAATGGGTGAGAGACAGGTGGGGCAAGACGGGAGCATTCGGCAAGGGCAGTCAAATGAGTCTGTCCAGTTGACTGTCTTGCTTTCCACCTTAAGCCCTCAAGAGATTAATAAAGATTTTTAAGGAATTCCTTAAGTAGTTTGATTACCAGACCAATTTATATAGAATCATCATCATCTCAAAGCACCTAAGTGTGGGAGAAAAATAGCCTATGAACAAAAATGTAAGCAAGGGAATAAAAGAAACAGTAAAGGAGAGTGGAGGAGAAAAAATAGCTTCTTCAGAGGAGATAAGAAGAAGGAAACAAGAAGAAGAAAAAACTCTGGATAAAGAATATATACATAGTACCTTGAATGGTCTCTACTTGTCAAGGTCCCGCACAAGAAAGATAGGATCATCTCACCTACCTGTGACACCTACATAATGAGGGTTATACTGGAGTTACTCAAATTGCCACTAAACTTGCTGAAGAGAAACAAGCACTTCTAGCGCAAGCTTTCTCTTCTCTCAAAGAAGTTACTCAGAACATCTCAGTATTTCTTGTTTCTCTTCACTGGCTCTCAAAGTAGTCTAAACCACCAGCTCTATGTGGACGCCTATGGTGTAGACACCTAAAGCTAGTTGAGGTTAATACCACAGCAACGTCCTCCTGCAGTTTTCTGCTTCTTGATGTTCTCTGGGACTCTTGAGCTCCACTTTTCCCACTCCTCAGAGAGAGGGGCCCATCACAGACAAAAGCTGTCACATTGTCAAGCTGGAGATAAGCTAAATGCTTGGGAAACCAGGACCTACAAGACAAGTAGGCTGAGATGTCTCAAGGTATCACTGACATGCACTGCCAGTTTCTAGCCATAAAGCCAATGACTGGCCAAGTAGCAACCAGTGTCTTCCTCCCACTGTGATAAATCATGTAGAAACAGCAATTATGTCCACTTCACATTTGTCAAACACAGCTGCCTGTGGTAATCTGTCCTTCATAGGCTGGGTTCAGCTCTTGTGTAAATCCACTGAAGTCAGGGAGAAGTTGTAACAGGAACAGAGCACAAGTCCTAGTAGAATGACAATAGCAGGCATTTTCAGTAACATACTAATTCAGTTCACTAAATTGGGCACTTTCCCACTTTATTTAAATAATTATAGTGAAAGAGACATTTATAGAATGAAAAGTTTGGAACAAAGTTTGATTTAAACAAAACTGAATGAAATAAAAAGGTACATTTTCAGTTGGCAGAAAGAAGTAGACTATATTTGGATTTTGGTCAGAGATTCAAGGACTGTTTTTATTGCCTCTAAATATGGCAGCAGAATTCTGAGGTCCCTGGTACTGGAAGTGATTCTGGAGGCACATCCTCTTTGGAAGAAGATTAGAGTAATTTTCCACACATTTATGTTTATTAATAGAGGGAGGAATAAAGATTTAACTGTCTCAGAATTGATAGAACCTTGTAAAAACCTCAGTGCCAGGAAATGCTTCTGTCCAGAGCTTGTACTTGCCGCTCTAACAGTCATCTTGCATCAAAGCATTGCTGCCTTCAGCCATCCACCTCTTCTTCCCAAGAGAAGTTGAAAAGTTACCAGGAATTTCTGATCCATTCAAGAATGAACTTTTGAAGCTGTTTTCAGGCAAGTATTCAAGTAAAATGACACTGAGTTCAATTCACATGGATGAGCTAGGCCACGAACGGTGATGATCCCAGTTTAGGTCCATGGTGGCCTTCCAAGGGGTGCTAGCAGAATCTGCACACCCTTGCTGAACAATGCCATGGCTCAGCTATTTCCTTATTTTTGGGCTGCCGGCCTGACTAATCACTGGTTTTCAGTATTTTTTGATGGATTTCGTCCAACAGCCAAGTGACCTTGAGCTCATCATGTTCTGCCAGCTGCTCCGTCATGCTGTCTGCCTACTTCTCACCTTCCTCCCTGTTCTCACCTGCAGAGCACAGGGGTGTCAGCTCACCCTGACAGGACAACTCCCCTTGCCACCTTCTCCTCAGCAGAGAACAGTCTTCAGACAGACAAGGCCACATTACTCAAACTTGTTGACTTCAGTGGAATAACTTCATGTTTTACCTGCAAAACAGACAGTGTGGGGATGTGCAGTCAGGACCAGTGACGTACTAGTGGGAAGCTCTGGGGTGACGTAGGTCTTTTAACACCTCTGTCCAATCTCATGCCCTCTACAACACCTCTGACCTGCAGTTTCAGCAGGAGACACTTGCCAGGTCCGAAGAAGCAGTGAAAATGGGAACATATTGCCATGATCCAGAGATGTGACTGCAGCTCTTCTAGGCACACTTGAGTCACCTTCAGCTGCCAGCTCTGGTGCTGACAGCAAGCATTTCTGCCCAGACTGTGCAGAACCCTGGGTGAGCACTTGGCTGCAGATGTCCTCAACATCACAGCTCCCTTGTTATCTGTACCCGAGCCAGGAAATTTCAGGTGAGCTCAGGATGGGAAGACAAGCCACAGTCTGCCCCTTGGGCTGCACGACAGCGAAGGTGTAATCCAAAATGCTGAGTACATGGGACCTCTTGGTATTTTGGAAATGCAAGTGCAGTTGTCGGCACACTGGATGGAAGGGGTGTAAACAGACTACACATCCATCCTGACAACCTTCTGTGTATCTACGCATGCACCAATCTCCCTGTGAAACAGCATCAGGTTAACTACATGCATTCGTAGAATCATAGAATTGTTCAGAGGCTTTTAAACCTTGTGATCTTACTGGAAGAGTAAAGCTGAAAGCAGGGCACTTATTTATAATGAAGGCATTTACAGAAGCAAGACTCTTTTATCTGTTTACTGTGTGGTACTGAATAGAGGATTCTGTGAGCATGTGCATCAGATGATTGTGAAAAATGTATCTGCTTTATCTTTGTTAAATATCTCACTAATGTGAAAGAAAGTCTAAAGGTCATCTGTCAAATGTAGTTGTGAGGCAGGAAAAAAATCTCTCATGTTAGATATCTTGAAACCTTTAGGCTCAAGATATTTTTGTTGAACAGAGAAAATGTGATCAATGAATCATTAGGAGTCCTGTGCCTGATAATGGAGGTCAAGAGTACCTTTTGATGATGAGTTTAAGATGCTTTTATTAACCTGTCTCAAGATGGTTGATTGCTTTCTAATGTGATGAGACCCTCTTCAGCACTTGAATTTTAAAATATTTAGAGATCTTCATTGTCAAACACTTCTCAATAATGCTTCACAATACATGAATTATTGTGCAAATGAAACTCAAGTTTTTAATAAAATCAGAGAGATTTCAATATTCTGTAAAGACTAATAATGCTTTACAAAGTACTTGCTAAAATAAAGGTAACTACGAAGACACCTGGAAATGAATGAAGAACTAGGTGGATCTCATTTTCTTTTCACACTAAGTTTCCAAGTATGTAAATACACTCATTTCTAATTCTAACTGCCTCCAGTTAAATTCTGGCTCATTATAACAGTGCATATGTGAGAACAAATGAATTCATCTATGCTCAGGTCCTAAGGAGCAAAGCCACTTTCAGCCTTGATGCTTTCTGATACAAAATCTATTTTGCATTTCATGGCTATATAGATTACTTTCACATTCACTTCACAATTCTGTTACACAGTTAGAGAAGTGCAAAGCGATGTCTGAGTAAATGACAATCAGGCCATTGCACATAAATTTTCACTCCTGTTTCAGGATCCCAATTCCCATTTCATTTACACCAAAGTGAATCACAAGCAAATCCATTTAAATCCATCGGACTGTACAAATGTGAAAACAGAGTAAGGAAGATGTTAATTAGAGGAGATGAGCCGCAGCGTTCCATATCTAAATGGCTGCATGCTTTGTAGAGTTAGAATATATAGGATTTTGTTCACGCACCCTTTTTAAAACTCTGACAGCTTAGGTCTTCTTCTTGAAAGACAGTTCCAGTATCAGTTCTGAATTTATAAAAAGGAGCAGAGAAGAGTTTTTCATTAGGTCCTACCAGCCCCAACTATTCATGGTAGATGAGTTTCCTGTGCACTGTTTTCACCTGGTGATACGTTAGAAGGCAAATTATTAAGTCACTAATTAGGCTGGTAGCTGTTCAAATTCGTATGACTTTGCTTTATTGTACAGCTACGTGACATAACGCTCAATTGTCTCATCTGCCATCTGCTTTGGTGTCAAGACGTGCTTTTTTCCAAGTGACATTCTGTTGTCAATTGCAGCATTCTTGACATTTCTAAATGTCTTTGTTGAGAAGTTTGTGGTCTACTTTGTGTTTCCACAAGGAAGTGTTGTTGATCACCACCAGCACTATGGGACTTGCTGTTCGTGGCAGCGGGAGGGATCGCTCACCCTGCCGTTCCTAGGCAGCACCCTAGAAAATTCTGAAGCTTTGCAACCACTTCTCCCAATTGCCTGACAGTTTCTCTTCCGAGTGAAGGATTCAGATGGCTTCACTTGCTCTGTTTGCTATTTCGCTCTTCACTTGCTCTACACATTCAATGTTCTTCTGACATTACATGCAAGTATGACATCAGAAAAGGTAACGTTGGTCATGAAGCCCTTAGTCACCTCATATAGGTCAGGACTGCAAAGAGTTAATATGTTATTGAGATGCTTAGCTTACTGTTCTTAGTCTAATTTAATATGGACTGGCTGTGTACTGTACTATATTATATTGTGTACTGTATTGTATTCTATAAGGGGGAACCTCTCATTAGGCAGCAGTTTTGCACAAAATTATGTTACACTGGCTCATGAGCTGAATATGAATCAACAGTGTGTGATGTTGGAAAAAAAAAAAAAAAAGTCTTATTCTTTGGGGTATTGACAGGAAGGCCATTTGCAAGACCTGGGAAGTATGTTACTGATTTTTATTTAGAGTATCATAGCATAACAAAGACGTAGGCATATTTGAAAGTTTTTAGGGGACAGCAACAAGAATAAAAAGTCTGGAGAACCAACAACATACAAAGATGGGTTAGAGGCATAATTATCATTAGTGCAATTTCTGGAGGACCTTCCCATTTGCAGTGCTGCAAGTGTGTGATTTTTGAATGCTTGACTCAATCCTTCCAGCCCTCAAACACTGACGTGTTGTCTTGAGGAAACTTTTAAAGATCCCAGAGAACTGTAAGGAATAGGTGGGAAAAGCTGCCTTGCTGAGGGCTCATCCACAATGCCCATGTGGGTAAGTAACGCAAGTTACAAGGACATTAATAATCATCTGAGTATATATATTTTTTCCCCTTACATACCCTTTTCAACAGCTTAGCCTAACTGTACGCTCAGAGAGTACCTAACTGTACCTTGTAGATACTCAAACAATTATTAACATCCTTGTACCTAACTACCTGTGCCCTAACTGTACCCTCCGAAACAACCACACAGAGCAACTCTTTGGCCTGTAAAGCTGTGGCCCTCTAATTAGTCCCACTGGCAGTCTGTGCACAAAAGCAGGCTCGGCAAAAGCTGATGGAACCCAAGGCAATGCCAAGTCACACCTGTCAAGGATCAGGCTTTAGACCTGTACTGTAGAAATGAGAGAATTTGGTTCATAAAAGCTTTCAAGATCAGGCCCTTCATACCTTTCATAATGCATTGAAATAACTTCTCTTAGACACTGCGAAAAAGTGGTTTGTACTGTACAGAAAAAGGTCACAACGGCACTTACATTTCAACAAGAGGTAATTAACATATTATTTGGCCTTTCATTTGTCAGTTCTTATAAAGTGATGTACACGGCCAGCGGTTACACAAGGATTTGGTTGTATTAATGTTAGCAGAGAAAAAAATTCATCAAGAAACTTTAAAAGTTGCATGGAGGGGTTATTAAGTAACACAGAAGTTATTTCAACACTTCCACTCTTGCTTTGAGGTTCACGCTGATAACAAATACACAAAGTTTCTTTGTGGTGCACTTGCCATGAGACGTGTACATTTAAACAAAACATACATCCAAGAATCCGTGCTCTGTTGGCGCAGACACTGCTTAATTTTGATACCACGGTGAGAATGCAGAGCCTTCCGATATTTTGCTCAGTGTGATACACTACTGGAGGATCTTGCATTCAAAACCTGCAGTTAAATATATACTTCACTTCAAACTCTGAAATCAGCAGGAGTCTTCACGTGCCTGAATACCATCCTGAATCAGGCTGCAAATAACAAATTTCCCACCTAGTTTAGATAAAAATTAAGCTGAGAGAGGAAGCAAGGTAGCAGCCAACATAGTTTGGTTTGTCTGGTCAGGTCTCATCTAGCATTAGGTCCCATTGCTTTGGCAGGCCCTGCTCACTGCCCACAACACATGGAAAACCTGGTTAAATTTGGCTCTTCTGTATCCTAACATAAACAGTAATATAATGGCAGGATTTTAGTGCTGCTACAGCAAAAGTTTGCTAAGGATTTAAAGTTAAAATATGTCTTCCTGACTCTGAAAGCTCTATCATCCCATTCGTTTTTAGACAGAAGCATAATCTGAAAGCAACTTTTCCTTAAAAATTTTCATGCTACCACCCTGAAAGACAGCAGAACAAAGAAGTATTTCCAGTGATTTCAGGGACTTGTACATTTGGGCATTGTGCAAAGAGCAAGTTTTCAACAATCTGTTGAATTTTCCAAAATTATAATGAAACCAACTCAGAATCACAGCCTGTGCCCTGTTTGATCACATCTCAGCAAAGCTCTATATAAAAAAACCCAAACAAACAACAACAAAAAAAACCCAACAAAAAGGTGGGTTTCTAAAAGGAAGGGATGAAAGCTCTAGTTCATAAGGTCCTTAAATTCATGCTTAATTTTATCTGCCTGGGTTTAAACTTCAAGATCTAAACAAAGGAAAATGCAGACAGTTAGCTTGCAAAACAAACTGAAGGTAGCTGAAGGTAGGTAGGAAGGCAGATTTGCAAGCATATTTTATTTCTATATGTATGCAATGTTAAAATAGTGTAATTTACATGGAAAATGCAAACTCAAATATGAAGGTTTAAAAGCAAGATGTTTTTTCAAAGGACAGCAATCAATATTGCAGTCAAAGTGCATTTTTCCTATATGTAAAACAAAGATCTCATGCCACCTTGAAGACTGTTGCTGAACCCATTGAGATGATGAACACAAATCTTTGAATTTCCAATCCAAACCCAGTCTTTTTAGCAACTGAGATATTTTACATAATCCATCTATTTTTCTTTTTGTTCAAATTGTTTGAGTTTAGAGGGTTTATTTAGAAGACATGGGCTTAGTGTCAGATGTTTCCATCATAACAACTCATAGCCTGAACAAGAGCATCCCCCAAGATGTGTAAATATCCTCAGTCCAGTCCTAAACCATCTACAGGGTTTTTTTTCTTTCTCTAATCAGCGAAAACATAATGAGAATATGCTTTATCTAGAGCTGTTTTGCACAGCTTGAGTAAATTGGAGTGAAGGAAAAGCTGCAATCATTCAAACCATTCACTTAAAGAGATGTTGCTTTCGTCCTTCTTCCCTACTGATCCTATAAACCATTTATGAAGTATTTTTCCACTTCGCTTTGCTCTTCTTTCCTCTACTCTCTCCAGTTGTAGACGTCTGTATCTTCATTGATGTAGGACACAAAGCCCAGGAAAGGCCTTACCAAGTGAGTGAAAAGCAATTGCTTCCCAATACGTAACGCTGCCCACACCAAATGTACAGCTGGGATTTTCCATGATCCTCTAATTGACTGGTAACATCAATAAGGGTTGAGTCATAGGCTTAATTCACAACTCAACTATTTCTCAAATTTACCATCAACTCTTTCTCAAACTTACCACCACCTGTTTCGCCCACTTACCACACCATTCCAACTTATCGCACCATTTATATCAGCGCATTATAGGAACGTTAAGCCTGACTTACTCACGCAATTTCGTAGGTACTTTTTCCAGGTCCACAGGAGTGTTCTGTAAACTTGCACAAGAAATGCATGCTCTGACACAGCTCGGCACAGCACACAGCTCTTCTGTCCACTGACAAACTAGTCCAGAGACAAGCTGTGGACTGGACCATGGCTGTCCCACAAATCAGGGGAATTCAAGCTCAGTGCATCACAGAAATAATCAGAAATACTAACGGATATGATCAGGGTAGAGCAGAGACTATGAAGAACAGTTTCAGATACAGAAGCAAGTAAGTAAATACATTTTATTGCTCCTAAGTACTGCTACACACAGAATTGCCCTGCCTCTGCCTTAAAATTTCCTCAGTAACTGAGGAAAATTACAGGCTCAGCAGTTCCCACAGTGCCTGTAGAAGGATTCTGGAAACTGAGATTTTATCCCATTTTACAGGTTTACCCCTTTTCCTGTAGTGCAGCAGCTGATGAACAGAGGCATGCTGCAGAAAACTAAAAGAGCAAGGATGCACTGTGCAGAACAGCTGATCTGGTTTTGTGTCAGCACGAGGGAGGCTCTGAACAGCTCAGAGCCTCTCATCCCCTTCAAGGACCCAAGAGCTCTGATTGCAGATTAGGACAGGGAATTTCCTGCCCCAGCTCTGAGGGCTCTGATTCAGCAGCGGCAGGGAGGTTGCCT
The DNA here is from genome assembly GCA_013400195.1 of Aramus guarauna. Classification (NCBI taxonomy): domain Eukaryota; kingdom Metazoa; phylum Chordata; class Aves; order Gruiformes; family Aramidae; genus Aramus; species Aramus guarauna. Next base: position 146,869 of record VXBL01008756.1, read on the forward strand.
TGTGACGGCCGATGTCATTCCTGCTGCCAGTTATCCCCCACCACCACCCCTCTGAGATGCTTCCAAACCCTTTGCAGGAATGACTGAGTGACCTATGTGGCAACTGGTTTACTTTATAGTATATTATAATAAGGTAACACCAAGTTTCCCTTAGTGCACCTGGCTGTTAGCTCTGGTTGCTACAGGAGCAGTTATGGGAGATCTCTGTTGCTCCATAAGCACTTACGCTTCCTCGACAAGACAGACTTCTTCAAGAGGTTTGGTAGGCTGCTGTCAGCATGAACCAGGATTGTTCCCCCAAGAGAAGCCATCCCTGCTTATGAGTCAAGCTGTGGCTAATTTCCTCAGGTACAAATCCAGTCCGAGAGATTGCTGTTCCTTCTCGAACACCTAGCCACACATTCACACTCCCACCCCACCCCACAAGCTACCTCCCTCAGCTATGCTGATTCAGCCACCTTGTGAGCATGGTCTAAAATCTGTGAATTGACTGTGTTAGTCTCTAGGACTTCTTTTTCAGTGCAAGAAATATTTTACCAAATCTGTTGTCATTGGGTAATGACATAGAGCCACAGCCTTAGGCTGTATGACATTCACAATGACAAATATTTGTTTAACAGAAATTCCCCTAATTTACTCTGAACCACAACATACATCCTAGGTACAAGCTCATACAAGTTTACAGATGATTCTTGTCTTACGTGAGTCACCTGTGGTTACATGTGGTTGAAAATCTCCCTAATATCTTGGATTGAACCTGTAAAGTGCCACATTCCTGTGTGCAAAAAGATCTAAACCAAGATTTTTTCCTCTTCCATTGATAACTGTCAACCGAAAATGTATTAGCAAGACCTTGAAGTGACTGTAACCGATGTAATTGAAACATCAAATTTGAAGCGCAGCACTTAGTATCTTTTATTTGGACACCTACAGCGTACATTATCAAAGTAGCTTGTGGGAGGCATAGTTGCACACACAAACGCTTTCGCTGCTTCGTAGAAGGACCTGCATGTACATTCCGTACTCCTCATCACACCACCTTCAACATGTATGTCATCACGCTAGTGTCAAAGGTAGCTCTAAGAACAAAACAGTCTGAAAACACACTGAGGACAAAGTTCCACACTGGCTGATGAATGGTAATGTGGAGGACAAAAGGTTACAAGCTGGGCTTGGCCTTGCTGACAGTCAAGGAGCGCTGAGGCTTTGAAGACACCTTCAGCAAGCAGCACTTCAGCAAACATTGGGAGAAGATTCAGGCGGTTGAGGTGTGTGTAGGAAATGATGCTTGGATCTACGCCTAGCCTCAGGCTGAAAGTTCCCCAATAAGTCACTGAAGAATCGTGGTCCTAAATGCATTGTACCATCTTGCTTTGAGATCAAGTCTAATCCTTTTTGCTTTAGCAAAACTCACATGCATGCAGTATTTGTACATGCACGTAACTGGCTGAGATTACCTACTGAAAACATGTCCCAAGAAGCCTTTTCTAAGGCCACTGCCAGAAAATGGATCGTTTCTGACTCAGAAAAGCATTAGAATATAGGATCTGGCCTGTATGTCATTGTCAGCAGACATACAGAGATTTACCCTACTCTCAGATTCAGGGTATTGAACCTCTTGCTCCATTTGGTTTGTCTTATGTCCTTCTGTCAAAAAAAAAAATCAGTAGTGACTATGGCACATCCTTTGTGTCACAGATGAAGACTTACATGTTCCATCTCACTCCCAATATTGGAGACATTTCCAACCACAAACCCAACCCAAGAACAGAAGAACTGTTTTTGTTCTTCTGGTTGCAAGCATAGACTTAATTGCAGATCTCTGTGCATGACAGATTTCTTCTAAAAGAAGGAAATGTGTTCACTGACTTTTTTTTAAACTTGTAGAAGTAATCTTATGCCAAAAAGTAGGTCTACTCTAGACAGGTGATAAGAAGGACTGACCTTGGAAAAAGAACACATTACTATGTTGCCATTCTTTCCATCACTGTCTGATAAAGTTCTCACTCTGTTCTTTAAATTCTAACAAAACCGAGCCACACCATTGCTGGTATTTGTAATATTAAGACCACGCTGCAAGAAAACTTTCTCAAAAAAATCAGGTCACTGTAAAGCTCATAAAAAAAAGCAAACCACATCATAATCTGTTTTCAGCCTGATTCCCCAATGCATAGCAAGATAGGCATCAAGCACTTGGGAAGGCCTCAAATTAGCTTAGCTTTGTTTTGTTTACCCAAAATCAGTTCAGTGAAACCACACAGTCACAGCCGGTCGACTGATGAAAATAGATTATGGTCTACCAATTGCTTTCCACAATGCCTGCAGTCATACAAATCTCCATGCTATCTCGCCAGCTATCTATGTTATGGCTTCTGAACCAAAAACCAGGGTCTACTTAGTATCCGCTTGTAACTGCATTCCCAACAACACAGTCTTAGGTTTTGGAACTGGATCCACAGCCTCCTGAGTTTCATCTTCGTGGTTTTTCACAAATAAAGCATTCGGTTAAAAATCACCTGAACTCCTTGGACAGAAAATCTAATCCTGCTCATTTATAAACCAACCAGAAATGTTTCTAAGCATGTGAGCACAGATAGTATCACCAACATCAAGAGAACTGTCTTAGAATTAAGCATGCCCCTTAGCGCATTTCTAGTAGGGCCTTATATTGGTGAAACAATGAGAAGGAACCACCCATTATCTGCGATGAGTAACTCAACTCTTTCTTAAAAAGTAAAAACTGTGCCACCAGGCATATTCTTGTTATGGTGCTGAAGTCAGTCCTGGTACTTGATAAAAGAGGGTGACTCAGGTCTTTGCAATTGTTTAGTTCCTTACAGACAGTTTTGTCCCATTATATGGACTAGTGACAGGAAAGAGTCTTTGTTTAGCCAAATTTTCATTCCGATGCTTCATTATTTGGACTGCAAAAGCACTTATATGTTCCAGGAAATGAGATACATGCTGAAATGCATTTTACAGGGGTAAAAAATGTATTGGGAAGCAGAATTTGGTCTACAAACTTGTATTTAATTCAGCGTCAGTGAGCAAACAACTTCTCCCTCACAGGAAGAAATCCTGCAACATAGATTTTTACTTCAAAGTGTACTGAACAAAGTCGGTGGAAAGGAATGATTTGGAGACAGTGTGGGTATTTTAAGGGCACTTTCTACTATTTGCCAAAATTACCAGCACTTTGGGTTTTCCTGATAAAAGTGTTCTTCATAATGATCCTCACAGCAGGCTTATGAATTGGTTGAATCATCTTGTAACTACATCTACTGCCATCCAGAGGTAATTGGCAAAAGTTTGAAGAGTAAATGTAAGTTAATGGTATCACCAACAGTGAGACACGAATCCTGTATATTAGAACAGTTCCTATCAAACACAAACTTAAAGCTGTAGCCCAGCTGAACAGAAACTACAAAAATAAGAGTTAAGCAGGAAAATTCTTTATTCTTTTCCAACAGAAAAACAAAACCAACAGTATATCACATTGATGTTGTAGCTCTTTTGGTGCATCGCATATATCCTGCACTATGCTTTCTATTAATCTTTTGGACAAGTGTTTCTGCAAATTACAGTCTGCCATCTGATATTTTTCATGCAGACCTCAACTGTGGTTAAGAAAAACAACCCCAAACCCTACAGCCTTCTTCCCCCCATAGAAAGCCTACACTTTGCCACAGCATCCAATTTCTGTCTGATCATCTCACAGTAAAGAAAGCAAACACTAAAGAATTATGCACACACACACACCCCATTTATGTATTACTATCACTCGTACTGAAGCGATAGAGAACCTCATGCAAAGAGAGAGTAAGGATGAAATCATTAAAGCATCTATGGATTGTGAGTGCTCACAGTTAGGGATAACTGCTGTCAAGTCCTATGGCTGAGCACTCACCAACCCAGCCACAGGCAGTCAGAGAAATGCCGTATTTGAGATTGTAAAACTAGGAACCCCAAAGCAGAGATGATCAAAATGAATAAACATTTCTAAAATTCATCCTTTAAAAAATTGCTGGAAAAGTCTATTAAGAAAGCTGAGGCAAATACGAGATAATAAAACTATTCATTTCCTAACAGCTATTTCTATAATTCAACACTGATCATCACCCTTTGATCTTTTCAAAAGCCCAAATTTTCAGCAGTACACACACACCTATTCACTTGACAGAAGCTGTGTGCCTGCTTGTAATTCTCAGCTCTAAACCAGGAGTTACAAGCTCGAAGCATAGCTATGATTACCACAGTCGTCATCTCAGAAGCCACTTCTCACAATGGGATAGTTTCAAAAAATATCCATCACTCTAGTTACAAATCTTGCTTGGTTCACAAATCCATTCAAATATTCTTCCAGCTACCACCTTCCTAACCACACTGTGAAATCACAAACTCAGAAACGTCCTGTTTGAATAATACACCGCCAGTACAGCAGTAACGATCTTGTAGTCAGGTGTCACTAACAGGCAATATTGTGCTGAGGACACTGGAAGCACAGTAGCGTAAGGCTTGTGGTAAGTACAGACAGGGTTCAAAAAAAAAAAACAAAAAGCCTGAATCCTTGAAAAGATGCAAGAAGATTTTTCAGAATTATTCTCTAAAATGGTATTTAGGTTATTTATTTGTAAGCACTTTTTTGAAACAAGCTTTAAGAATGTTTTGCAACATCCACTTGTGACAAGTTTCAAAGACTTAGCTAATTTGCTGAAAGTGGGATTTTCATAAATAGCAAAAACAAACCCAAAACCAAACACCGATGTGAAAGCATTTACAGATTTCCTCTGTTGGTTATAATTGTTACTGTTTAATCATGTATGTAGAGACTAAAAACACCGGATCGATTCATTGCCTCCAGCAACGCAACAAAGAGCAGTAAAAGGAGAAAAAAGGCCATTAAAATAATTCACCTTTGAACTCCATCTAAGACCAAGTATAGAATTTCTTGTCACTAATCTGTAATCACAAGGGTGCTCCTATTAGGCTATTATCACAAAGTAGCACTGAAGCAATGGAGTAAATGAACAGTCCTGTTTATTGCATTGGGACCACTCATACAGTAAATGACAATTTCTGGAATACATAAAAAGGCTGGAATTCAGTTCTACGCAGCAGTTGCCAGAAAGTAATTTTTACCTTCTGAGATTCTTTTTTCCCTTCCTTAGCAGGTTCATGCCATCAGCTAACAGGTAAAACAAGAAGGCCAATTCTTGGCTTCTGCAATTCCAGTGATACACAGTAATCATTAGCGCTTAAAGCAACTTTGGAAGTGCAATCAATATTACCAGTTATGTCCTCTCAGTCCCAGACATTCACCTGAAGGCTTCTGGGATTTGTACAAATACAAACCAAAAGAACTCAAAGAGTTAGCTGCAGAAGGATAAAACAGGAGGGTACAGGGATCAGTGTAAAGGTATTGACCAGACTGCTGAAAAAGTGGACCTTGCAGTTCAAAAGTATAAATTTATGCCTAAATCTAAACAGTGCATGTGCATCTCTGCAAAGAACTGTTTTTAAAGTTAATTTTATCTGTAATTCCAGGTGAAAGTATGAGCTGTCCAAGACAGGGAAACAAAATATTATCCAATGCAATGCCATCTTGTGGTAAACAGGAAAACTGTCTGTGCCATCCAGCCTGGACTCTGCTGCTCCATAGTATACAAAACATGCCCAGAACTGCTGGCTTGGACACGCCCCCCACCCCCCCAAAAAAAAAAAACAAAAACCCCAACCCAAAAAAACCCACAAACACCCCCACACACACACATTGCAATAGTTAGATTTACAAAGTATAAGTTGTGATATGCTAGACATTAGAACTTGAGAATTAGTTATTTGTCTTCATTTTACAAGCCTGGCATTTTATTTTTATTTCAACAGTTCTACTGTGGCATTATACTCAGAATCACTTCCATCGGTCCAAACGTAACATAAAGGCAGAGACGTGATAGAACTTAGTGGAAAATTGTACCTAGGATAAAAACTCCCTTCGCTTTCCCTGGCTACAGTTAAGTGCTGTCATGAGCTTGTTTTTAGGGCACCAGGGATCAGCTCAAAATGTCACGGCCATACAAGCCAAATCACCGTATAGCTATAAAAGGATTCTTCCACAGCTCATTTGTTTAAAAATAGCACCGCGGTATCTTTGACCCAGCCGACCTTAGGGGGTGCGCAGTCTCACCCGATCACCTCACTTATCATTTCGCCTGATGAGACATCCGCGGGCCACAACCGCTTCCCAGGCGGTGTTCCTCCCTCCTCTGCGGGGGGACTGGCCCACAAAACCTGGGTCTGTCTCCGTGGGGGTGCCACATGGTACTTCAACTTTTGTCCTGCGACGAGCACTTACAGGCATTGCTCTACAGCAACGACTGTCTGATGTAATGATACGCTACCAAAAAAAGAAACCAAAACCCATGGAAAAGAAGTAGTCGAGCGTTTCTCAGTCTTAAACCTGCCCGACGTGTGAATGTCACGGCACACGCCGTAGGCTGCCAGCGGCGGGACAGCCGCAAGGCCCTGCCGGCTCCACGGCTGCCGGGTCTCTCTGCCGCTTGCCCCCCCTCACACGCAGCCTCTTCCCACGCATCTTCCGCCCCGGCACCACTCGTGGCGGTGGCAGGACACGGGTCTGGGGCTGCCCGGCCCACGCACGGCCCCCGCCTGGGGGTGCCCGGGGATTTCTGCGGGTTCATTGGAAGCGCCTGCCCGTCAGTCGCTGACAGGACCCGAGAGGCCTTAGGGCGCAGTGACACCCCGGTCGCCGGGAGACGGCCCCGGGAGGGGCTGCGGGTGCCCGCCCGCTCCGCTCCGCTGTCGCCGGGACAGCTCAGGCAGGACTACAGCTCCCGGCAGGCAGCGCGCCGGGCCGCCCTCATGGGGCGGGGCCTCCCGGGCGCTGCTGTTCCGGGCGCGGAGAGGCGCTTCCGGCGCGCTGAACCGGAAGAGCGCTGCCGCACTTCCAGGAACGGGCGGCGGGAGCTGCTCCCCACGTGTGGAGAGCGGCCCGGCCGGTCACCGCGCTCCCCGCCATGGCGGCCGTGCGGGTGGAGGAGGTGCTGGCGGCCGCCGAGGAGCAGGAGGCGGAGAAGCGGCGAAGCGTCACGGTGGAGAAGGAGCTGGAACTGGAGTTCGACCTGGGCAACCTGCTGGCGCTGGCCCGCAACCCGCCGCCGGCGGCGGGGCTGCGAGGGGCCGGCCCGCGGCGGGAGGCGCTGCTGCGGGCTCTCGCCCGCGACAACACGCAGCTGCTGGTGGCCCGGCTCTGGGAGCTGCCGGCCGAGCGCGCCGGGGGGGCCGGGGGGCCGCTGGTGGCGCGGCTGCCCGAACCGGCCTTCCGCCTGCCGCGGGAGAAGCCGCCGCCGAGACCGCGGCCGCCGACCCGCTGGGAGCAGTTCGCGCGGCTGAAGGGCATCCGCCGGCGCAAGCGGCACTCGCTGGGGGGGGAC
>VXBL01008756.1:154441-202743 GCA_013400195.1 Aramus guarauna
GACCAGTTCGCCAGGCTGCGGCGGGAGAAGCGGGAGCGGGTGGCACGCAACGAGCTCAACCGCCTGCGCAACCTGGCCCGCGCCCACCGGGCCGGGACCGCCGTCCCTGCCGCGCCTCTCCACCCCACTGGCCACCAGAGCCGGGAGGAGCTGAGCCACGTCGCCCGCGTCGCCCGCGTCTCCACCGCCTCGCTCGGCCGCTTCCAGCCCCGGCTGCCCAAGGAGTCGGCGGAGCCGCCGTCCCGCAGCGGTGGCAAGAAGCGACGCTTCGAGCCGCTGCTGGGCAACCTGGCGGCCGAGCGCAGCCGGCAGCTGGAGCTGCTGCGGGACATGGGCAGCAAGAAGCCGGTCCTCGACATCACCCGCGCCGTCAACAAGCAGCTGCGGCAGGAGGAAGCCGAGGCAGCTGCCGCCAAGGGCAAGAAGCAGTCGCAGCGGGGGAAGCGTGGCCGCCGGCAGCAGCGGACTGGCCGCAGCAGCAAGAAGAGCGGAGCCCGGCGGCAGCAACAGCGGCCTGCGGGCAGCGGCACGGGCAGTGCCAGGAGAAAGAAGGCATGAGGGATGGAGGGACTGCGTGCAGCACAGGGCTGGGGATGCCCCTCAAGGCGCAGGAAGGGACTGTCACTGCCAGCCTCCTGCCCGGTGCTCTGTTCCCACACCTATTTGTCAATAAATATGCTCCAGTCTTTCTAAAATGTCCTGCGTTTGGCTCTTAGCTGGCTCTCTGTCCAAGGGGAGCTGGTGGTGTATTGAGGTGGTGGGGAGCCCCAGTTCCCCCCTAGGCTGGGGGTTTCACAGGGACAGCCAGTTAACATTGCTTCACGGCCGGCTGCGGCTGCAGCATTTCTGGGCAGGAAAGTTGTCACTTTCTCAGATGGCTGGAACTGGGGCTGGACTGCAGCTGTAACCTGTGTTTTGACCAACTAACAGCCTGCTCAGGCGCAGATACAGTCGAAGGAGGTGGCTTCTGCTCTGGGCAAGTTGGCCTGACGGTGGAGCTCTTGCTCTGTAAGTCAGCTGCTGCTCGACTCTTTCGTATTGGGACTCGGTTACAAAAGGAACGTGAAAACTTGCTGTAAGATTTATTGCAGGGCCTGCAAAATTGTACAGATTTCCTAGAGAGTTCTGTTGATTAAATAAAGAAGTCAAAGCTGGTGAGCAGCCATTGAACTCAACAGAAAAATGTTTGTAATGGACAGCAGGTTAAAACCTAAATTTCTCCCTGTATTAACAGTAATCCATCATTTCATAGAAATTATTTCACAGTGTTTTTCTTTAGTGAGCTGTTTGAGAGCAGGAATTGGAAATGATCTCAGACTTCAGCCTGTTATTCTTCTGAACTTCGTAGTGTCTCCTGTATACTTGAAATAAAAATAACAGTTTGCCATCCCAGCGTGTGGCTTAGCTACAGGAAGGATGCTGTTCCTCTGGGGCCATTCCTGGTAAGAGGTGTAGTAAAACAAGTTCCAGCAATCTCAAGTAAATTAAGTTCTCAAACTCTCGAGTGGTAAACTTGTGAGTGGTTAATGATAATGTATTATGTCGCTGCAAATGAGTTTTTGAAAAAGCTAGGTGACCCTATAGCCGTTCTCATTCTGTAGCAGTTGAGGAGGATGGCAGCTTGAGCAGGATTAAAAAGCAAAACCTCTGTCTGGAAGGCAGCTGCTGAGGGCAGAAGGGGTACGTACAGCTTGGAGCTGAAGGGATTTGGGTGGCGGTGGTGGACTGACGATAGTGCTTGACCTGTGCGCTTTGCAGAAGATGTGCGTAAGATGTGCGCTTTGTCTCTTAAATACTTCTCGCCGCTGTGCTGAGCAGCCTGCACCACCGTGGGCTGCTCGGGACCTGCCAGCCGCAGGAACTGTCTCACGGGCACAACCCATCGATGCCAAGCCTTTCGTGTAAGCGGCGAGGCAAAGCAGGGGCAAAAAGCACTTGGAAATGTGGAGACTGTTGCTTTGAGATACGTTCCAGACCTTTGATTTTCCTGCTGTTTCCATAGGGCACATCTTGTACCCACTCAGCCAGAAAGCATACGTTTTTTCCACATGCACACCCAGTAAGTATTTTATGCTGCTGACAACGTTATTGGTGAACTTTCTCCACAAAAGTCCTGGGCGGTTTGTGCGTTTCCAGCAGCTATGAGACAACCCGAGCAGAGGTGCGGGCGCTCCGGGGTGCCTGCTTTCCTGCTTTCCAGGCCTCCCGAGCGGAGAAAGGTGTCCCAGCTTCAGGCGTGAGGAGCTCGGTCAGCACAGCTCTTACTTCAAGCCCTTGCTTTTAGTCAACTCTTGTGACTGAAAGGGCGGGTCGGGCCCCCGCTGCCCCACCCAGGAGGAGGCGCTGGCTCGGCCCCCGGCCCGTTCGGCCCCGCAGAGCCGTTGCGATGGCGGCCGGGCGGGAGCGGGTGGCTGGCCTCCTGCGGCAGCTGCAGTGGGCTGCGTGAGTGCGGGCGGGCGGGCCGGGGCGGCTGAGGCGAGTTGCCGCTTCAGTGAGTGGACCGCGGCGGGCGGCCGGCCTCTCCGCCTCGCTGTTCTTCCTCACTTTAGCGGCAGGTGCCGGCAGCGGGGCGAGAGGCGAGGCCGGGCGGCCGCCGCGTTTTAAAACTGGAAAGGAGCGACCGCTCGCTCCCTGGGGGCTGTGGGAGACTCCCAGGGCCCCCTCCCCAGCGCTGACCTCCCGTCTCACACGGGCACCCCAGGGGCCGCCTGCCGCGACCCGCCCGTGTTCTTCCGTGGGTGGGACCCCAGCTGGGCCCCGGGGGTGGGCCAGGCCTCCTCACACCCCCAGGCCCTGCTGCCAGGCCTGGTCGGGGTGGGACGAACGGGTGCATACAGGAGACTTATAGGCCAGGACAGATACGGTTTTCTGCTTTAGTCTTTCATTTTAACTATGCCTTTCCTCCCCCCCCCACCTTTTAACTAGATGTCGGTGCCCGAGCCATTGCCACACTTATTCCCAAGGTAAGACTTAATTTGTGTCTCCAGACTAATTCTGTAGGAGACCATGGCCCTGTAGAGATGTACATATCAGTGTAACCTGGGCAGAGGGTGCAGGTAAGAGGTAGGAAAGAGATCATTTTAAAGGATAAGGTAAGCAGTCTATTATTTTGCAACTGTACAGTGACAGTGGTTATTGTTGGGGAGATTCACTGTCTCTATGTAAACCACACCTCATGCATCCTGTCTCTCCTTCTCCTTGCCGTGAGGCAAGTCAATCAGAAATTTGCTGTGGCTGCCACTACTGCTGTCATCACCTGAGCCATCTCAACTTTAGGTCTGCTTTCAAGGGGAAAAGTATGCGTCTGTTACATTAGAAAAGAAACAGAACATGATACGAACAAAAAGGAGCCGTTCACAAAGGTCTGCTTTGGCTTGGGGAATGTAATCTCCATAGGCTTTTTATATGGTCAGTCCTGAGAATGCAGCTTGCTTATGCCAGGACTGTGGAGTAAGAGCAGGAGAGCTGCACCAGGTGACTGAGTCGCTCTGGGAGGAATTTCTGCTTGCATTGACTGTAGGGAGTCTATGGGAATAGCTATCTGGGTGCTGGTCAGATGTTCTTATCTTTTAATACATCTCACGTGTTCCATGTTTAGTACTTTGAAGGTACTTAGAAGATACGATAGATATATTTTCTATAAAAATGAGTAATTTTGGCCATAATTTCAACAATGTGTAATTCTGAGTGGCTTGGTTTCATGTGCTTTACTTAAGACACTTTTTAAAGAATTACCATTACCATTTTACATATGGAAAAGCTAATATATGTTCAGATATTTATTTTGCCCGAGACCATCATGCAGCAAGACAGTAGCACAGCTAAGAAATAGAATCTCATTCTGCTTGTCTGCTTGATGACCTACTCGGTCAATTCAAATTAAGCTCTTGTTAAATAGAAGTCTTAGCTAAGAACCCTCTCTGTAAGTTTTAAGCAGCAATTGAGTCTATAATGTAGCAAGATATCAGTTCAGTAAGTCTCTAAATAGTGGGAATTGATTTAACAGTAGCAGAAGAAAAATGTGCACTGTATTTCTTGACAGTGTTCTAGTAAATAATGCAATTTTTTAACTCAATAAAATTTCTCTGAAAGTTAAGTTTAGCTCAAGAATATAACAGCAGGGCACCTATTATACCATCAGAAAGCAAGACAGTAAATGGCTTGGACATGTTCTTATTCTGTCAAATTAATGACTGAGAGTACAGCAGACTCAAACTCCAGGAGAGGTCAAACATGTACAGCCTGGCAAGAGATGGCAATGAAAGAGCTGATAGCAGCTGGCCTGGGCTTGAATAGAAAGTGCATAAAGGATTTTAATACATCTATCTGTTACTGTTGTGGGTCAGTGCTTCAGTGCACCCCAGAGTGTCTGTAAGATTCATTATCATGGCTTCGCTCATTGGATCTGAATCCACATCGTATATTTTCAATCAATATAGCAGACAGAAGGCATGACTTCAGCAGGAAGAGCAGGACGCCTCATCTGATCTTTTCTTAGAGAAGAATGGGCTGTTTCAGTTGATACGCAGTTTGCTTCACTGTGTGGCAAAATCAGGATATGCAAGAAATAGAGAGTTTTGTGGAAATTCATGCAAGAATGACATAGTAGAGAGAGGCTGTGACTGAAATACTATCCTTATAAATAAAGTTGATAGTGATACACCGATTCTTTTAAAACTCTGTTTATTATTAGCAATGCATGCAGTTTCTTAGTTTTCAAGCAAGCAACTCAGTTTCACCTGCAAATTCAGGACTAGGAAGAAATAAAAAGAAGTGTAAACACCTGTCAGTATTACTCTCACACCTACAAAAGATGTTCTTTATCCGGGTGTATATGGAGGATTTGTCTTAAAAGCTGTTCTGAAGGTTGTCATGTAGCGCCTACGTGTTTGTAATACCTGGAAAGCTCCATGGCAGAGAAGGACCTGAGGGTACTGNCCCGTCCCTGGAGGTATTTAAAAGAAGGATAGATGAGGTGCTTAAGGACATGGTTTAGTGGTGGGATGGCAAGGTTTGGTTAGCAGTTGGACTTGATGATCTTAAAGGTCTTTTCCAACCTAGATGATTCTATGATTCTCTCAACCTGGATGCAGCAGCCTGTATGCTCTGCAGATACTCAGTTCTACTTACTACGTGCTGTTCTGGTCTTTGCAGACTGCATGCAAATTCTCATGCAAACTTCCTGCTAACTGACACAGTTTTTATAAGAAAGAATTAATTCTGAAAGAAGGAAAACATACTTGTTTTGCTGAATTATGTGAATCAAATCAAGTACTTGGATCATTTAATCTCACAAACAACGAGGGATGAAATGGGTAACTGTTACCCAGACAAGCTAAGATGACCTGTGCAAATGTATTAGTGATTTTAAAAGCAAAGGAATCTGTCAACTCTAGCATTGAGATACAGATTGAAGTCACTTTTTGTTCCCTAATTTTACTGTTTCATTTCCATTCCAGTTCCTGAACGGCCTGCCTTGGGAAATACAGACTATGCATTTGAGGTAGATAAAATAACAAAATAAATTTGATTTAAAAGTAGTATTTTGTAGACTTCCAAATATGGCATTTAACAAATATTTACATTATTAAATATTTATATTTCGCTTTACTTGGGACTGGATTCCATTTTTCCAGAAAAAAAATGTTGTGGGGTTTTTGTTTTGTTTTGTTTTTTTGTAGATGGCCATTTCCAACATCCGCTATGGAGAAGGAGTTACTAAAGAGATTGGCATGGTAAGCTTCCATATTGTAAGTCCATCACTGGTGAAAAGTTATTTTCTAAAGGGCTGATGGTGCTATCAATCTATTTTATAAGGGAAAGCTTGTATTTGGTGTGTCTGAATGTCCACTACTTTGCAGTACGTGTAGTCATGTACACCAGTGTAAAAAGGTCAGAAAATACGGTTGGGTAAAGAACAGAAGCATGTTACATCAGTGTTCCTGTGGTATATGTGAATAATCAGTGGATAATTAGATTGTCGATGATTTGCTAACATTATGCAACAATATTTTTCTCTGACAGGGAATTTAATTCAAAAAGTTTTGAATCCTGGTGACTCACCAGGATTTTCTCAAGATCACTTTTGTCTTTTCTGGTGCTCATTAAAATGAATCACAGACTTTCCATTAAATTAGGTGGATATTCATTCAGCTCTGAGTTTGTACTGTGAAAGTGTAGGATTTTTGTTTCAGCAGCATGAGATGATTCTCCTGAATCTTCTCCTGAATATTGTATTTGCAACCTGAATATTGTACGTTGTTCCAGTTTGCCAATATCATTTGGGTTTTTTCATTTATCATTTTTCGTCTCTTTTTGGCATTTATGGCATTAACAGTTCTCTTTTTTTATTTGCACATTTGTAGAGTAAACTAGTAGTCAGATACGAAATGAAGTTAGACAGAACTTCTGTCTTTAAACCACATTAGGATTATTTAGAATTGCATGTATTGTATAGCTATTATGACAATTTAGCAAAGGTTAGGATGTGGTATTATTTTTCTCTTTTGCTCCCTTATTTTGATTTTTTAATCAATAAATTAATATTCAATATTAAATTTTCAAGATTTTAATGCCATGTTTTGGTAAGCAGTTAGGGGAGACCTACTCGGTGGAAAAGCCTTTCCATTTCACAGGAATTGTATAGGAAAAATATTTTAAAAAAATATTTTACATTTTACTGTAGTCTTATGTGGTTCCCTGTGGTTTTCACTTGTTCATCATGTTTATCATTAGTTTTCTTCTGTCATAGGACTTCAACTATGTAAGTTTGGCAGCTTTATACTGCTTTCTGCATCCTATATGTTTGTGGGTAATCATCCTAAGTTGATACTGTTTCAAAAATTTTACAATAACCAACTATTTTTAGGTTGGTTTTCTTATTATAATTAAATGGTTCAGTTGATTTGGATTAGTATTTAGATAGTTCAGTGTGTGATTTTATACCACTTGTTTGTGTTTTAATGTCATTGTTATTGTAGGACCTGCAGAATCTTGGTGCTAGAAGAGTTTGTTTGATGACAGATAAAAACCTCTCCCAACTCCCTCCTGTAAATGCAGTATTGAATTCCTTGGCAAAATATGGTATAAACTTCGAGATGTATGATAATGTCCGGGTGGAACCAACAGACCAAAGGTACTTCTGACAGTGCGCTTCTCAAAGTAGCGCTTAGGCTCTTACAGCATACCTTGCAGCTGTTTAAACACCTCCTTGTGACCTGTACACTGGTCTTAATAGGTAATTTCTTTATGTGCCATTTTTCTCTTGACTAATTGGAAAGTTTTTCTTGTTTTCCAAGTTTTCTAGATGCCATTAAATTTGCTAAAAAGGGAGAGTTCGATGCCTATGTTGCGGTTGGAGGCGGGTCCGTAATAGACACCTGTAAAGCTGCCAACCTGTATGCGTCCAGCCCTACATCAGACTTCTTGGATTACGTCAATGCTCCTATTGGGAAAGGGAAGCCTGTCACTGTGCCCCTCAAGCCACTCATCGCAGGTAAGGCGGGGGGGGTGTGTGGAGAGTGACGGCGAGGATAAGGAGAGTCACTCTACGCTCTGTATGATATTTCTACTTAAATCAGTTTACCATGACTGTTACACTTTACTGTGAGCTTACTTTCCTCTAGCTGTATTCAGCAGCAATTTTGCTGTTTACTTCAGTGGAAGTACAGTCACAGTTTTTGTCATTAGTTTGTCTTGTTTAGCTGAGTTTGACTCCATTTACTAAGAAAAGAGAGCAAAGTAGCAGTTTATCTTTGACCTGTTGGCTTCGGATCAGGGATACCTCTGAGATTTTTGGTGGTGTTTTTATTTATTTTGCAATATAATGTATTATTATTTGTTGTTATCCCCATTCTTCCTTTTAAGTTCCTACGACATCTGGAACTGGAAGTGAAACCACTGGTGTTGCCATTTTTGACTTCAAAGAACTAAAAGTAAAAACCGGTAAGATTTTGGGGGTTTTTTGTCTGCTATTCAAGACAATTGCCTTTCCAATGCCTTCATTACTTCCTTGCCTTGAAAGAAAGGGATACTGCATGTCATTTCAGGTGTCATTTTATTTGATTCAACTGCCACAGGCAAATTTGAAGAGCTTAAAGGTTTCCTCCTTGAATTAAATTTATAGCATATTAACATAATGAAATACGTTTGTAATGCAGTGGATTATAGTTTGAAGGCAAAACAGGAAACTAAAATCTTTCAAGTTCTTAAATGGCAGAAAATGTTAATTGCAAAGGAAATTTCTACTTACATTCAGGGTCAACCAACTGTTCCTTATTTCCTCTGTATTTTGCTTTCTGCTTTTAAGACTTCTGTTTCTTTGTTGTGTAATTGCGACCAAATGTTCCTTTTCCTGACTTTTGAAACCTCAGGCCTGAGATGCTGTGCAACTGAGGAGCACTGTCTTCCTTTGGCCTTTTCATCCCTGGCAAATAAAGATTAGGGCTAAAACATCATCTTAAGCTTTATAGCTGTTTCAAGGTTTTAGTTCTAAACGTGTGGATTTTATATGCTATACAGTCTACAGTACTTGGGACCCAAATGGGTGTGCTGAGGAGCCCTGACCATAGCTTAGAGTTTTCTAGTCTATATGTAGTCAATCAGTCTGTTCGTATGTGTCTCTCTCCCTCAAAGCTACATCTGTGCCTCCTTAATCATAATTATGAAGGCATGATTATTACAGATGCTGAAGACAGCAATTAGCAATAGCAATTGATTCTAGACACAAACCAGTCTTGCCCTCTGATTGTTCACAGAAGATATAAATCTAAGAATAATGTTGCAGATGCCATTCAGCCAGACATTTTGAAAGTTTAGGCTGCTTGGGGAGGGTTACAAGTGGAGAGAGAACATTGTCTCATGTAATTCATTTCAGGCAACAGTCTCAAATCATAAGAACTCTCTTACAGGGACTTAATCATTGGTAAGACAGACTCATAGATACTTCTTACTCTCCCTTCTTTCTCTTTGCTTTTATCTTCATAGTTTCAAATCATTTCCTTTCGTTATTGTTATGTTTTGAAACTTAAGCTTGTCTTGTCCTATTTTGTTGCAAATAACCATTAACTCATTTTCCTCACTTACATACTGCAGGTATTGCTTCAAGAGCCATTAAGCCAACATTAGGCATCATTGATCCTTTACACACGCTGTCTATGCCTGAGCGAATAGTAGCCAACAGTGGGTTTGATGTGCTTTGGTAAGTTTTCTGTGTAGGCTGCTGCTTGAATTTATTACAATTTTGTATTTTGACTATTATGATTGGAGAAAAAATATATTTTAGGAGCAGAAAAGGATAATCTCTTTTCTCCCTTTCCTGTTTTTGTTAAGGTGGTCTCCGTTACACTTTCCTATTACTTAATTTCACTGCCTCCCTCAGAATGTATGGAAACAAATCACTCATTTGCAGAAATTGTGATGTTTTTGCAGTGCGCTGGAGACATCGTTTGCTTCCAGGATGGTTGCTGTCAGGGAAGAGAGTCGAGGTGTCCCTTTTTAAGAGATCAAGTAGATGATTAATCACAATTGCAACAGCATTTAGCATGTCTCACAGACATGGCAGGGAATAGAGAACAAGGATTTGCTAATAAAAGCCACAATATGTCAACAAAAATTTGTGAAGGCTTGTGGGATGCTGACAGGTCTTAGCCCAATTATGACCATCTTCGGAACCTCTCGCGTAATGTGCTTTTCACTTGGCACAAAATTTTCTTAATCTTAAACCTGCATAAAATGCATGGATGTTTCTATTCAAAGGGCCAGAGCTTACTTTGCTTCTTGGTGCTGTTTATATTAAAGTAATAGATGTGTAATGAAACTGTGTGATTTCTCAAGCTTGGTGAAGTATCCTGTGCTACAATGTCTGTAATGAAATTGAGGCATTTGTTTATAAATGAAAATAGCTTGTCTGCAGTTTTGTACATCTAAATGTAGCAATGCAGACAGTGCCCCTTCTTTATGTAGTCAGATTCACGAGTATCTGGGAGACGAGACTGTTGTCAGTTCCATTTAGCTTAAGTATCACACTCCTATTGTTTTAAAGGTCAATACTTCTTTTAAAAGAAAGGTAGCTTACAGTGCTTACAGTGCTAAAGCCTCTTACGGTTCCTGTCCTACAGAAAGGAAACAGACCCATTGCAGTTGCATAGTGCTCTTCAGTGAAAAGCATTGCACCCCAAGATGCCAGTTCATCCAGCCTAACTTTAAGCATGGTATGAGCTGATACATAGTGACTGTTTGATTGCCTTCTGTGCATCTGTTGGGGAGCAAAGCGCTCTGGAGGTGCCTGCCCAACATTCTCCTAGTTGTCTATGCAATTGTATTTCTGTCTATGGCAACTGTTAAACACCAGAAATAAACAAGAACAACCTGCATTCAAAGGGCAGCAGGGCAGTAAAATGGAGCTCTTCCACTTAAATAATTCAGTTTTTAATCTTTCTTTTAGCCATGCTCTAGAATCGTACACAGCTCTTCCTTACAACATGCGTAGTCCCTGCCCTTCAAATCCAATCAACCGACCAGCTTACCAAGGCAGCAACCCCATCAGTGACGTCTGGGCTCTTCATGCTCTGCGCATTGTGGCTAAATATTTGAAAAGGTAGTACATTTAACAGCCACTCCCTTTGCAGGATGCCCAGTCCTCAGTGCCCAAAAAGGAATGCTGAGAAGAATTTGAATTGTAAGCTAAAATAAGGCAAACTGCTACATTAAACTTTCATTTTCTACTGTGGATTTCTCTTAAATAAATACAAAAGTTTTTCAAATAAAATTTAAAGTAAAATTAGGGTTACTAGATCATCTTGAGGAAGTGTCTTTTTAATGCCTCTGTGAGTCTGTAAGTCCTCAGCTGAAGGTATTTCAAGCTGCTCAGTTAATATGGGAGCAGCATTTACATATTTTTTCAAGAATCTTCTTTCCATGACAGTGTAAGAGGAACATGTAACAAACTAAAGGAAATACTGCTGGTGTAGTTTCTGTGGCCTTCAGTGTAGATTAAGATACTTACACACCCATCAAGAAGGTAACCACATGCACTTACAAATGTTCAAAATTATGCGTTTACTGAAAACTAGTTCATACTTAGACTTTCAACTTAATCTAAGTTTTGACTTAACTGGGAGTTGATTTTGATCCCTACCAATGAAGTTTTAGTCTGTATACGGCTTTTGTGTACCATGTGCACTTCTATTAAAGACCAAGGTGGGGTTTTTTGGTAGAAGGCTTTTTACAGTACCTAGCTAGTCAAAGTAGTTGTTTATTGTACCTGTGGAATCTATTCATGAGAGTTTTTTTCTGTATCATCAGACTGCTTCTGTGTAGGAAGGCAAGGAACCCAGTCCTATTCCTGCACAGATGGTGGGGTCCAGACCACCACCTAATGAGACGGTGAGAAAGCTGGAGTGATCGTGGAGCTGTGCATAGGATTGCCAGAGCTCCTAAGGAGAATTGTTTAAACCACCACTGAGGGGAATATGGCTAAGTTCACTCTATTTACGTAGTTTTTGGAAAAGTGAAAGGAAAATTGCCGTTCACTGAACCAGTTTGATGTACTTACTGCTCCAGAAGCAGGATTGTTCTCTGGCTGAAGCATGACTTGATCATATTTCCCATATGTTTATCTTGGCTTGTCTTAGAGGTTTTTGTCTATCTGTCCATAAAAAAGCCCTCTCTCCCTTCTCCATCCTGAATTACCAATCTGTTTGTGAATTCACTGATACCATTGTCTCCTTGGTGCACAGAGCCATCAGAAACCCTGAAGACCGTGAAGCAAGAGCCAACATGCACCTGGCAAGTGCTTTTGCTGGTATTGGCTTTGGCAATGCTGGCGTTCATCTCTGGTGAGTAGA
Source organism: Aramus guarauna (assembly GCA_013400195.1). Classification (NCBI taxonomy): domain Eukaryota; kingdom Metazoa; phylum Chordata; class Aves; order Gruiformes; family Aramidae; genus Aramus; species Aramus guarauna. The sequence goes on from VXBL01008756.1 coordinate 166,288, forward strand.
GAAAAATGTTAGTCCCATCTGAGGTCAGCTTCTAGCTGGTGTTTGTTTCAGATTGTCAAAAACCTTGCTGCCTTTGTTGCTGAATATATAATAAAACATTGTAGTGTGGCCTGTGATGCAGGGGGAGCTGTGTGTTGTGAGAAATGGATGGGCTTCTGGTGTTTACGTGTATGAGGATTGTGTATTCTGGCTTGTGATACTCAAATCCAGTCATGTGAAAATTCCAAAATGTGGCCTTCTTTACCTTCCTTGATAGTAAAAAGCATAGTTAGAAAAAATAAACAAACAAACAAAACCCAACATCAATGCTATTTAAAATGTTGAATTTCATGCTAGCTATTATGCAGTAAGACAGCAATGAGGTAATCTTGTGCCATTCCTGAACTGATGCAATTGTCTGCAAGTTTGTGGGGTAGGCATTCAGCAGGCTGAAATGAGCTGTAATTAATATTGCAAGGTAATGTAATAGTTTCATCTGGGTGAAAATCTCAGAGAAGCAAAGCCTAAGCCTAAAATGTGTGGAGAAGCTACTAGCAGTCATTCTCTTCAAAGACCATCCTTTCGTTCCTTTTTTTTTTTTAAGCAAATTCACTCATTAATTATACTTTAAAATTAATGTTTATTTTTTTCAGGCAGTGTGATCAAGTAGGGATGCAGAACATGCTATTTTTGGCATATCTGTATTACTTTAGCAACTGTATTACTTAGTAATCTTTCAGTCCAGTCAGTGGAGTAATAGAACTTCACACTCGCAAAGTAAGGAGTTGCTGGTTTTTACAGCTAGGTACTTAGGGTGCAGAGGAGTGAGGGTTGTTTCTACCTAATATCCATACCATACACCTAAATATCTTTTCAATACCTTTACCTAAGAGACTTGCACACAGAAGACTGACTGCACAAGGGACTGAACACAAATTTTCCAAATACCAGGACAGCTGTCCTAACCACTCTCTTTACTCTCTGTTCCAGCCATGGAATGTCTTACCCTATTTCTGGTTTGGTGAAAACTTATAAACCGAAGGATTATAACGTGGATCACTCTTTAGTGGTAAAACTTGATTTATCTTTCTTTTCGTATTATACATTTCAGTTCTCTGTTAGCTCACATGAATGAGCATTAGAGCACATTGAAGTTGAAAGTACATGTCCTGTTGATATGATTTTATTCTTTTTGGGGTTTTGGTGGGTTGTTTTTTTTTTTGTTTTCCCCAGCCACATGGCCTTTCTGTCGTGCTGACATCCCCAGCAGTGTTTGCTTTCACGGCACAGATACATCCTGAGCGGCACTTGGAAGCTGCAGAGATCCTAGGTAGGAATCTCTATGGATACGAATTACTCATACAAATAGAATTCTTTCCAAAATGTCTTTCTGACAGGGAAAAAAATGTGTGCAAGCAATTGTAGTTGGTTGTTTCAGGGATTTTAAGTTTAAAAAGCAAGATTCTGGAGTCTGAGTTACATATGCAATGCAAACTTAGGTAGAGGAATGCTAAATTTTTGTATTGGATGATGTAGTTAGAGAAGCAACCTAGAGAAATCTGCTTCTTGGCTAGAAAACTGGACAACTGAAGTTAACTGTAGATACATTATGAATCAGGAGACAGTAGCTGTGTTTGGCACCTCTCTTGGTGCTTTATGGAGAGTAGTTACTTTAGAGTAGATACAATAAAAGAAACCACTACTGAGGTGCATCTGTTAGGCAAAATGCTTCCTTTTAGCTAACAAATTCATGCTGCAGCAATGAATTAGGACAGAGTGATGTTCTGAATCACTCCTCTTTTTCCATGGCACACAACTGTGGGTTTTGGTCTTTCTAATGTAGGCCTAAGCTTGTTTGTAGGTGTTGGAACTTCTCAGTGGGCAATGTCAAGGGAAAGCACGAAGTAGCTATTCTGTGGACACATCTGTGATGGCTCAGAAGTGTGTTAATGAACAAAGTGGCCTTTTCTGCTTCTTAGTAAAATAAAAGTAAATGCTGCAAGCTGAGAGCTCATTTGAAGATTACCTTTTCATACAGTGCTTTGTTATCTGTGCAATGCATCACTGGAAGGTGTCCTATAGAAAGGATACCTCTTCATTGCACCCCCAGCATGACCGTGTGTAATCTTGGAGCTGTTAGCAGACTAGCTGTGACTGCATGGCTCTGCAGTGGGCTAATTTATTTACATCTAAGGTCAGGGGTTTTTGTCTGCGCTAGACTGTGTTGTAGCTAAACTGCTGCTCATACCTGTGCTCACTAATAAGCAATCACAGTTACAAGCGCAGCAGCGTAGAGAGTAGAGAGAAAGTGGTTAGGGCACCTCTCCTGGCATTTGGAAAATCTGTGTTCAGTTCCTTGTATGGTCAGCCTTCTCTATGCAGGTCACAGCAATCCAGTCACATGTATGACTTTCTTGTATAAGTAATTTGAAAGCATGGTGAGTTTCAAGAAAGAGTGGGACTTTTATATAGACAATGAAAATATCACAGTATTTTAAAGGGAATGTAAAACAACATGGCTAGAAAAACTACACAGGGGGCAAATTCCATTTACTTTATAAATGTTGGCTCTGAGGTTTGTTCAGCCTTCTTCTGAAGTATGCGGTCCTGGCTGTGGTCAAAACCAGAACACAAACCTAGTTGGCATCATATAGCAAGCTACAAAATGTCTATGTTCGTATAGCAGTAACACACAACTCAAAGTGGACTAAGAAAATGTTTCTGGATAACTGGCCAGCACAGCATATCAGAGAATTTGAATGCTGGCTCCTTGATTTTCAAACAAGTGGTTGAAAAGCAGTTCCTTTAGGTTTTTTGGTATGAACTGCTGACATAAATTCTGTCTCTAAAAGCTCTGTTAATTTTCTCAATAGAAATTTAAGCTATGTTATTGTCTGCCTTGCTGTAAAGGGACTCTGCTGAAAACATGTCACCTGGAATTGAATTTGTAAATTCCTATGTGGGGTGTTTACTTCTGATTCCAGGCCAGAGTCCAACTGACTACAGTAGTTGATTCAAATCTGTCATGTTGCCAAATGCAATGACTGGGAAGGTATTTTATGACATGAAGCAGATTACTAAATAGTTATGTTGTGTGTATGTACAGCTGTGAATTTGGTACAGCCAGAAAAAGCTTAATACCTCCCTAGGTGGATTCTTAAACAGTTGAAATAGGTGTGCGTGTGGCCAGAAATTTTCTAAGTGCATTCAAAGACTGATGTATCCTTTAGGTTGAGCAAAAAGAAACTACTAGATCTGTAGCAATATTTTAAAACTGGCCTTCACATTTGCTGTCCTTTTTTTTCCCCGTCCTCCCTTTCCCTTTTACTATACTATCTGAAGATACGGGATTTATGTCCCAGTTTACCCTGGGTTTTGTTATAGAGGAGTAACTCGGACTGCATGGCATAATCCCAGTAGCATAAGACTTCGTACAAGACTCTGTCATACCTTATTTATCAATTTCTCCCACAGGTTATCTACTACAGTACTGCCAGTCTTACTACCCAGATAGCTGAGCTCCTCCAGTGAGCTTGTTGGTCTCCTGTTCACTTAACCCCCTTTGAATGTCACACTGAACTGTGTGAGGATCACAGAAAATATTTTTGCTTTAGCTATGTTGTGCTCTTACTCATCTCTCAGTATGGCACTTGGACCTAGCATAGTTCTGGTGTAACATCATTGAGGTTACACAAAGAACAAATTTAGCTCAGCTTACTTTGAAAAAAAAATCATATGGAGGAACCTGTGTCACCTCGGACATGTTTTTATACTTACTTTTAAGTAAGTCCTGACCATTCATTGAAGAAGGGAAAGCAAGCTATTCTGTAAGCAGTATTGGTAATCTTTCATTTATTATTGCTACTTTCATTACTGCTCAGTAGATGTTTCAAAGATACTGGTTCTTCCTTTTCAGTTCTACATTATCCTACACAAGTCAGCACATATTCAAATAGCATTAAGTTTAGGATTTACTTAACCCTTTAAACACTGCCCTGCCAACTCCTGTCTTTCTCAGCCTGCATGCTCTAGTCTGCTCTTTGAATGTGTAGTTGAACAGAATACGCAGTGGTTTCTGTGTCCTCTAGATGTCAGCAAACTCAAGGCCTTAAAATAAAGTCAGCATCTGGCACACTGTCCACAAAAATAAATACCATTGACGTTCATGCGTTAGCTTCTTTCCTCCCAGCAGTTAGTCAGACTGAAAAGTGCTTCTTGCTGTAAGCACAGAGGGAAAGGAAGTTAACCTCATGTGGCAGTTAGTCTTTCTGGCAGCAGTTACCTGCTTCTCCTGATCTTGTTTTATTTCACCTTTTACAAACTATACCAACTGTAAAATGAAGACTAATTCCTCTTTTTACTTTGTGTTGCTTTTAGGGCAGTGACTGTTATGTATGGATATGTATTCAGCTGATATTATGATTAAATTAAGTCCAGAACAGGCTTCCTCCGCTCTCTCCACCCTACAGTCAAGGCATTATGTCTTATTTTAGGAGCTGACATCCGCACTGCCAGAATCAAAGATGCGGGGTTTATTTTGGCAGACACGCTCCGGAAATTCCTATTTGATCTGAATGTTGATGATGGCTTAGCTGCAATTGGTTATTCTAAAGCAGACATCCCTGCATTAGTCAAAGGCACTCTGCCTCAGGTAAGACAGAAAGCAAAACATTTTTTCTTGTCAAATAAAATAGAACAGATTTTTGAAAAAACAGAAGTGTTTCTTTTCAAGCAAATGTTATTTCTCATCTTACATGAAAGCAATTAAAATGGAGAAAATTATGGATAGTCAACTGTATTTTGTTTCTCTGCGCAGTTTAGGTTTTTCTTTTCAGTGAGTTGGAGCTCATGCTGCAGTCTGTTCTTTGCATGGATTCAGAAAGAATGGCTAAGTGTTTGGTTGTGGTTTTTTTTAAACATCATGTTTTTAAAAAAGAGGATGTTTTTCATAGACCTTTGATCTTTGTAGAAGGTACTGCTTTTTCATAACTATCTCTGTTAATTATGTATGCAGAATGGGTTATAGATTAAAGCCTTAATACCAAGTGCTATCTGGTAAGAATGATTCAGCTCACTTTGCATTAAACTTTTCCATATTGAGAAGTTGCACTTTTCTTCCCAGATGGCTTTTTTGTTCCATTGACCCCCATCAGAATTTGAAATAAGGTCCCCTGGGATGATATAGATTAAACTTGTAATACCCTTTGTTGTTTCAGTGCTCACAAAGACACTGCAAAAAGCAACACACCACTCTAAAAGCAAAATCTAGTGTCAGTTTGATTCATGTGCTATGAACTGTTCTGTCTACTTAGGATTTATTTCCTCTAAGTAGCAAGGGAAACAAACACTATGGAGAAAATGAAAATTTTGTAGGCTGAAAGGTTATTTGCTTTTTACAGCAGTACCTCTTACCACGTTGAGTTCTTCCCATTCATAAATCTTAGAGCAACTTAAAACAGAACATAAATATTCACATTCCTATTTTATACCTGAGAAGATGTCACAAAGGTGCAACTATTTAGGATCACACACCACAGAGCAGTGGCAAAGCCAGGAAGAAAACTAAGGTCTCTGAGCACCTATCAAATAGGTTACACATGTAAATTGTTATGGGGAATTTTGGAGATGTGTTTTGATAAATATGTTCTTTTAAAACAATTGGGTTTAGATCATCACAAGCACATCATCTCACTGAAAGCATGTTTTGCATAGCTGGGGAAGGTTCTTCAACAAAAGATGTTGAAGGGTTGGTTTGTTTATTTGTTAGCTTAGCTCAAATTGACTTTTAATTCATTTACTGTCATCTCATGGCATTGATGATTAATTGTACAGTGTAAAATGAGATGGCCTAATAGTTTCTCAAACCTCATTTTTGTATGTGAGATGCAGCACGATGAAAATGTATTAGTGTTCTCTAATAGTCCGTTGTTACCCACAGAGGTAGTCCATGCAGTTTAATCTTTGATATATTTTTTCTTTTCACATTGCCGTCGGTTTTCTTTGGAATACAGCACTGATCCATTCATGTCGGCAAGGCAGCGTGGTGCAGTGGTGACAGCACTAATAACTGTGCGGGCTGAATGCCACACTGTGAAGTGCAGGCTGCGGGAAAACAAAAGTTATCTACTCTGTCTGCCAGGATCTGGGGTGGGAACTCTACTGGGACAAACATTTATACTTGAAGTTAAAACAGAATTTTATTTTCCTTTCTAAGTGAGTCTGTTGAAATCGATCCTGTTTACAGACAGCAGTGAGTCTAGCAAAGAAGATGCTGTCCGAAGGTCTGAGGTGGCCAGCCCTGTGATGGTGTTTGGGAGGAGATGGGGAGGACTGAAAATGAGAGATGGTGGAAGGGCTGTTCTCTAGCCCACCTGCCCCCTGGAGACATCCCAGAGGCAGCTACAGTGGGGCTGAGCCGCTGGTGAGCTAGGAGTTGCTCATTTTTGGCACTATACCAGAATGGACTGAGTCAGACTGGGTGTGCTGGGGCCTTGCTGTCTGGGCACCAGCAAATATCAGCAGGCTTGTGCAGAGGGAGTGCTGGTGCCTCTGTGTCGAGGCAGGCAGGAGGAGCATCTGTTTGCAACCTTCTGACAATACAGCTGGGAGATGCTACAGTCCGTCAGGGTGATCATCTCCTGTCACCCCATGCAACTTTACAGATAACTCTGCCTATCTCGGTGCACAGGGCTGCAAAACTGATTTGGCCCAAAGTGTCCTAATGTAAGCCTGATGAATTTACTGAGTGCTTGAGTACTGAGTTGTTGTATTTTGCATATTGTGAGTCTGAAAAAAACAACATACATTTGTCCTAGTGCTGTTTGGATTTTCCATTTGGTTTCAAAACTGCACAGAAGAATCTTAGCCTTTTCTTTGGCTCGGTATGTGTGCGTAGCAGTGCTGGTCAGGGATGGGGAAAGAGGTATCATTTGATTGCTCCTGCTGCACCAGCAAAGCTTCTCATGTAGGTGAAGTTATGCACACAAAACCACTTTTCAGACTCATCACAAGTCATGCTAACATGCTGAGCATGATGATAAACTGTGAATATCTCACAGCTGACTTCCTCACTATGCTAGAGCAATATTTCACGTGTTAAGTTCACAGCATGGTGTCATCTCTTGCTGTGTAACCACATCCAGCCTGTCCACAAATCGCAACGCTGTGGGTTGTGAGAGCAGCGTTGCGCTGCAGCATTGTGCTGAGCAGGGGTGTGTGCTCTGCTCTGGAGGGTGTCTGAGCTGAGCCTCTCCCCCACCCCCCAAGGCAGGGGGCTGGAGGAGCCCCTTGCAGAGCATTCCTCTTGGTGCATGAGGCAAGGGCCCTAGCAAATGACATCCACTGTCTCACGTGTGAAAAAGAAGAGGGGGGGGAAATTTAGAGCTTTTACTGGGACAGCCTCTTGCACAAGAGAGGTGTTGAAACAGATTGTAGCAGAAGAAACTCCGTCTTGCCAAAATATACCATGTTAATCTAAAGATAACACATTCCTAGTGTAGGCCTGGCCTCTGTCTTTGCAGATGTTTGTAACTCTTTTCAATCTTTCAATAAATGTTAAAGTGATTGATTGCTGAAAGCAATGTACAAGTACATTAATGTTAGGCCCTTTCATCTGAGTGTTTTTGCAGTAACAGAATACCTACACTAATACAGCTCCTCATCCTCAGTAGCGTGGGACTTTCTGAATTGCCATTCCTGCCTTTGTGGTTATTTTGTCAAGCAGAGCAGTGAAGCATATACCTGAGTTTCAGTCGGTGGGCCTTCAGCACCCGAAAATTCTGTTGAATCGCGGTCCAAATGAAGACCAACCACAACTATTTTGTGTTCTGATTCCAAAGTGTCAGGCTATTTACTAAGCAGTTTAACTACTGTCCCTAGCTATGTCTCTTTTTTTGGAGCCTGAGTTGCAAGCACTATTTACTCTCCCCATCTATGGCAGTTGCTCGGCTTTGAGAGATGTTGTATTTTGAAAATCTTGGTCCCTAAAAATTGACGACCTGGTTCCAATGCTGGCAAATGAATTTTAAAATGGACTGTGCTCCCAGGATACTGCCCACCACTGTACTGACATCTGTGACTGACAAGACCTGTGTTTGAAGTACTTGACTTTGCAACTGAACTGCATTTTAATCTTGGTTCTGTGTATTTAATTATAGGCAACTTAAACTAATATATTCTTGAAAGTACTGTACAGTTGATGATGCTTCAACCTTAATTACTTGATTACTTATTTGCAAAACCTTGTTATTCTCTGTGAAGAACATTAGTACAAAGGCACATAGTTCAGCTACTGTTTGATTTAATTTTATTGGGAACCTTCTGTAATCCATTTTTTCTTAAATCTTGCAGGAGAGAGTGACTAAACTATCACCACGTCCCCATACAGAAGAAGACTTATCCACCCTCTTTGAGGCTTCCATGAAGCTTTATTAGCTTCAACTTTTTGTTTGGAAGAGTGTGCTTTATTCTAACACAAAGGTAATTTCTTACAGATACAGGTCTGAATTTGTTTAGAGAATGGAAGAACTAGCGTGTCTTTGACTTTGGTGCCATTGTACACTGCCAAAAGGTCAAGTAATTAATCTCCAACTAAAGAGTGCTCTGAAGTGAAGGCTTGACTGTGGGTTTTTTCTTGCTCAGTAGTCAGTGGTATTAACTTGCATAAAAGTTGGAGTAGACCTCTCGCTTTACTGAAGGCTTTCTTGTGCTTTAGAGATGGTCAAAGGTAGAAAAATGTTTTAAGGGATATTCCAAAATATTTTACAAATTATGGTTTTTATTAAAATTGTGATTTTGTTTTTAAAAAGTCATGCTATTTAAGAAATAACTGGGAGAATTTTTAAGTAGGGAAGGGGAGTTACCTTGGGGAAAATGTCAGCTTGAGGTATTCTGGCTTTTTACCATCTGGCTTCACTGAGAAGGCTATTGAACTGGGGTGCTTTTTGTTGTTCAATTAAGAAAAAACCTACGCACTTCATACATGTTAGGAAAATGCTTCCTGGAAGTTTGTTTTGGGTTAAAATTTTAACAAGTATTGTCAGGTATTTATCTTTCTTTTTAAGATCTATATGAAGCATTCACAGGAGGAGCAAAACCAGAGTAAAGCATGGTCACACACTCAACAGGAACCACGTAATGGCAAGACACCATCCATTATAGTCACTTTGTCCCTGTGGAGGCAACGGCTCCCTTTTCCTGCTGCGTTCTGTGGAAAGAAACTATCAACTGTATCTTGCTTCTCCGTGAAGCCATTGCTTCTGCTGAGCTCCTGCAGGTGCTGTCACTCTGAGCACAGCCACCACCTTAAGGAAGTGGCAGTGTGCTGTGGTTCAATATTGAAAAGTGGTGGTGTAGTATATGGCTGCACAGTGCCCCGCTGGGAGCGCTGGTTAAACGTGGGAATGAGTGTGCATGCTCAGAGCAGTTAACCAGCTGGTTGACTGTCAACTGAGAAGGGGAAGTGGGAAAGGGAGAAGTGAAACTAAAATTTTAATACTATTATTCTTTTTTTTTAAAAGTGCACATGGTTGTGTGTACAGTTCATTTAAATCAGATTCTGCTTCACAAAACCCTTTCAGCATCTGATTCATGCAGCTACCACAGCACCAGACAAATGCAAGAGCCACCACAAAACCTCTGTTGTGCTTATTTCTTTCTGGTAGGGAGGGAGCACTTTTCAGTCACACTCTTGAAATAGAAGGCTCTGTACTTAGACCTTTGCATTCTTGTGTTTGTCTGATACAGTTAGTGCCATCCTAGAATCTGAGGACAAATGTGTACTGGATATTGACATTGGATCTGTTTTAATGCTCCGTTAAAATAGGTGGATGGATACTGGTTGAACACTGGAAACTTTTGTTTTAACCACAGAATGGGTTTAGTGGCAGTAGGGACTGCACTGCCTCAGCCCGTGCTGGGGGACACATTTGATTTCCATGTCCTTATGAACCTTGTCCTCTGCTGAAATTGCCCGCAAGAACCTCTGTCACGAAGGCTGATGTTGTAAAAGCAAGAGGCAAGGGATTCTCTTTATTGTATTGTGCAAAGCTGCCATGTCTGGAAAAAANTCAGTATGACTTGTGAACACAGGGGAAAAAAAAAAAAAAAGAAAAACAACCAAACCTTTTCTGTCAAACCCTTTTGTATATAATCTTTTGGCCTGTTTCATCTTTCCACTCCTGTCTTTCTGCAGGCTGTGGGAGCAGTACAGAGTCCTGAAGAGAGAATCTTTTTTCCAGGAGCTTAATTCATGGCAGCCATGCTGTGTTTGGGGAGAATATACTTTGTGGGGAACTGAACAGCACGTGGGTTTCATCACTGCAGCAGGGCCCTTTGATGGGCTAGTTAGGAATGTATGGTATTTCCTTCCAGCACACTTTTTATTTGCCATTTGTGCCAGCATGGCAGTTATTAGTGGGCTGCAGTTTCAACTGACAGAACCTCGCACTTAACTTCCTATACCAGGTAACCCAGAACTCTTGCTAGTTTTTAAATTAAGCCTCACAGCCCCCCTCTGATATAGTAGATTTTACCATAGTTTGTAGATGAGACAAAGGGTTTGATGTAATACCTAACCCAACGTAAGCAGATGGTGCTGTAAGGAGGGTCATTTCTGTTTCCCACACTCCTTTGGCAGCATCAGAGTCTTTGGCTTAAACTGGTTGTGAAATCTCACTCATGGACATCAGCTACACAAGTGTTCTCCTTCCACCAATTATTAGTTACTGTTGGAAATTTTCTGAGGAAAAATTAAGGGAGCTGAAGTGGCCCCACAGTGCTGTCTTTCAAATAGCGACGGTGTGATGGTGTCACCCCCTGGCTCCCAGGCAGTGGTAGTTTTATTCACAACTGAAGAGTTAACGGGGTTTTCATGTATTATCTTACAAAATTACTCCGTACTGAGACAACCTGGTTGGTCAAATATATCTGTATCTTTGAAAATGCCTATTTTGTGCACATGAGCCTGGCATGTTTATGAGGAGCTGAGGTGACACTGTAATTGTGAGTGCCCAGCAGTGGTTGGGCACCTGTGTGAAATCTGGGCAGCTTGTTCTTGTGGTTCCTGTTACTGCTCTGTTACTCAAGCCCTCCGTGATGGATCTGTTATTGCCTTTAGATGATACTGAAATTCAAATAACAAATAATATTGTACTTGCTGTAAACACAGGCTTGTTTGAAAGAGCGGAGTTTAACTGTCATGTTAACTTCTATCCTGTATAGTAACCGTGAAGCAAAACCATTCAGAGATGGGGGATTTTCACTAGCTTCACAGACCATAATGATTCCTCCTGCAAAGTCATTTGCCTGGTGAGGCTGGTGCTGTGCAGACAAAACCATTGTATCGTGGGTGACAACCGAGAGCAATGGTAGAGACTTTCCAGAAATAAAAGCATCCAAACTGCTGCACGGTATTTCTGCAGACATTTAAGCTGGTTTCTGCACATCTCGCTGTGTGTAATCAGTGCATAGTTACAGCATTGTCATGAAAAATGTAATAATACTTATAAATCCTTGTATGTCATAGTTGCTAGCAGTAGGACTTGATTGAGTCCTTCTTGTTCCTTGCGGAGTCAGAGATTTACTTTCTGCCTTAAACATCTATAACTATCTAAAAGGATTTGTCAGTCTTTATATAAAAAAAGAACAAATGCCCAGTTTATCTAGACCATGGGTTTTGAGTAGGTTTTAAGTAAGCATAAATGGCAGCTATTCATTCATGAGAGAAGAATGGTTTGAAGAGGCTTTAGGGCCTCCTGTTGCAGTAGGAGTTACCACATTCACAACGTTGACCTGCTACTTCTCTCCCCTAGTCCTGTATTCTCTGAGTTGTGTGCAGGCAAACACAACCACCCCCTGGCCCATCTGGTTACTCCCTCAGTCCCTCTGCAGTGGTAAGGTTAGCTTTGGGGAGCAAGTATGAACCAGTAGACACGTAGTGCTGGGGAAGATAGTTTACCAGCAGGTATAGTTTTACCTGGAGTACAAAACGGAAAGCCCACTCCCCTCACAAGGTACTGCAAGCTCGCAGGTTGCTGCTTGGCAGCAGTAGAAATGAGGGCAGCTGGTACAATTGCTTGTCCGGCCTCTCTTCTCCCTTGTCTCTTCCTATTCCAGTGCTGATTTTCCCAGCAGTTAAAGCAAAAAGAGAATGAAGTGAAAAATATGTAACCAACATGCCTACATCTGCAGGAGCTCCCACCATCGTCCTATGTGAATAAACTTGGAAGAAAGCACAGCTAGGTTGGTGTGTATGCTCCATCTTCACTTTAAGGCAATGTGCCAGGGCTGTCTTTTTCTGTCTCGTGGTTGGCTTTCCATCCCCTCGAGACCTGAAACGTGGATGAGAAAGAGTGATGGTTAAGAGACACAGCCAAGCTATGTCTAGGCACTTTCCGTAACTCCCGAGTAAATCTGCTTAAGCACTACAGTGCTCCAGGACATGTGCAGTATGCCTTGGCTTCACCAGCTCCAACCTAATAAATCCCTCTCTGCATTAAGCGTGTCCGTGCAGAAGGGACAAGGGCAACCTGAGGCAATGCAGCAGGAGGCCTGACGGTATGGTCTCCATTTTTCCTCAGACCATCCCTGTGTGCTTCCTAAATAAAAAGGAACTTAATTTAAATTCCAACACAAGGTAGTGAATACAGAAAGTGACGCGACGGTTTTCCTGATCTCTCCAGGAGCTGTAGCTCTTGCAGCCATACACAGACTGCTTGTCTGCCACAGCGTCAGCCCTGGCTAGTGAGAAGAGGGTCTCCAACACCTACACAGGCCACCAGCAGAAGAGGTTCCTCTTTGAGCAATGATGTGGCGGGACTGACAATGACTGAATTTGCAGAGGTCTCAGCTCTCGTTGCTCATGCGTTTGTTTTTTTTCCCCAGGCAATTGTCAGTACCTTTGTACTTACCTGCAGTGTACGTATGAGAAATCACACAGGCTCATTTTGTTACAGGATGTTTAGTGCATATTTTTTATGTTTACTTGTCCATGAAATAAGCAGAAGCTTCTACTCTTGCTCTGAATTTCTCAGTGAGACAGACAAGAAAACCCCAAAACCTGGGCTATCATTAGGAAAGCTACAGTTTCCTTAGATGCAGCATTTCTGAATGCAGTTTTATATTTTGCCAGTTCTAGGCTCTCATTAAGTAACCCACCAAAATGCCATTCTTTTTTTTTTCCCATTGTACTGAAACAGCTGCCATGAGTGAGTTGGTAGAAAACATTTTACAGCCAAATAATAACAATAAGAGGAAGAACCATTTGACACAGCTCAATGGAATGTTAATCAGGGTCTTGAGTTAACTACTTTCCTAGTAATGGGGAGGGGGGTGTGAAAAAATACTTTTGTTTTTTGGTTTAATTTGAACGTACTCGGTTTTCAGAGAACTTTAAATACAACAAATGGCAGCAGGTATTTTCCTTATTTCTCTGAATGTGGGAATTAAAGAGGGGGAGTTAACGCACATCCATGAGGTGGCACAGTTAAGTGAAGGCCGAGGAAATGTGACACCTATTCTTTGGAGAGCCATGTTAATTCACGTCACGCTGTAGAGTCACAGATCTTGGTTCTGCCACCATGTACCCTGGCAGCGCATACACCACCAAGTCAACTGAGCAGCACGAGAGTGATGGCTGTGCCCACACTGTTGTCTGAGCTCCAGTAAATGTTTAATTTAATAGTACTGTATCATGAAATATGTATATATCATAGCACAAATGCTGGTTTATTGATGTGGAACTTTTCCTCTGTGTTCCCTGACTTGCAGTGACTTTGACCTACTTGAACAATGCTCTTGTGCTTTTCCTGGGATATGCTATTTGGATGTTTGACCATACAGCCTTAAATTAGCAACTTGACATTGAAATGCTGATTTACACCTGCAGTCAAATGGATAACACATGTTAAAGACTGATTGTCAGCAGCTCCAATACGTTACCGCTTCATTCTGTGGCATTGTCGCTTGCCTTTATGGGATTTAAGGATGCCATTGTGTGGCATTGTTGGTATGGCTGTGGACACAGCTGTGGGGGGCTGATGCTGTGTGTGGACTTTGTCATCTATCTAACAGCTGACATCACTTTTGAAAAATCACTGTGATTGGATGTTTAAGTGTTGCTGTATATTTTATGACAGCACCGGAAATAAAGATGCTTTTTTGCTGGAATAAAAACCAGTTAGCATTGAATAACTTGCTCTTCTGACCTTTTCACCTTAAGGAAGATTAATGGTCATTTAGATCAGAACTTCCCCCCCGATCTGAAAGCTTCGGGGATTCAGATGGACAAAGAAAGTCTTTTCACCTCTAGGTCACCAGCACAGACCTGTGGTGTCTCTCTAGTGACCATTAGATGGTTGCTCAGTAGTTTATGTGCAAGAATTGGTGGTCGTAATCCATTTTCCAATGGACAGGTCCCTGCCTCGTGAAAGCTGTCACTGCGTGCTTATCTGAGCCGTGAGAAATGTGAATTAACACGAACAGAGCCTGGATTGCATTTGCCTTGCACTACTAAAACCTCAGAGCCTCCGTAACACTTGTTTCAGTGCATCAGTCCTTCTCCAGAGTCGTCTTTCCAAGCCAGGTAGGGTTGGAGCCATGTCCATGCTGTGCTGTGAGTGGTGGCATGTTGGTGTTCCCTCCTGGAGGGTGCAGCCTCTGCTTCCGCTTCTGGAGCAGGCGGGTCTTCTTCAGACACGCTCGCAGTGGTGCCACTCGCTTTTCTGGCAGTTAGGACCTCCTAGAAGAGCACGTCCCACACCCTTCGTGTACCCGTCTCCCAAGTTTAGTTCCTGGCGTGGTCAAGCTGATGTATTTCATACCTAATGTATTTGTATTTTAAATAGAAGTCCTAAGATTAGGACTACTCAGTTGGTAAAACTGAGCACAAAGCTAGGGTGAAGATTGTGATAGTAAAATAATCGTTTGTGACTGCTCATGTCAGAAACAATAATGTCGCCAACTGCAAAGTGCATTTCAGGGACCTACCCAACAGAGCCGAGCTAAAAACGCCAACCCGCTGAGCAAAGGCACTGTGGGTTGGCTGATGGGTGCTAAAGGTCTAAGCATGTCCTTCACTAGAGACATCTGCATGTGCGTGGCAACCAAGGCATGGGTAAAAAACCTGATGTGTGTGCAGACGTACGCATACAGTTGCTTGCAGCTGAGGCATCAAGCCTGAATATATAACATGCTTATATGTCAGAGAGTATAAAAAGTTGAAGAGGTAGGATCGAGGGCTTTACCTCTTTTTGGCTGACCAAGTGGTGAGGATATAGAAAAGTCAGACTTCAGGGGAACATCTAAGATGAGAATACACATTTTACAAAACATTGTAAAAACCTGAAGGATGTAGAGTCTAAAACTATGTAGTTATTAAGGAAAATGTGCCATGTCTATTGCAAAGCCCCCGAAAAGGCTTTCCTCTTCCCTTTTGGGTTTCTCTCTCCCAGGCTTACCTCTGTACAGTACTTTCCCTGTAGTGGACAGAACCACTGAACAGATTACAACTAGAGCGGAATTAATAAAGGTAAGTGTTTTAAGTGTAATGGCTAACAGATCAGAGGAAAAGGACATGTGAAGATCATCAGTTCTGTGAAAATCAAAGATCTCAGAGGCTGCGTGACTTGAAAAGGACTGACCTCTATGTAGCTTATGCGCTTGAAAATCCTCTCCTGTGTACTTGCAGCATTAATTCCTCTTGTTATCTGAGGTGATCTAGTTTAATCAGATTCCTACAAACAAGTCAGGTACTTATAACAGAAGATCGTTGACACCCCTGCTGGCAGCATCAGTAGAGAGGCCAAAGACCAAACCAGCAGGGAGATCAGATAACCAGTTTCATCTCTCCAAAAACCTTTTTAGGATAATGGGCATCAGAGAGAGTCCCCCAGTGTCCCCCTCCAGACTCATGGCTGTACGCTCTGTGGTCATTGAATGTACTTGTTGCACAAAAGCTACTTCAGAAGTCTCCCGTTTCAAAGACACGGCAAGTCCATACTGGTGCTCCCACTCTCTTCTAAACCCCCCTCTGTCACAGTGCCATCTCCTGTGCTATCTTGCTGCTTCACGCAGGCACCATAACCTAAATCTGGATCAAAAGCGGACTCATACATTTGATCCTGCTTCTGTGCCTTTAGTGCAGTTTCTCCTACTTCCTGTTTTCCAAGTTTCTAACACTGGGGTCTCTGAAGGCCAGTAACGATGGTCCTTGTTTTACATTTAATCTCGTTTTCACACAGAACTTAAGCCAGAGGAGGCAATGCCATCTGATACCCTCCAAAGACCTTCATCCTGCAGAGCACGTGTGTAGCACGCGGCAAAAGGAGCTTGATGGCTGCGTGAGGACACACTAGAGACAAGTAAGGTGACAGTTCAGGTTGCCTCCTTCTTTAGACTTATCCATGGGAGAAATCCTAAGTAGTTTGTGCCTCATTACCCAAGCAGTGGATTTTCCTCCGTATGTTGTGAGACACAGTATGCAGTTGCAGCGAGAGGGCTACCACTGCACAAATCCGGGAACAGTGAGACAAGCTTTAATTAATGTGCTTGCTTGTGCAAAAATGGTTACGTTCGTATCTGGAGCCAGCAGTCAAAATAATCTTAAAATGTTTTAAAGGAAAAAAATTGGGAGTGAAAAAGCCCTATCCAAAAATTACTCTGCTTTATCAGGGGAACAAAAACCTCACTGATCAATTAGCTTGAAAAATTAATAATTCAAGGACAAATGTAATTACAGTTCAGCATCTCAATAAGCTGTTGTTGTCACAGCCCAATTTGGACATATCGCTCTTTTGTTGACATTTTTAATGCTTTCTGTGGATTACCAGTACATGACCAGTGTACGAAAGCTTGTTAAGCCTCCACGTGCTCAGCGTGGCCCAGCTTTAATGCTGGCTCAGTGCAATCCCTGCTGCTGGCACGAGCTCCGCGGGACTTGAACCTTGCGGTGCTGGGTATTGTGCTTCTCGCCAGTCATTGTACGGACTTACTCAAGTGTGTTTTAGAAGCTTAGGGCAAATTTGTGAATGTCCAATTATCTATATGTAACTTTTTTAAGAGGAGCCAACCAGGCTTGGGGTTTTTTTTCCCAGGATCGCGCAGTATCTTTCTGTAACAAGTGGGGGGATGCTGTCAGCCTGGCTTCCAGGTCTGGCTGGTATTTCCTTTTCCTATTAGCGGAGAATTCTGTGCACTAGCCCTTTCAAACTGCACACCACTTGCATTCCTCTCTCCTGGTCCCCTATAGTGAATTTAAAGTTCAGAATGTTTTTTAAATGCCTCTATCTTATTCCTATTTGGGTAAAACCTGTCACAGCAGCTTCCAGCCAGATGCAAATTAAAATGTTACTTTTGAGAATTCTTCACTTATTCACAGATGTTTCAGCCATGCAGTGATACTTTAATATTGAACTAGTTTTTGCTGACTGCCATAAGTATGAGGTGAAGTTGTTAATAGCAAATCTGTCTCCCTCCTTCTTTCATTTAGAGAAAAATAGCAGATTATGTATGAAGAGCGCACTTTATATTTTGCTGGGTTTATTGGTTTTCCTTTTCAGTCACTGGCAATTGCAATTCTGTGGCCCTAAAATGAAACAAAGTGATTTTCCTTCCACAAAAAATGCCACTCGCATCACGCAGAAGTGTTTTAGAGTAAACGTCTGCAGCATGCATGTGCGGTTTTATCCCATCTTATTTTTAAATAGTTAACTGTGCATACCTCTGGTTCACAATCCTATTCCAAAAATACCTGGGGTTTATCCTTATCATATTGCCCAGCTAACAGTAAGAAATAGGCTCGAGTGGCTCAGTACGGATTAGATTCGCCTCTTACGCAACAGAGTATAAGATCCAAGGAGAAGCCAGACGTGCCTTTGGGAAGAGTTCTGTCCTCTGCAGGCCAGGGAATCCCTTGGCAATATCCCTTCCATATGCTGAGAGTGCCGGGATGCTTCCCACTGACTTCACTGGAAGAATGCTGCGCTGGAAAGGCATTCATTTGTTTACAAAGGCCAGGATGAATAAGGTCTAGAGGTTTCTGATACTTCTCTTACATCATTCAAAGTTGTAATTGCATTTTTTGTAATCATAATTAAAGTCTGGGTTTATTTGATTCCTTTTAAGCTTACCAGCTCTGGCATACTTGGTAAACAGGACAAGCATCTACACTTGTTTCTAACAAATGTGGCTGAACAGTTCCAGCCCGTGGGAAGAGCACCCTTGCCGCCTCCCTAGAGGAACATTTTGCCAATGTAGGGGATTTTCTGCCATGTTGACAAGGTTCACTGATCCTTATGCTGTTTTCGTGAGCGTTTTTTGCCTCAGCCTCAGCACACATCTCTTCCCCTTCTCCATCTCTGCCTCCTTTCTGCCCACATTCCAAAACATCTAATACCTTCCCTGTCCCAGACAGGGATCAGGTAGATGGATGTTTTGGCAGATACCATATGTCTATTCTGTGTCCTGCGTTCTCCTCCTCCTCACTTGTCCCCATTCAGCTTTGGTCGCCAAGTTGTTCCACCAGAAAATGTTTTGATTATTTACTGACAACACTGGGAGTTCAGGTGTTTCGTAAACAGAGATATATCACAGCCCGCAGCAAGGAATTTGGATTCCACACATCAACTTGAGAGTCTTCAGTCAAAGATATACCCCAGTGCAAAGCCTTTTTTGGATCTTCTCATGGCTGCAGTAGCACCACATGAACTAAATTAATAGCTTACTAACTGTGATTAGTAGTGAGGAAAAATTTGAGCCTAGTTTCTAGATATTTTATGTAATTTGGGGGGCAAAAAAATGATTCATAGAATCAATAAATGTTTGGTTTCCTGCTCCCGCTGCAGACTGTACTCTTGTTCAGTCAGTGGGGAGCTGGAGGGAGATACTATGTGAAATCATCTGATGCGGCTTTGCAAGGAGATCCTTGGTTGAACATTGTGGAGTCTTCCTCAACTCTAAAATTACCGTCCTGATAGTCTTCAGCAGGTTGCATGCAGTTGAGCTTTATAATACACTTCCTTGGCAGGTATTATCACACCTGTTTTGTAGCTAGATAAACTAAGACATTTGCCCAAAATAACTCATGGACAACTAGAAAATTGTAGCCCAATATGTGCACTCCTTGTCTTGAAGCCACATGAAGATTTCCTGCAAAACCCTGGGCATTCATAGTGCTCAACTACCCTCTAAGATCTGGGCAGAATGAAGCAGCAAACTCTCTTTCGTGAACAGGGGAAAATTCATTCCCAGATGAGGATCCCAGATGAGACGTATTGTATTGGCCCTCCTGAGCCCTATTTTGCTGTCTGGAAGCCATGTGAGAACCTTTTATCAGCTCTCTGTGCAGAGTCACTCATCCCCAGAGTGTCATGTCCCTTGTAAGGATAGGTGTTCAAAGCCTGCCTGCTCCACACCTAACCTTTGGCGCAGTGAATGCCAGCTGGTAACCAGCTCTTGAGTCTCACTTTAATTTCCACATCCCCCTCACCCCTCAACATGATGTAACATCAAATAGTTGTCCTGGTAAACCCCAACTATGACTTAAAAATATCTTTAGGTCATACTTATAATTAGGAAAATAATAACTCAGATCCAAAAGTGCCTCTTCTCGTAGGACTGTGAATATCCAAAGGTGAAATAAAGGGTGGGTTAGATTTGTTATAGCTTCTTTTTTTTTTTTGGTCAACTATTCAGTGTTGCTCTTCATTATTTTTTTTATCCTTTTTGAAAGCTGTAAAGCCTCCCTGCATAACCGCCTCTGCTCCATTCACTGCTGAATGGATGGTGCGCTGATCTTTTTCTCGGTGGGTAATGGATTTGGTTTGATTGCTTGACACAGGAACAATAGGGGGATAAACAATTGCATTCGCGCCCGTGCAGCTCCCCATCTGTTGAGTGTGTGCGCCTTCAGAGGGAGCCGGGCAGGGACAGATGAACACGCCAGCCGAGCCTGATGTTAATGACATCAGTCATACAAGCAGAACATGTGGCGCAATAAATCAAAAACTAATTGAACTTTTGCTTGATTATATTGCTGTCCCACCGCCCGTTTCAAACACGGCACGGTTTCCTGGGACAATGCCCCCGGCCCCGTAATGGCTTTGCTGCCCCTGGACAGCAGGAGGCTGCCCTGGGAGGTGACAAGTGATACCAGCTTCTCTTCACTCATTTCTTTCTTGTAACAGTGACACCTTCCGCTCAGCCAAAATGCTTCCAAGCTTGGGATGTGTATTTGACCAATATTTATTATTTCAAAGAAGAAATGTTACATGAATATGACAGTGACAGCCCATGTTTGCTGGCACTTTCCATCTGGGACTGTTGGTGGCAGACGTCTATAGGAGAAGACAGCGCTAGTTTTTGTGTTAATTGCACACACGTGCTAGTAATGAAGGCTATTCATTAGACTGACATAATTTAATATCATTATTCACACTTGAAAGTGTTTCTGCTACATCAGTTGCTGGAGCCTGCAAGCCAAAATTATTTCTCCTCTCAGGTGTCCATGGCAGCAGTAAGTCACCAGAAGTTGAGGGGGCTGATTTTCATGGATGTGGAAAGGAACAATTTCTGATGGGAGCACTAAGGAATGAAAAGCTTTGGCAAGAAGACCCTTTATTGAAGTGCATAAATATGGAATTAGGCCCCAGAACCATCAGTGCCCAGGATTCAGGTACTAGTTAATGAACTTAAAAGGTAAAGCACAAAATGCACCTAGAATCAGCTCCTCATCGTATGAGAGGAGCAAAATTTTATGATAAATGTGTTAAAGTGCACAAAGTCTTGATCCAACTTATTTTAAAAATCCTTGCAGTACTTCTGTAAACATTTATTTGCCTATACATTGGCAGCACAGAATGGACTTAAATTATTAGCCATTTATTGCAGAGAAATCTCCAAACTGGTAAAAGGAGACGTAAAATAAAATGCTCCTATCTGGGCAGAGGCTTAAGTAACAGCTAAATTAAATCTTTTCATTAATAGTATTCATAGAAAGGCAGATGGGAGCAGAAAATGTTGCAATGAAGAATATGGAATGAGATGAGATCACAGCATCAGTCTGTCCTTTGTAGATCTGGACAATGATCACAGAGCCAGATTGGATTAGTGAAACCTATTTACCAGAAGTTCAGAGCGGTTGCATGAAGCTGAAAGGCAGTCAGGAGGGAGAGGTGGAAAATGCACCAGATTTACAGCTGCAGCGACGAAAATTTAGAAGTTTTCACCACTGTGATTTCATCCAAATGTGAGTACATCGGAACTGTAACAACCGCTACGGTGTTGTCTCTTAGATGGATGGGGTGTTTAGCATCGGGGAAATCTTTGAAGTGAGCAGCTCATCTGTTCTGCTGTGCCGTGCCGTGCTCTGCTTGCAGTCCAGCGCTCGCCGCTTGTTTCTGGAGCTAATCCATGCAGGTGCTTTGACATTGTGGCTGTGTAAAATCTTTGCGCCGGCAAAATTGGGAGATCTGGAATCGGTGTTGATATACCTATGAGGTAATTGCTAAAGTGACAGCTTGCAACTGCGTGGCTATTCTGTGTAATAGAAAAGAAAATGAAGTTCGGCGAGCAGTTAGCAGCTCAGATGAACTGGGTGAACTGCATGAATGTTGAGTTTAAGTCTGCTGGCTCAGTAAGTGGAACATTTCCAAAGCCATGCCCTGGAAATGAATGCATGATTAACATTAATTGCTTGTAATGAAGAGTAAGAACCGGACAAAGCCCAGTCTGCATTCGATTGAACAAATTAGTTTAAACTCAATAGCTGCATATTTCAGCAACAAGAAAAAGAAAGCAGGTAAAAGCAGGGAAAACAAATTGTGGGGCCAGATCAGATCTTTATTTGCAAGCTGCGAGCATGAGCTTTCAGCTGCTTAATTTCAGAATATAAGTGGACATGACAAAGTGAACCATCACTGTAATTGGTTTTGTTGCCCGAAAGCTGGGCTGTACATCCACACATCCTTTTGCAGGCAAACCCAGAAACATCATCTGCAAGGATTCATTCTTCCCTTCCTGCTCCCACTCCTGCAGAAAATCATGTTTGCAGGGAGAGCCCTGCAGCCCCGCTGTTTGCATTGCTGCCATTGTGTTCCTGCGCAAGTGGGTCACTTCTGGCTCCCTCCGTGATTCACTCTTCTTTCAATGGCTATTCAAGTAATTGCATGTTTGCTGGTGCTGCAACTTCCCTTTCGTGCCTTGCCTTTCTTCAGCCCCTGTAAGCCATTTGCCACTCGTGCTGGGAGACGACAGGCAATGCGTTGGACTGTGGATCACACGTACTCTGAAAATACACAAATTTTTTACCGTTAGGCACAGTGATGTTTTGTTCCTTGTGCACCAGCCTGGGTAGAAATAACAGCACAACAGTACTTGCTTCTGGTAGATATCTATATAAACTGTGCTCCTCACACTGTCCGGTAAAATACATAAAATACCCGAGAGACAAGAAGATGATTCCTTGCTTCACTAAACTTTTCTGCACTTGAGTGTTATTGCTTGTGAGCAAATGGTTTAGTCCTCACACGATAAAATTGCAGAAGTAAAGGTGATTGCAGCAGCTTCCAAACCAAGTTACAACATATTCCTAGGGAAAAACCCACCTTCGTTATGTTGGTCTGGTTTTCATCCCACACTCACCACGGTTTAAAATATAAAACATGTCTTGCAGGAGAAAGCAGGGATCCCTGAGGATATCACGCCATGCAAAACAGACCATAATCGAACTGACAGCTTAGCACACTCTCAAGCTCCGTACAGGCAGAGAACTTACTTGTGATGAGTTCAGATTTATCACCTCCCATCTTACTGTCCTGTTTCGCTGTGGGCAGCAGAGCGCAGGCCACAACTTGATGTTTATCCAGTGGGGTCCTAATGCTCAGCCCTTATATCCTCACTGGGGCATCGAGGGGTGGCTTTTAGGCAAAGACAAGCTGTCCAGGAAGAGGGACTTTGGTCCCAGTGCCAGCTCTGCTTGTGCCAGAGCCCTGGAAAGCCCGGTCACTTGTTATTCCTGCCATCAGAGGAGAGGAGTTTGGCTGCAGAAACGAGCAGCCTCGAGTGACCTCCAGCTGCTTCCACAGCCTCAAAACTCTCTGCAAATATTAATACATAGCAACGTCGAGCACTGCTATTGGAGTTGACTGTATGCCAAAAATGTAAAGAAAATCTCACCTGGAGAGTAAGAGTCACCTGTGATCCCATAACAAACCTTCCTGGCTCTTCAAAGCCTTTGGACTATAAGTGGAGCCTGAGTAGGAAACCCCCATTCACATGCCTTGCCCTCAGGGTCAGCCTTTAGAATTGGGGTTAATTTGCTGAATTTGGCAGTTTTTTGCAGGCCTGTTTCTGTAACTGGCTGCTAAATCCTGTAGTCATGACTCTGTATCCTGAACACAAGGGAGGGTAATAAGATATGATGAGAGGGAGAGCTAGGACTGTCACTGAGTTTTTCAGGCCAGTTTCAAGTCAAACTGAAATGATGAGTGTTTTAAAAATTTTCTCTTTGTCCAAAAGAAACCTCACCCAAAACCAGTCACTTCAGTCCGGTCAAAAGTTTAGCTTGTGGTCCTGGCACCTTGTGTGTCTAGTGGCTGGTGATTCTGCTTTGCCTATGATTTTGGTGTCTACACGTGTCTAAGAAATAAAAATGAGAAACAGACTTTAAGCAAAGATTTGGGAAAAAAAAAAAAAAAAGACTAGACCTAGAGCAAATGTACTTTGGACATCATGCAATAAAACTGAAGTGATGTCATGAAGCAGTCTGAGCTTATTGAAAAAACATCTATCTAGATAAAATGTTATTCCTCTTCAAAGTTACTGCATACACTAGTCATGTTTGAAGGTGACTGGATGGAAAGAGAAGCTCATTTCCTTCTGAAACATCGGCAGCGGGGAGGCCAGATCAAAACTCAGGGAGGAGAAGGACGGTTCCTCCTGGAAGCCTATGGGAGAGGTGCAGAAACTTGGGGAAGGCTGTTGTTCTGCCCCCATGGATATCTGCAGTGTATAGCTGGGACATGTTCTCTGAGATGACATTAAAAAGGCCATCGCTAAGGCCCTCCTGCCTTGCCGCCCACGTGAGGGTCCGCTTATGGTCCCCTAAAAGTTTCATCCTGACCAGCATTTTCAGTGGGCACTGCTATTGAGAGTGTTGCCTGGGCTTGTCTGCCTCCACTGCGCCCTGACCATGTTCCTGTTCTTTTTTTCGCAGCATGTAGTCCTGCCCGAAGACGAGCCAAAAGTACGCAGCACATCCTAACAAAGAGTGTAAGAAATATCTCCCTTTTTCTCCTTTTTTTTTTTTTTCTTTTTTTTTAATTCTAGTTGGCTAAACTTATCCTTAAAAATGCTGTGGATAAATGGGAAGCAGATCTTTCAGAGCAAAGAAATGCATCAATGCCTGCTGCAGGGACTGGGGGAGGAAACAGAAAAGGGAGTTTCTGTGAAGCTGCAGTTTATTTACCAAAGTGCTTTGAAACCTCAAAAATTACGGTCTGTGCAGAGCCAGTCAAAATGAACATCACAGCTTATCAACACGGGTCATCTGAGGGAATCACAGACTTAGTTCTTATCCATAAAGCTCTAATAACAGTGACAGAGGGACAGGCAGAAAGGAAAAGCAAACAAAACATATCAATACATACACATGTTAATCAAGGAGCCAGTATCGCATTCCCCAGGGAATTTGTGAGAAAACCATTGAGCAATGGACTGTAACCTCAACTCAGAAAGATGGCTCTGAGAGCTGCTTGTTCCTTGATCCCTGCAGCACTTGCCTGTCCTCGACTCACCCCAGTGCACCGGCACGGAGGGCACAGCTTTACCCACTCCCTGCAGGTGAGGTGCCCCCCTAAATTCAATAAGCCAAGCTCCCGACTGGAACCATTCCCGACTCCATTTTCTACTCTACCTGCCCTTCACAAACACAGAGAAAAACTAACAACTCAGCTCTCAGTATGTGAGTTTTTAGTCCCCAAGGTGAGGTGTGCACAGCCCCGGAGAAGAACCGGTTCCCCCTTTGCTCTCCGTAGCTGCTGCTGGGGCACAAGCCATTTTCATGGCTCTTGCACAAAGGAGCCCAACCGAATGGCACAGGGTCAACCTGCAGCTAAAGAGCAGGGTGGTGGCTTGCAGCTGCGCATGGGCATGGTCCTTTCCGTCCCACCCAGCCATGCCCAGCCCCACCACCCAGCACAGCCCCCTCTCCTGCAGAGCTGTGCTGCTCAGTCTCAGCTTTTTTCTCACCCTTCCCCATTTTCCCTTCGCGCTCTTGTTCCCTGCAGCCCTCTTCAATATGTCTGTAAATATTTTTGCCTCAGATTATTATGATTAAATAAATAATAATAACAGCAATCATAAAAGAACTGAACATTTTTCATGCTCTGAGAAAATGTTTTCCAAGTTTGGACACTCTGACAGATTGGTTTCTTGTCTTCAGAGCCAGTTTTCCCTCCTTAAATCCACTGACCCATTCACAACGCTGTCCATGATCCTTTTATTGCAGTTCTGACTTGCAGGAATGACGGCCCCTTTCTCGTGTGCAGGTCAAAGCACTTTTTACAAGCTTTGAGACTCTTCTGCCAAAGCATTTATTCTCACTACAGACGTGTCTCTTCTCTGGCTTTGACTTTGTTGAAATATTTTGCTCCATGGCCTTTCCTTTGCCCATGCCCTATCCTACTTCCCAGCCCCATCCCCATTTGTACGTAGCTTCCTCTTCATACTCCTGATTCCTTCATCTCCCCACAGCACCCCAGGTTCCCGCTGCTTACCACACTTACCCGTGCACTGGAAAAAACCTCACCACATTCACTCCCGTCCCATCTCTTGTTTATTAAAGCAGATCACAGGATCCCAATACTTCACAGGATGCCTGAAGTAGCCCCCAGGAAGGGTCAATAACACGGCTGTGGTGTTTGAGTAAAAACTATATATCTGTGTATTTTCTCAAATTGTGAAAATCTTATTTTCATCCCGTAAGTCAGGCTGAGGTTTCGAAATGACTCTTCATTCCAAATGAGGATGAAAGTCAGCGTCAGGGTGTTACTCAAAACAAGCCACTTTGAGATCTCCTTTTTATTTGTTATGTCTTTGGTATATTTTGTTTGTCACGTAACATAAAAATAGAAGAGAATTCCAAACTAAAAGTGAACTATTCTGACTTAATAAAACAGAATGCTCACATAATTTCTCCATTTGTTGACAAA
Organism: Aramus guarauna; assembly: GCA_013400195.1. Lineage (NCBI taxonomy): Eukaryota > Metazoa > Chordata > Aves > Gruiformes > Aramidae > Aramus > Aramus guarauna. Next base: position 192,471 of record VXBL01008756.1, read on the forward strand.
ATACTTTTCCAACAAAATGCTCAGACTTCTTCTAACCAGAATTTTCTCTTAAAACTATTCAGCTGGAAAATTTTCAGCTACCTCTCATGGAAATCTAGGGCAACTGTACGTCTGTTATCATGTTCTGAATCTCAGCAGATGATAGATGGTTGTTGTTTCAGCTGAGTGGGAGCCTCTAATATGTAATTTGGATTGGATCAGCTTTAGCAGCACTATACTCAGAAAGGTCTAAGAAAATAAGAAAGTCCCTGTTTGATTGCTGTATTTTTATAGTTGGGTGGTTGGTTGTTTTTTTTTCTTTTGGGACTTTCCTGACCCCAATTAAAGATGTCCTTTGATTGGCCCTTAGTCATGACGCAGGCAGCGTCATGTTGGCAGTGGGAGCATCGAGCCTGAGGAATGATCTGCAGCTCCAGCTAAGAACGGAAGCCAGGCTCTCAAACCAAAGCCATTGGCACAGTCAGCTCTTAGACTTGTGCATTCCCCTTCTTCAGCGCGATGCAGCTGCGTGCAGCTCGTGCACAAGCATTCAAAAAAATAGCACGTACTGGAAGATACGTGCCTGGGAGGAAGTTGAGGTTGCCAATTTCTAGACCTACAGAAAAGTAGCAGAATGATTATTTCTTTTTCACTTTTACCTCTGCACCTGCAGTCAGTGCTATGGAAATGCCTCAGCTAACATGAAATCTTCTGCTCTGGTGATTGTAGTGGATGCACAACTTTAATCCTCTGCAAGGACAAAAATAGCAAGCAATGTGGACATCTGCCAAACCTTTTTTTTTCAGCAGAAATACTCAAGCAGTATAGCATTAAGTGATCTAACATTCAAATGACTGATCTGGGGGGTGACTTCCATCTCATTCAAGAACCCACCCCAAAAGCATGATCATGACTGCGGAAGGGTGAGAGAAAGGAGGAAACACTTTCTTTTTTTTAATCGAGTGTTTCACCAATATGCTTATTTGTAGTTCCTATTGCTCTGTTAGGAGTTATTTCCAGTGATATTAGACCCTTCCCTTCTCTTCCCTTGCTCTTTTAGCTCCGAAATCCTTTGGGTAGAACCGTCTGGACACCAGTACCTGGCTACTTTGCAGAAAATTGGTAAATCCCTCTGTGCATGCTAGTACTGCCACATTAAAAATTAGATCAGCATTAGACCATCAAAAAGAGCTTAACTCTACAAATCTGGCATTTAAACTCCACTAACAATCACTTTGTTGTTCAGCCTCTAAGCTTCAAAATTTCATCCAAAGCCCGATGTTTAATTGTCACCTTTTCTGGTTGGTTGTTGGTTTGGGGATGGGATTTTGGATCTAGGAGCAGGGTTGCTGGAACAGCATCTGCGCTGCTCTGCAACCCTCCTGCATCCTCCGTGTCCCCTGCTTAACACAGCTAATTCCAACAGCAGGTATGCCAGGTGGTAAAGTCCACAAAAAAGAGACTTTGCTGAGCTCTGAATTCCGAGTCAGCATCCTGCCAACAGGCTGAGTCAAGGGACTTACAGGTGCTAAAACCAGTAGTTTTTTAGAGAGCAGTTTACTAATTCTGCATAGTTTGGCTGACACTGCCATTCGCACAGATTTAAATTTCCTGGTACATCTAGAAAAGAAAAGTGACTTCCAGCTGATCCTTCTGCCTTACCCTAGGTACCCTAGAGAAACGTCAGCTCCAGTTTAGATCAAAACTGCACTGCAGCAGGTTTAGTTTCCTGACCTAGATAAGTCTTTGCATATTACAGTAATGGGTGAGGTAGCCAAAGTCACAGTGAAATCTTGAATTAGGAGATAAGAAACTCCAAAAGTGTGCTACAGCCAAATGCTGCAAAGAAAGATGTTAACTGAAGACGTGCTATAGAGGTTGCACTCTTGTCTCCTGCTGTAATGGAAAATGGCATTGTAACTTATTTATACAGATTCTTCTGCTTGAAGGTGTTTGGGCATTACTAATCCAATATGTAACAAGAAATCTCAAAAACAGGCAATGTGCCTAAATAATCCTTGCTATTAATGGAGATAAAAATCCTGCTTCCTTTCCCCAAACTAAATTTCATCGTTTGCAACACAGAGGCAGATTGTTAAGTTTCAAGTTCGTGGTGGTTTACACTGATCAAATAAGCCACTTTCAGGATTAGAGATGACTGCAGCCAGCATCCTACTTACCAAAAATGCTCTTTCCATGACCATGCAAAAGAAACAACCTCAGGTGTCTCAGTAGCAGAGGGTTGATGACATTTTCTGTCACACATCAAAGAAGACTGAGTGTGACCAAGAGCACTCGATGTATTTCCAGAGCTGGTGGGAAAAGCTGAGCTTTGTGGTGTTCCTTGAAAGCTGGAGGAGCTTGATTCACGCAAGGCAGAATCCAAGAGCTGTCATGAGAGCCACCTGCCAGCCACAGCCTCATTGTATTTGTAATGAAGACAGGTGACTCCACCGATGTCACTGTGGTGACGGGGGGTAATGCCTCTGGTAAGCAGCTTGCAAGGTTCGGGTGGTCAGGGTGTGTGGGGACACGGGAGCCTGCAGCCTGCGAGGAGCTGCTGCAGAGGGATGGGGAGGTCCTGGAACTAGTCCAGGGGCAGCTGGGAGACAGCCAACGCCAACGCTTAAACAGCAACAGGAGGTCTCTCACCACCGGTGTCACCCTCGTTTCTGAATTATCGGAGCGATGCTGAGGCTCGGCTCTGTCCAGCAGTGCCAGATTCATGGTCAGTAGAGCTGGGCCCAGCTGCAGCCTCCTTTAGCATGTGATTGTCTTCAAGGACACCAGTAGACCCTTTGACTTTAACTTAACACTGGGTACATCCTTAAGTAGCTTACGGAGCAGGGACGGTGTTAAGCTGTGTGCCAAAATCCACAGAACTGAGAGAAAACCCCTGTTAGGTCTTGAAGTAGGCTTTGGTTGCCTCACCAGCCCTTTCCAGCAGTATTTTTGCTGCTGTTGGGCAATTCCTGCTCCTTGTCCTGCTGGTCAGTAGGATCTAGGTCATGTAGCCTTCTCCAGACTACTGAGGGTACATGGAGTCAAAAGAGTAAAAAGTGGTCAGGTTGGAGGTTTTCTTTTTTCCTGTTTTTGAAAACATTGGTTTGCATGTGTTTCTATATCTGTAAAAATTCATGTACACAGAATATTGCAGATTAACAGCAAACTGAATGAAAACTTACTTAAAGAAAATGGACAATGTTGCCTGAGGGGACATGCTTGAATACAGTCTTGGTTTCATCTTGAGCATATGTTAGAAGGCAGAGCAATAGATGGAATTAAGACTTTTTCTATGCCTATAGCGGGCTGGTCAGCTGCTGGTCTCAGTCTTGAGACAAAATAACTGTATTTGTATATGAAACATGCAGATGGCAACTATCAGTCATCAGTTGGATGCAAGTAACCGCTTTTCTCCTGGTCTTCCAACATAAGATCAACATAAGTAAGTCTAATAGAAAACAGGCTGAATGGTTGCCACATGTCTTGTTTCCTTACTGGTTTGGATCTTTGCCCTGTTTAACTGATTCTCTGTAGCAAGTCTTCAGGGAAAAATGAAAAACCCCACTATTCCTTCCCTGCTGTTGGGACTTTTATCTTCATGAGAAAATTGTTTCTGGACCATCCTGGATAACAGACCTGATGGATCCACCTGCTTGGAGCTTATCCCCGTTTTTTTAAGCTCACATTGTCTCTGGCCTCCCCAGTTGCCTGTGGCAGCACAGTGAGTGCCATGGCTTGGTCATGATCCATGTAGAAAAGAACTTGATTTTGTTCATGCTCGTTTTCAGGGACTCTGTTAGAGATAAGAGGGCCTAATGTTCAAAGATGCAGCTCACAGTGAGTTTTGTTCACACAAGCTAAGGTTTGTGAAAATTAATCTCTAGGAGCACAATTATTCACCACCTTGTATCCTCTGCAGTCATTTACCAGGTATGAAATGTAAATAAGTCCAGAAGACAGGAGAGGGCAGAAGAAATAACATTTGTAATTCATATTGCATAGGTTTAACTGATCGTCAGAGATATGATGCAATAAGAAATTAAATTTGAGCTGTCTCAAAGGCATATCCTATTCAGTATATCTTGAAAAGGACCACATTTCAGTCTCCTGAGGAGAATACAGAAAGGCGCAATGAAGTAGCTGGGTCCCAGAAAGACCCCACTTGATTTTCCCACACTTTTATGCATCTCATCTCATGCACAGAGGGAGGAGCCAAACAAAACAAACCTCACAAATCCCACAATCTTCACCTGGCAAAATCCCCTTCAGATGAGAGTAAAGCAGTGGGAAGAGCAAGGTCCATGCTGCTCCTCTGTGACCTTGACAGACCACCTCATCTCCAAGGCCGGTGTAATGGGATGGTTTTGCCTCTTCCCTGTAGGTGGTAGCCATAGCCGATCATCGGCCCCACAGGACAGAGAAGCTGCAGCCCCACCAAGGTGACCTCCTCCAGGTGCTGTACAGCGAAGATGAGGTGCAGGGCTTGGGCTGCCTGCAGAGCGGGCAGCGGGGACCCTGCCCCACCAAGGGCACTGCCCAGCACGGTAAGTCTGCAGAAGTGGCTTTATTCCTCTGTGGCTTCAGAACATTTTTAGATATTGCAGTCTTCCAGTTTGCAGCGAAGCAGGCACTTTGTTTGGTACCTGAAGGATACTTCCATGCTTAAAATGTCGTGTGGAATTAATGAGATACTGACCATGCATTGCAGAGCAGTCACTTTATTCAGAGTCATAAACACTCCCTTCCCAAAGGCTGACAGTATTTTAGAGATGATAGATTGTGAATTACTGAGTTTGCCTGAGTCATCTTATTATATAAGATCCCTGTTCAGTTGCTTAGAACTTGCCAGAACATAATTATTTGGGATGAAATTTTAGATTCTGGATGTCAGTTGCAGATCTGATTTTGTTTTTTCAATCAAAACTTGTTCAGCATATTTGTGAGAACCTGTGAAAGAAAAATAGAGATTGCCAATGCAAAACCAAGGAAATGCGTAAATATAAATAGACTGGTCATCCAGCTCCTTCAGTGCTGGTGTGTTATGTTTGGAAGGTCAAAGCTGGAGCAGGGCCACGCAGTTTGGCAAGGAGTGGCCTTTTAATCAAAACCACATCTTTTGCTCTCCTTTGAAAAACCACCCAGATGCAGTGAAGTCATGAGCCTTTGAAAAAATCCCATATGGCACGTGTTCAGTAGAAACATTGGACATTTAGCCTTTAAAAGGTGCTAAATCTGTAAAGTAGATTCTACCCTGAAGGTGTAAAGGTTCTTCACACCACGGGTCTGCAACTGCGCTTCTCATAAGCCATCCCATTTGAACACAGACCAGATGAGCAGGGCTTGGGATACTGGGAAGGAACAAACTGAGCTTGGGACCATAGGGAAAGATCTCAAACTGGGACTGGAGCCAAGAAATGGCTGAACAAAGAGCTGGATCTTCAGGTCTGGAGAGGGGAGAGGAGGAGGAGTGGCTGGGACCGGCTGTGGGGTAGTGGGTGGCCGAGAGCCAGCGGGGGAGAAAGGAGGAGCTGCTGGTCTCTGCTGTTAGGAGCAATGAGAGGTAAAGGATGATGGAGAGGTGCGAACAGGAGAAAAGATGTAGGAATAGGAAGCACAGAAAAGGAGGAAACAGTTCTCGTAGGGGGAGAAAGGGAAGTCATTGGGAAACTGGGATGCTGAGCAAGAAAGAGGGAGAAACTAAGTTTAAATTAGAACAAAAAATTAGACAAAAAGGACTGCCTGAGGAGTGGGAGCAGGGAGCAAGGAGACAGGACAAACTCACCAGGAGCATCTGGCCAAGACAAGACAGCTACTGCAGGGCTGCCTAAGCTTGTGCAGTACGGCGAGGTGGTCTGTCAGATCCCCGTTACCCCCAGCACAGGAGGTGCTCAGGGACCGCGCAGGGCATCTCCTGCAATAGCTCCCCAAGGTCTGTCCATCGCTGCCACCAGAATCCTCAGTGATGCTCATCACCTCACACAGCCAATGTATCCCCCTTCTCTGGGTGCCTGCTTCACACCGCTGACTGAACACCCGGGAGCGCTCAGTTCCTGCTGCACTAAAAACGGTCCTTCAACCATGAACAGTGCTGCATCCTCCTCAAGCCTCTGAAAAACTGGATCCCAGGAACTTCTGATCTTAAACTCAGTAGTACCTACTTCTGTTTCCATGGCATAAATCCTTGTCCTCCAGGAGGTGATAAAGCTGGTTTTTTAAAACATTTGTGCAGATGATGATCACAGTGATCAGCAATACAGAAAAGCTGGTGAAAATATTAATAGTTCTGTCCTCAGAGGGTTCCCTGGTGGAGAAAGTAAGTATAGGACTGTGCACTGAGAAATAAAAGCTAGGGATGAACAACTGCTTTCTGAGTGAATGCTGTCTATATGAGTGAAGCAGAAAGTTTGTGGAAAAATGGCTTCTGGTCACAAATTAGAGACTGAATCTCAATGTTTAGATCCTTCAGGGGAGGTAAGAACTTTGGTCCAATTCTGGTATTTCATAACTTTTGAATGCCTGACTTTACAGATTTAGCGTTTTAAGGGGAGGAAAGTAGAAGTGTTTGCAAATATTTGTATGAAAATAAAAATAACTCTTTGCTATGATGTGCTGCAGTGTCCAGTTTCAGTTTGCACCATACTAATAATACCTGCACAGAGAATAGGGTGCCATGTGAGAGTCCAGAAAGGTTTCTCCAGCTGTTTCTCAGTATAATGTGATATGAAGTGAATTATGTGTATGGATATGTATCATCTATTTTCATTAATCTCCATACAAATGTGACTTCCACATAAATTTCACACTTCAAAAACATTCTTCAACTTTCTTACTGGAAATAGTTGTGTCTGTAGAGTTTGCAATGCTTGCTCCATAGACAAGTACTGTTGAACATTGAAAAGACTTCAGATTTGGTAAAGCACATCTTGAAATCTGGGTCGTAGAGTGAACAGTTCAACTTCCAGAGGAAGTGAAAAATATGTAAACAAGAGCACACTTGTTGCTAGCATCGGAAACGCTACGCAAATATCAAAGCATGACAGTGCATTCCAGCATGCAGGAAGGCATGTAAGTGTAGTGGAATGCCAGAACAAGAAACCCCTGACTGCACTCAAAGCCATGATTTGCTTCACAGGACGGATGGATTAAAAAAATTCTGCACTTACTCTCCAGGAAAGAAGTAGTCAGTTTTGTACCAAGTTTTTGTATGAGTACTCATCTTGGAAACACAAGGCAAGTCAGAGGAACAGATGTGGAGCAACCCTTGTCCCAGGCCTGGACATCCATAGCACCTTCTGGAAGTGGAATTCACACCGCACCCAGCCACCACTGTCCTGAAAAGTGCTTATGAACCTGAAGCCATAAGGACTTACTTTTGCTTACATATGTTGCTAAAATTTCACCAGAACATTTTCTATATCTAATAAGAAGAGAGACAGGCTGAAGGGAAGGACCAGACAATATAAGAGCAAACAAAAAAAGAAAAAAAAAAAAGAAAAAGAAAAAATGTGGACATTAGCTGAAGCACTGATGCCTGGAGCCACTTGCTGAATATTGTTAGTACCTAATATGCAAGATGAGAGCAGGTAATTGAATTAAACTTTGACGTGAGGGATACAGTTAGGTACCTAATGGAATTACTGGTGGTGGGCGGCGGGAGCAGGAAGGGAGAGGCTGGTTAAGATATTTATCATGGTCAAATATTGTCCCCAGAAGGAGAAGACAGTTCTAATTGCTAACTCATGCTGGAGATAGCACTATAGGAGCACCTTGGCTATTTGTGATGTTTGCTGTCATTATTTATATTCCATTGGTCACAGCAGTTGGGAATTCTTTACTATCCTCTATCTTGGTAAATCTTGGTGTTTCTGTAGATTCTTGCTCTTCACTTACCTGAATATCCTTTAAAAAACTGCAGAAAACAGAAAATGGCCAGGAACAGAAAGAAAGGGGTAGGAAGGGGCGGGAGGGGAAGAGATCTCCACATACCTACAGCCAAATGGGAGGATTTGGCTCCATGAAAAAAAATCTGACTTCCCTCACTCATTTATTTCCTCACCACAACTAGCAGGAATGTCAGTGAGTGTTTATCCATGGATAAGTTATCGGTTGAGCGCTCACTTGTAACTGAAAGGTAACCTCCAGGTTTGAGGACAACAGAGAGCAGTGCCACTCAGCCACAGGCAGACAGAGAGATTGAAATCCCTCCCTGTGATGGGGTGGATGTAGCCCACATCTCTGCCCAGGTAAGAATAACTCCCCAGGACAATCCAGACAGGAGAATGATCTCCTAGGCAGGACAAACCTGGCAGCGGGGCTCCAAGACCCACAAAAACTGCATTACCCAACCTCTGGTGAGGAGTAGCAGATGGGACCGCTCTTTGTACGCACATACACATGAGCGTTCTCAGAGGGGAAGAGGGTTCCTGCTTAGCTTGGGCTGCTAAGGACAGTTCATCGTCTCTTTTGAGAAGTCTAGGAGCAAGCAGTTGAGTGACCTTCCAGAATGACTTAAGCAATTCCAAATTCACTTATTTTGCTATCATGGTAGATGCTCATAATAAAGAAACTTCTGCACTTTTGGCTATAATAAAATCTAGTGGCACTATAATCTGAATCTGGGCTCTGTTCATATCTGAGTTTAACTGCATGGAAGGAAGCTTTTAATACAAGCTGTGCCAATGGGATAATTACCGATAATGCCATGTTTCTTATGCTTCACAGCAGGAATCACTGAACGGGAGTCATCCAAGTCCTGCAATCACCTGTTGGATGGAAAGTCTTCGGTAAGTAAATACAGCAAGACCAACTACTACTGTCTGATGCATCTTAAAACCTAGGACCTGTCAGCATGTCCCACATTAACAGCATGTTGGTCTGTCACAGTATGTGCAGATTTCACAGTCTTTGTTAGGGTTTTGAGACATGATTTATGCCAGAGGATCCTTAGCTGGGAGGAGAGACTGGCATAGGATGGCTGTCCCACAGGGAACCAGGAAGGGTTGCGGGATGGAAACAGGCAGGCTCCCGTTCTGGACGCTCAGTCACTTGCAAAAGCTGGGAGGAATTAGCCTGTTGTTTCTCAGGGAATTTCACAAATTGGGAAAAAAATCATTTCTAAAGTGGAACGAGCATCAAATAATTCATATTCCAACCTGACATGATAATCAGATCAATCAAAAATGGCAATGAAGAGTTGATGGGAAAATCATCATACAAACCTCAAAAATTCATTCTGTAATGGACAGACAAAATGCTTTGGTTAAAAATGACTGAGCTTTAGTAAAACACTTTCCCTCCCTTCTTTTTCTTACCAAAAAAAACGATTTTCAAAGTCCCTACATTTTATAAAAACTAGATTTTCAGACAGAAAATAGTCCTTTGAAAAGTTTCTGACCAACCCAGACCATGTTATAGAAACATTATGGCTTCAAATGCTCTTTTGGACAGCTGCAATATACTTGCTAGCTACACTCAAGAAAAATAACTGTACAATGTTGAAGGATGGTCAAAATTAATGGTATTCAGTGTAAAGAAACTAATTACACCTACCAATAATTAACCAAGTTAAATTTCAAAGGACACTTGCAAAAGTAATTTCAAACATCTTTAAGTCTTGGGATACTTGCAGAGCACACCTAAACATATCCAGTCTCCGATTAATCCTAGGAGAAATAGCCCTAGACAGCTTAAGACCAGTTTAGTAGTGACAAAGTTTTTCAGTATTGTCAGTAAAATCAGTAAGTGTGTTTATTGCTTGAAATGGTGACAGCAAATCACAATTTTTGACATTTTTTTTCTATTTCTGGGCAACTCACACTTTAGTTTACCCATGGGCAATTCATGCTCATGATCATGAAGGGACTTCAGGGCACTGGGGAAACTGGTGGAAGGATCAGGAGCACAGGTGGTGTTTTCCTCAATCCCATCAATGACAGGGAAGAACATGGAAAGGAAGAGGAAAACTCACCTGATTAGCATATGGCTCAGAGGCTGGTGCCATCGGAGCAATTTTGGGTTCTTTGATCACAGGGATGTTTACACAGCACCAGGCCTGCTGGCAGCGGACGGAGTTCAACTGTCTCAAAGGGGGAGAAGGATTCTTGCTCACAAGTTGGCAAGGCTCGTCGAGAGGGCTTTAAACTAGGTTCAAAGGGGGAAAGGGATATAACCATGCTAGCTGGAGAGGAGCCTAAGTATAACAAGCCAATGTTGAGAGTGAAATCACATAGTATGGGGAATAAACAGGAGGAGTTGGAGATGTGTGTGCGCCTGCAAGGCTATGACCTTATTG